>JAPTYO010000033.1:600000-1083910 GCA_036873135.1 Clarkia xantiana subsp. parviflora
TCTTCTGTGTGCCTTATTAGTTATGTGCTTCTCTTGTGCCTTATTACTGATCTATTTTGTTTTATACTAGTATCAGGCATCAGATATGTAATTGGGAAATGTTGTAGGTTTTGTTTTCCCAAAATAACACCTAGATTGTTAAATGCATTACCTAATATCAGGAAGCTGTGCGAGCAATATGCAAAGAGGTGGGTGCTTTGGTTGTAAAGTATGGAAAGTCAAAGATGGTTGACGCAATTAAGTTGCCGCCACCTGAGCTATATAAGTATGTTGAGGTAATTTTTCGTCAACTTCTAGGGATAGCAGTATTGTTCTGTTATTTGCCTTTTCCCCCATCAGATATGGGAAGACCTTATCTTTGTCTAAACAATCATAATGTTTTTTTGTTAAGGACATTGCTGGCAACGAGCTGACAGAAGTTTTGCAAATCAAAAGAAAAACACCTAGAAGAAAGGCTCTTACAGCTCTAGAAGACAAGGTTATATCTATACTCACAGAAAAAGGATATGTCAGTAAAGATACAGTCCTTGTTGCTGACACAACACCAGATACACTTGAGGATGAAGATGAGGATGAGGAAGTGGTTGTGGATGGAGAGGTTGATGAAGGTGACATTCACATTAAGCCAGTTTCAAGAAAATCTACTCCACTGGTAATTCTTAAGAAGTCTGTCTTTTCCCGGGGTTTCCTTTAACCAACAGTTCATGGCTCGTATGTACCCAAAGATTTAAGCTAACAGATAGAGAACCCAGTTTTTCAGTTTAATTTTCTAGTGCGCGACTCCTTAACACTGGCAACATGGACCCTCAAACATTGTTTTGTTTGTTTGTTTGTTTGTTTTTTTTATTTTTATTTTTTATAAAAAACATCCATAAGTCAAGTCACTTAGCAGGAGAAAAATCACTTTTAGCCTTCTAGGATCCATGATAGTAGACTTTCTTATAGTACTAACATGTTATTGTTTGTGCATCTTTATGTCCTGGCTAATCCTTTTTGTTAAATACTGCTTTGGCCATGGTTAGCTCTATTCGGAGGTGGATGTGAAGCTCGTATTCAAGGATGTTGCATCCAAGTTCCTTCGTAGACGTATTGTAGAGGTATAGTCAATATTGCCAACTTTTCCCTCTTATGAACGTGTGAATAAACACTATTTTACGAGCTTATTGTCTCTTTCTCCACTCTCCAGTGCTCTGTCTTGGTATGTAATCCAGTGTTAGACCTCTTCATATTTCATGGGGGGTTTGTCTGAAAGCCAAGTGAGATCCAAAAATGTCCATGAACAGGATTCCTCTTTTATTTCCACCACAAGACTGTTTACTGTGTCATATGCTTCTCTTTTTGTGTTTCATCTAATTTCTTTATTCATTATAGGGAGGAAAGAGAAGTGATGGGCGGAGCCCAGTTGAAATTCGTCCAATTAACTCAAGGTGCGGACTACTTCCTAGAGCACATGGCAGCGCTCTTTTTACACGTGGAGAAACACAGGTTTGATAAATTCTGTTCGAAATACCTTGTAGTGGCTAACCCTTAATATCTTGCTCATAGCCCGAGGAATAAAATTTATCCTAATATGGACACTGCATCAACAAATTTACTATTATTGTTCTTCCTTTCCCACCAAACAATTTTCTGTTGCTAAAAACAAGAATGTCTGTTGATAAGAAGACAAACCACAAAATGTTAGTCAACTTCATATTTCTGACGAAGCGTAGAATACATATGGTGTAGGAAAGATCGTGTACGGTTCTTGGTGATGTTCATGTTTAGGTTAGGTTAGACTTACTCTGTTTCTTCTTCTGTGTCTTTCAGTCATTGGCAGTGGTTACCCTGGGTGATAGACAAATGGCTCAGAAGATAGACACTCTTGAAGACGATGATGAATGGAAGAGGTTTTATCTTCAGGTATTTATGATTACCACTTCCAAAGTTTATTGAACTTTAATCAACTTTTGAAAACTGGGCAAAGATTAAATGCCACAGCCGACACATCTTCCAGATAGAGTTATCGAAGAGCATTCTTCTTGAAATGAAGATGATGATGATGCATTTTTAGAAAACTAAATGTAGATAATGACATCTAAACTGTTTCGATTTTGCAGTATACTTTCCCTCCTTCGAGTGTCGGTGAAGTTGGGCGGATAGGAGCACCTAGCAGAAGAGAAATTGGACATGGTATGCTAGCAGAGAGAGCTCTGGAACCCATCTTGCCTCCGGAAGATGTTTTCCCTTACACTATTCGTGTGGAGAGTACCATCACTGAAAGCAACGGCTCTTCAAGGTGCTTACAACATTAATTAAGCTAATAAACAGAGTACTTTAAGCTAAATCCATGCTTCAAATCTGATAATTTGTTCTGGTAATCTGTTTGAAGAAATCACTGGTGCTATTTGATTTATTGGGATCATGATAACTGGTTTACATAATAACAGCATGGCATCAGTTTGTGGAGGCTGCTTAGCATTGCAAGATGCTGGAGTTCCCGTTAAGAGCACCATTGCGGGAATAGCAATGGGGTTAGTGATGGATACAGAAGAATTTGGAGGTGACGGAACACCTCTAATTCTTTCAGACATAACTGGAGCCGAGGATGCTTCCGGTGATATGGATTTTAAGGTAAACCCTTCGGGACTTCTCTTTTTCTTGTTTCTTGGAAGCTCTGCTAAATAAATTGAGGATGGGACCCCAGCTTTATGTATGAAATACTTCTAGGTAGCTGGAAATGAAGATGGAATCACAGCATTTCAGATGGACATTAAGGTAACTTCACTTAGTCACCCTTTGTTAAGCATGAAATTTATAATCTTAGCATTTAGGAGGAATTATGGACGAAAGTGCAATTCCACGTCTTAGAGAAATGTCATTTCTTTCAGTTGAGTATTTACAATGTTGGCTCAACATTGTCAGTGATACTTTGTTCCTATTGATTAGGTAGCAGGCATTACTTTATCCATCATGAGGGAGGCTCTTCTACAGGCAAAAGATGGTCGAAAGCATATACTAGGTAATGTTTATTGCTTAGTAACTGCTAACTATATGGTTACGAAGTAGCAGATGAAGAACTTATTCTTAGGGCTGATACATAGAATTACTGGTTTTGAAACTTGTGATTGGTTGCAATTATTTAAATTCTGATAACCATTTAATATGTTCAGAGGAAATGTCGAAATGCACGCCTCCCCCGTCGAATAGTCTATCCAAGTATGCGCCACTAATTCACATCATGAGGGTATGTATGTGCATCAATTTTGGATCCTGGACAGATAAATGCTATGCCTAATTGAACTACATCTTGACCACTTGTTTATCGTATAGGTCCAACCAGATAAAATCAACTTGATCATCGGTTCTGGTGGAAAGAAGGTGAAAAGTATTATCGAAGAAACTGGTGTGTGGTCGATTGATACCCAGGATGACGGAATAGTAAGATTAATCAAGATTTGTTGACTTTTTAATTAAATAAATTAAAACTGTGATTGTTGTGGTTTTAGTTTATGGTTATTTCTTTATTAAGGTGCAAATTACCGCAAAGGATTTATTGAGTCTGGAGAGGACTATGGCCATTATCAGTAACCTGACAATGGTTCCGAGCGTTGGCGATATATACAGGTACAAGCATCATCTTTCAGCGGCTCTTTCTCTTCTTTTGGCACTTTGACATATAATTTGCGAAACTTATTTTTTTTGTTGAATTTGGCAGTTGATTTTACTAGCCCATTATTAAAAGTGCTTGATTCTCTAATGTATTGATGAGCAGGGACTGCGAGATCAAATCCATTGCTCCTTATGGAGTTTTTGTTGAGATTGCTCCTGGACGGGAGGTAATGTTTTTACTCTTTGGGTTGCATCTTATGGTTTTGTTAGAGATAGAATAATATTCTATATATCTATATATCTCTATCTATTGAGATCCTACCAGCTACACACCTATATATATATATCTACAGGGACTGTGAAGGATACTCAAGGAGAACAAATCGTAAGTTGGTATCAGAGCCTAACCCTAGGCCTTTCTCCTGCTCAGTATTTTTTTTTTCTTCCGGCAAACATCTTAGTCTCAGTCAATTAGACCCCTTCGAAATTAGGGTTTATTCTTCAAAATCATCATCACCAATCACACCAGAATCAGCCGGCGATCCCGTCAAGCCTTCCAGCGCCGCCAGTAGCCGCCGCACGCGCCGCCACGCGCCGCCGACAGCTGAACCTCCGCTCGGCGCGTGTTAACCACGCGCCACCGTCCCGGCCGCCAATCGTCGCCGCGCTTCCGCCGTTCGTCTCGCCGGCGTCCTGCGACCCTGTTCCAGTCGGCGGTGTCGTCAATCGCCGCCGTCGTCAATCCTGCGACCCAACGCGCCTCCGTCCCTGACTGGTCTGCTGCGGCACTTTACCGTTTAAGTCGCCAGCGTCTTCCAACTTCATTACTGTAGGTGTCGTCGATCTTTGAGGTCATTCCCGGTCAGTTATCTCAAGAACCATGTCTAATAATGATACAAAATCTGCTTTACCCTTTCAATCAGCTTTTTCTGGAACACCCACAATCGTCTCAGAAAAGTTTAATGGAAAGAATTATTTAGGGTGGTCAGCCTCCGTAGAGCTTTGGTTCTTAGGTCACGGTTTTTCTGATCACCTTGAGAAAATTGCTGTCAATATTGATGAATCTGAACGTAATCAGTGGGAGAAATTTGATTATCAGCTTTGTGCTTTACTTTGGCAATCAATTGAGCCGTCAATGCTTAATAACTTTAGAGCGTTCAAAACATGTTATTCCCTTTGGAATAATATTAAGAGTGTGTATTCTAATGATATTCAAAGATTGTATGATGCTGGACAAAAACTTGCCTCCCTGAAACAAACCAATCATGATATGGGTACCTATCTGTCCGAGGTCCATGCTGCAGTTGAAGAGTTAAATATGTTCCTCCAAGCCGATACAGTTGCCGGATTCTTCAAGAAACTTGACAATCTGTATATGGTGATTGCACTTCGCGGGTTACATCAGGATTATGCACATGTCCGAGATCAGATTCTGACGAGCCCAGAAGTACCAAACCTGAAGGATTTAGCCACTCGACTTCTTAGGGTTCCTTCCCCGAAGACACCACCTCTACCAGTCGACTCTTCTGCGATGGCTGCTAATTATAATAATCGAAGTGGACGTGGAGGCGGTCGTGGAGGAATCAACAGTGGACGTGGTGGACGCAATGGTGGCCGCAATGGTGGGCGCCGCGGTACTCGACCTCAATGCTCTTATTGCGGAAAGATGGGTCACACAGTTGATACATGTTATCAACTCAATGGGTATCCAGAAGATCATACTGCTAATGTTAGTCTCACTGAGCAAACAGAAGCAACTAATCCGATGAAGTCGGCAGATGTTAGAATTTCTGCGCAGGAGTACCATGAGTTCCTGAAGATGAAAGAAGCTCGACAAGTCCAATCAGCTGCAGCTACCAGCTCTACTGCTTGCATCTCTCAATCTGGTAATAATCAAAATCGATGGATTATTGATTCAGGTGCTTCAGATCATATTGCAGGTAATCCTTCAAACTTTACCTCAATTTCTCCCTTAAATTCCACACATCAAATTACTCTTGCAAGTGGTTCGAAAGTCGCAGCCAAAGGAATCGGTAAAGCCACTCCAAGCTCATCTTTATCCTTAGATTCTGTCTTATACATCCCTGGTTGTCCTTTCAATCTGATATCCGTAAGCAAATTGGTTCGTTCACTTAACTGTTCTGTAACCTTTAGTGAGGATTCCTTTATCATACAGGACCGTGGTACGGGACAGACGATCGCTGTGGGATATGAATCAGGAGGACTCTATTATTTACAACCGCAACCGCAATCGATTATTTGTGCTGCAACGTCCCCCAACCTACTTCATCAGCGTCTTGGTCATCCCAGTTTGTCCAAACTTCAGCAGATGGTTCCTTCCTTAATCAAATTGAGAGAGCTGCATTGTGAGTCATGTCAGTTAGGAAAACATGTTAGGTCTACTTTTCATAGTCGTGAAACTAGAGTTGAGTCTCCTTTTTCAATAATACATTCAGATATTTGGGGTCCTAGTCGAGTATCTACTTCTGCTGGATACCGATATTTTGTTACTTTCATTGATGAATTTTCTCGTTGTACTTGGGTCTATCTAATGAAAGAACGTTCTGAGTTATTTCCCATTTTTCAGTCTTTTCATGCTGAAATTAAGACTCAATTTGGTCAAAACATCAAAATTCTTCGTAGTGATAATGCACGTGAGTACTTCTCAAGTACTCTTTCGTCCTTTTTGACTCGACATGGAATCCTACATCAGTCCACATGCCCTCATACACCTCAGCAAAATGGCATTGCCGAGCGAAAAAATAGGCATCTTATTGATACTACTCGTACATTATTACTTCATGCAAATGTGCCTGTTCGCCATTGGGGAGATGCTGTCTTAACAGCATGTTATTTGATCAACAGGATGCCTTCTTCCTCTCTCAATGATCAAGTTCCGTATTCCATCTTGTTCCCTAAAGAACCATTATTTTCCGTGCCTCCTCGTGTCTTTGGTTGTACCTGTTTTATTCAAGATCTTACTCCTGGACTAGATAAGCTTTCTGCTCGATCTATCAAATGCATCTTTCTCGGATACTCTAGATTGCAGAAAGGATATCGATGTTACTCTCCGGTTAATAACCGATTCTATATGTCCGCTGATGTCTCATTTTTCGAGGATATACCATATTTTCCGCCTTCCTCGGTCGAATCCGCCACTGATTCAGAGACATTGCCCCTTTCCGTCCTTCTTCCGTCATCATTTGAAATACCAAATTCATCTACTCCCTCTGAAATAGAGGTTTCCCTTACGATTCCATCTCCACCACCTCTTCTTCAGTATCAACGCCGACGAAAACAAACTACGTTAGTCGAGCCCTCCACAGCGCCTGCTCCAATTGAGCCTTCAACAGAACCTCCGCCAGATAAGTCCTCCACAGAGTCTCCTGATTCTTTCCCACTCCAGTCGTCTACACCTACTACAGACCAATCTGAGCTGCCAAATGATTTACCCATTGCCCTTCGGAAGAGCTCTAGATCATCTCGTAACCCTCATCCTATCTATAATTTCTTGAGCTTTCACCGGCTTTCCCCATCACACTTTGCATTTGTTTCGGCATTATCCACCATCACCATTCCCAAAACTGTTCGAGAAGCACTTGCTCACCCTGGATGGAAGCAAGCCATGATTGATGAGATGCAAGCCTTGGAACAGAGTAATACGTGGGATTTGGTTCCTCTCCCACCGAAGAAAAGTACTGTTGGTTGTAGATGGGTGTTTGCTATCAAGGTAGGAGCTGATGGTAAGGTTGATCGCCTTAAAGCCCGTCTTGTTGCCAAGGGCTACACTCAAATTTATGGCCTGGATTATGGTGATACTTTCTCTCCAGTAGCAAAGATTCCTTCTGTACGGTTATTTCTTGCTATGGCAGCTATCAAACATTGGCCGTTGTATCAGTTGGATATTAAGAATGCGTTTCTTCATGGAGAGCTCGAAGAAGAGATTTATATGGAGCAACCACCAGGGCTTGTTGCTCAGGGGGAGTCAGGTTTGGTTTGTATGCTGCGTCGCTCCTTGTATGGACTCAAGCAGTCACCACGTGCTTGGTTTGGGAAATTCAGTTCTGTTGTTCAGGAGTTTGGGATGTCTCGAAGCGAAGCTGATCATTCTGTCTTCTACTCACATTCTTCTTGTGGTCTCTGCGTTTATTTGATAGTTTATGTTGATGACATAATTATTACAGGGAGTGATCATGAGAAGATTAATCAACTTAAGAGGCACTTATTTAGTCGCTTTCAGACAAAAGACTTGGGGAATCTTAAATATTTCCTTGGAATTGAAGTAGCTCAATCAACTACTGATGTTTGCATCTCACAAAGGAAGTATGCATTAGATATTCTGGAAGAAACTGGCATGTTGAATAGTCGGCCCGTAGATAGCCCTATGGATCCAAAAAGTAAGCTTCTTCCAAATCAGGGGGAGTTATATGAAGACCCAGAGAGATATAGAAGGTTGGTGGGTAAGTTGGTCTATCTCACCATCACTAGACCAGACATCTCATTTGCTGTAGGAGTGGTTAGTCAGTTCATGCAATCTCCGTGTATTCAACACTGGCAGGCTGTAACACGGATACTCCGGTACATCAAGAAGTCACCGGGTCAGGGATTGATATACAGAAATAAGGGAAACACTGAAGTGATGTCTTACACTGATGCTGATTGGGCAGGTTGTCCAATAGACAGACGATCCACATCAGGTTATTGTGTATTTGTCGGGGGAAATCTAATCTCATGGAAAAGTAAGAAACAGGATGTGGTTGCTCGATCGAGTGCTGAAGCTGAGTACAGAGCCATGGCACTTGGTACGTGTGAGCTCTTATGGGTCAAACAACTTCTTCAAGAGCTAAGGATCGGAGATGATAAACCAATGAAGCTATGTTGTGATAATGAAGCAGCTCTACATATTGCTTCAAATCCAGTTTTTCATGAGCGAACGAAACATATAGAAGTCGACTGTCACTTTGTTCGAGAGAAGATCGCCTCAAAGGCAATTGCAACTAAGTTTGTTAGTTCTGGTGATCAACTCGCCGATATTCTCACGAAAGCCCTTGGAGGTTCTCGCGGACAGTATATTTGTGCCAAGCTGGGTGCACATGATCTATATGCTCCAGCTTGAGGGGGAGTGTTAGAGATAGAATAATATTCTATATATCTATATATCTCTATCTATTGAGATCCTACCAGCTACACACCTATATATATATATCTACAGGGACTGTGAAGGATACTCAAGAAGAACAAATCGTAAGTGGTTTCAAGGTTAATCAATACTATTGCATTGATTGACCCAGTTAAATTGAATGATGATAGGCACAAACCTATAATTATATAGCATAAAAATCTCTATACTTCCTGCCTCCTATATCGTAAAATGATGTGAAAAATTGGACAAAAAGTGTATTGCCATATCAAAATGATTTTTTATTTTCCGTTCCACAGGGTTTGTGCCATATCAGCGAGTTAACATCAAGTTGGCTTGCTAAAGCTGAAGATGTAAAACTCTGTTCCCCTTTTCTATGGTATATATTATTACAGCCTGAATACATGAGAGAAATAATTTGTAAAACTTTGTTGTAGGCTGTGAAAGTTGGAGATCGTATTGATGTGAAACTTATCGAGGTAAATAATCTCTTGGACTTCTCTTGTATATGTTTATTAAGCACCATACTTTTGTTTTTTTTTACTATCTGGACTTTCTGTAAAATAATTTTTGTTACTTGTAGTAAAAATAAGAAAATATTTAGCTACACCCAGCAACCGCACTGCATGACAACAGTTTGTCTAATGCCTAACAGGTTTCACCAATCCATTTTAGATAATTGAAACAGTAAGAAGAGGAAAAAATAAAAATAAAATGGTTAATAACTAAAAAACCGTCCAAGATTTACCCTATGTTAAAATTAGGTGTCTGAAGCTTGAAATGTTAAAATGGACTGTCCCAAGTTTCATTTTTGTTGAAATTTGATGTCTCCGCGCGTCTTTTCATCTCCCTTCAACCATTTTCATCAACCCACTCACCCACTCATAATCCACAACTCTTTACTTTTCACAAAATCGTCAAATTTCACCTAAAAATTTGAACATTAAAAAAAAGTTTCTAGCAGAGTGGTGTGTGCGATTTTCCAATGACAACGGAGCGATATTTACTTGCGGGGATGTGACCACCGCAATATGACGAGAATGTAGTGTGTATAGGAGCTCGAATTTGACAGACGGTTTCGTCGGAATTGACTTTTCTAAAGTAATCACAACGAGACACCACATTTTAACAAAATTGAAACCTTAGACACTACAGTTTAACATTTGAAACTTCAGACACCTAATTTTAATATAGGGTAAACCTAATATAGGGTAAACCTTGGACAGTTTTTTAGTTATTAACCCCAAAATAAAATACACAAGCATGGTGCTTAGCAAACATACCAGAAAGTTCGTATTATCTTGGCGCACTTTTAAGACTTCATTGACACAACAAAAAAGCACACAAATTGGTTTATTTGTGTGTGAGTAATCAATCATTAAAGACCACATCAACTTACTGCTGATTTTTGTTACTGTTGGAGTGTTTAGGTTAATGAGAAGGGACAACTTCGTCTAAGCCGCAGGGCCCTACTTCCCAATGCTGAATCTGACACCAACGGTGCACCTCAAGAGAGTGATTCCTCAGCAGCACCAGATAGCTCAGGTGATGAAACTCCTAAGAAATTCGTAAATGGAGAAGCTTTTGGTTCAAGTAAGAGCAGCAGTTCATCAGAACCTACACGAAAGAAGGTCGTCAGGAAATCAGCCGGTCCTGCCAAAGATAGGATTTACGTGAACAAAGATAGAACGAAGAAGGGCAGCAGCGAGACTGTCTCCACCAAAGAGGCTACAGTTTGATGGAATGCGGCGTTTGGGGAGTTTTGATCAAATATGAGAAATTGTTGATTCATCAATGTCGCAGCATAGGTTGGAGCGAGCTTCAGCATTACGGTAAACTAAAGGTACGAGTTGCTAGCTGAATTTTTGGAATACGAACAATTTGCTAGTAGAACTTCTGAGCTGAATTTATGAAGTATTTGCAATCTGCTAGCTGAGTTTTCCTTTTGAATATGCAAATTGGATCTCACGTGAAGTTTACCTGCACTTTTGCCGTTGGTTAGATGGAACTGACAAATTTTAAGTTGATTTTATCTTTAGCTATAGCATATATAGTTTAAAAAAGAAGAAAGAATTAGCTATCAAACTGTTCATACTCTTAAAGTTCAGGTTCAGCTAGAAAAATTCTATTTAGGGAATAGAATCTAAATTCTGTCTCAATTTTGACCCGAGTGTCAGTTTGGTGTCTAAATTTTAAACTGTTTATATTTGGTGTCTCAATTTTCAGTATTGTTGCTATTTGGTTTTCCGTTGGATTTTTTGGGTTAATTTTAACAGATTGAGTTGAAAAGACTATTTTGCCCCTTTTTTTTAAAGCCTCCGATTCCGGCCACCCACCTCCAGTCGGTCAGAATCGGCTAGAATTGGTCGGGAATCAGCCGGAACCCTAAATTCTAAATCGGAGCTGCTTAACTCTAAATCGGCTGAAATAGGCCGTAATCGGCTGGAATCGGGATGAGTTTGGCCGGAATCGGGGTGAGTCTGGTCGTAATCGGGGTGGGTTTGGCCGCAATAGGCCGGAATCGGGGTGAGTTTGGCCGTAATCGGGGTGGGTTTGGCCGCAATAGGCCGGAATCGGGTGGGTTTGGCCGGAATCGCCCGGAACCCTAAATCTGATCAGGGGGTATTTTTGAAATTTTAAAATTGTTCACCCACGTGACCATCACGTGATCAACTTAACCCCAAATTTTAACGGAGACACCAAATAGCAACACACATGAAAATTGAGACATTGAATTTCAACCCTAGACTGACACGTGTTAAAATTGAGACAGTTTTTAGGTTGTGTTGCCTTCTATTTAACCTTAATTCAGTTTGTGATTGATGGTTGCGTTTGTCGACAGGAACTACGGCACTACATTTGCCTCCTAAAGACCGCCAGTTGCTTACGTCGTGATGTTTTTAACTTGTAAGTATCGAGAGAAAGAATTTGTTTTATGTATCGATGCCCCTAATCGTTAAAGGTCGAGTGCCCGAGGCTTTAAGAGATTGATTCCCAATGGTTGAGTTTCTGGTTTTAGTGCATTTTATTGTTTTAACCAAACGCATTCATTATGTAATAGCATATTGATTACATCGAATGGAGTTGTTTTTGAACCATTGCTGGGTTCGGGAAAATTAGCAAAGACCCTTTAACCGCAATAATTAAGAAGTCTAATATCTTAATCAACCATAATCATTTTAGAGATTAAAAGTTAACTGTTGGAAGGTTAATATTTCATTAATAATGATACCTTAGAGCATCCACAATGTTATTACGTAAAGATTACGTAAAAGTGGGACATATATATTTATTTAAGTAAAATAATAAAAACTATTTATAGTGGTTTTACATAGTATTCCTTAAAGATGAGACCCACACGTAAATTTATTTTTTTACATAAAGAATTCATTAAATATAAGTAATGCACTATGTATTAAGTAACCAATTTTTTATTATAAATTAATTCATTTTATAATTGATACTAATATCTTAGTGGCTGTTGAAAAATTTAATAATAAAATATATTTAAGGAATATGTTTAAGTAATACGATTGTAGAGAAAATATTTTTTACGTGCGCCTTAAATTTACGTATTATTTAAAGTGTACATAACTGTCTACGTGACAACTTTAAAGAATACAATTTATGTAAAACCATTGTGGATGCTCTTATATAGATACGGAAAACGTATTATGATTTATGAGTTCCCCAATTTCGTTATTTTGAAAACCTAAGGTACTTAAATTCAGTAAAACTTATGTTTGGGTACAATTGTAAAATAAAATAGTTAGGGGTGTAATATGATACAAACGGGTCATATAATAACCCTCGGCGCCCCAATTCCCGCCACTTCTCTTCTTCTGTGGACTGTCCCTTCTTCGTTCACTCCATTCCTCGCGCGACTGAGAGCTGAGAAGATGCTCTGGGTGGACAAGTACCGTCCTAAATCCCTAGACAAGATCATTGTCCACGAAGATGTTGCTCAGAACCTCAAGAAATTGGTACCTTTTGATCCAATTGTCTCGTCGGACTGAATCAGAGTCTCGTCTGTTTCAATTCGGTAATCTCGATATCTACCTGCTCAATTTTGCTAGGTTTCGGAGCAGGACTGCCCCCATTTGCTCTTCTATGGCCCCTCTGGTTCTGGCAAGAAAACCCTAATCATGGCCCTTCTGAGGGAGATTTTTGGGGCCAGCGCCGAAAAGGTTCAGTTTTCTATTCATTTATATTTACATCAATCGTATTCGGTTCAAAATGTAATCAAATTAGTTACTTGGTGTTTTGTTTTTCTGCAGGTGAAGGTAGAAAATAAGACCTGGAAAATTGATGTAAGTGTCATCGTTTAACCTGATTATCGTCATCTCATTACCTGCCAGTAGTATCGATGATTATCACTTAGTAGTTTGTAAGAAAGCTTAGAGTTCATCTTTAAACAAAATTGGCTGATTGGATTTGACTAAATATCTCATTTATAAGTGTCACTTAGTTTCCATTCTGCTGATCTTAAGGATTAGATAATACTAAAGTGTTTAGTATTTCAATCATTTAATTATCTAAGTGGAATAGGATTGGTACTTCCCTTGGTTATCTCATAGTTATTTGCTCTGTATTGGGTTCAGGCTGGAAGTAGAACACTTGATATCGAGTTCACCACATTGTCTAGTACCAACCATGTAGAGATGAATCCAAGTGATGCAGGGTTTCAGGACAGATATGTTGTACAAGAGATAATTAAAGAAATGGCCAAGAACAGACCGATCGATACAAAAGGAAAGAAAGGCTTCAAAGGTAGGCAATCACGAACCATGTTCCCTTTCTCTCCATGAGATAGATTTTATTACATGACAAGTTCCTCCAATAAGATGCACTACATGATGAGCATATTAGTTGCAACTTGAAACTCCGATATCACTTGCTGGTTAGATCAAATGTTAAGTTCAGTATGATAACTCATGGACATCTTTGAAACTAGTAACCTACGAAATGCTGAATAAACTTTTATTTAATCAATAATTTCAAGAAATGGTTAAATGTATAAATTCATACCTATTCTCCCAATGTTGAGATCTGACTTCTATTTTAATAAGCTAGGTGGTGCTCTAACCTAGTGTTTGACCTTTTAATCTCAGTATTAGTGCTTAATGAGGTTGACAAACTTTCAAGAGAAGCTCAACACTCTCTCCGCAGAACAATGGAGAAGTACAGTTCTTCATGCCGTTTAATCCTTTGCTGCAATAGTTCCTCAAAGGTTACTGAAGCCATCCGGTCACGTTGCCTCAACATACGGGTAAATGCACCAGCAGAAGATCAGGTTAGTGTTTTCAGTTTGCCTGACAATTTGGCTATTTACCTTTAGTATCTCTATAATCCACGTGGCTATGAATTTTGTGTTGATCACTTTCTTGTTTTGAAGATTATGTAATTTAATTACCATAAACGTTGGCAGATTGTGAAGGTACTAGAGTTCATCGCAAAGAAAGAAGGGCTGCAAGTTCCAGCTGGTTTTGCTGCTCGTGTTGCAGAAAAGTCAAATCGCAGTTTGAGGAGAGCGATTCTATCCTTTGAGACTTGCCGTGTGCAGCAGTAAGCTCTTTGCTGTTGTCATCACCATACTCCTATTCAATGTTCACTTATATTCAACTATTACATCACACTTACTTATATTTTTGTTATATATATATATAAAAAAAACTCTTTCTTTTTTATGGATTTAGGTATCCTTTTGCACCAAATCAGGCAATCCCTCCTATGGATTGGGAGGAGTATGTTTTTGAGATTGTGTCGGACATAATGAAGGAACAGAGCCCTAAAAGGTTCAGTTTTGCACTTTTTTTCGCCACAAAGAGTGTACTAATATCACAGGTTGATTTTGCTGCACTTTGTTCATACAATAATGAGTCTTAAATTTTGTGGGTTTAGGTTATTCCAAGTAAGAGGGAAACTATATGAGCTTCTCACGAATTGCATCCCTCCAGAAATTGTTTTGAAGGTACTGCCATCTCCTTTTGTGAAGAACTGAAGATTGGTTTCCTTTACTAATCTGTATCTTACATCTGATTGCAGAGGCTGCTGTATGAACTGTTGAGGAAACTAGATGCCGAACTTAAGCACGAGGTCTGCCACTGGGCTGCATTCTATGTAAGCATTTCCATAAATAAATTTACATATATTATTCAAGTGTTATTTTCTCCTCCTATCTTTTGCTTGATTGTAACCCATCTACTCATTTACCACAGGAACATAGGATGCATCAAGGGCAGAAAGCGATATTCCACCTCGAAGGTATTCTCTAATGCTTTGTTTATACACAAGTTAACTTTTTACACCGCGTGGCAGCCAATGTGAAATGAAAATGGTTGATCTTTTACATAAAATGTGATTAATGTGCAGCATTTGTGGCCAAGTTCATGAGCATCTACAAATCTTTCCTCATTGCAACATTTGGTTGACAATGGAAAGCAGCAAGGAAGTTGCTGATCTATTGGTGTTGAGTTGTTTGTGTTGAGTCCCTGACTTAAGATGGTAGGTAACTTTGTTTCTCTTTTGTTTATCTTTTGTGTATCTGTGAACATGATAGTGATTCTAATGCTGAAAATCATCATATTTTGGGGATATTTATAAAAATATATGATTTGTATGATTTCATTCACTCATATGATGTTTTAGTAAGCGTCAGTTCTTGTGTGAGCTTTTAATGTTTGCACGAAAACAATAAAAATATGCCAAAGTGTCACCTTTTCTCGTGGGTTTTTCCTAGAACCCTAAAATAGTATAAACAATGTATATATGCAAAAAAAAAAAATCTATTTACTGTCCCAATTTTGACCCATGTGTCAGTTTGGTGTCTGGGACGAAATTGAATGTCCCAAGTTTCATATGCGTGATATTTTGTATCTTCGTTAAATTTTGGGGTTAAGTTGAACGAAATTTAATCACGTGAGTGAACAATTCTCAAAATTCCGAAAATAGCCCCTTGATCAGAACATTGCTCTGATTTATCCGGCCGATTTAGGGTTCTTTCTTCCTCTCCAAGAACCAGCTGCAGCTGCACAGCCGTGGGAAGGTGGGTGGATGGAATTGGAGGTGGGTGGCCGGAATCAGGGTGGGTGGCAAGAATCGGAGGCTTTCAAAAAAATTGGGCAAAATAGTATTTTCAACTTAGTGTGTTAAAATTAAGGAAAAATCACCCAAATACCACTTTTTGAAACTCAAACACAAAAACAAGGGAAAAATTTGTCCGAAACTCAAAATGACCAATCCCGCATCTGGGAGATGCGCCATTTTGTTGGGTTAACGGTTTGACCGTTAACCCAGTTTGACTCAACGGTCATAATATGACTATTGAGTCAAATGGCGCATCCGAGAGATGCACCATTTGACTCAACGGTCAAAATATGACAGTTGAGTCAAATGGCGCATCTCTCCATTTGGCTCAACGGTCATTTTTTGACCGTTGAGTCAAACTGGGTTAACGGTCAAAGTGTTTACCGTTAATATTTCAAAAATAGCGCATCTCCCAGATGCGGGATTGGTTATTTGAGTTTCGGACCAATTTTTCATTTGTTTTTGTGTTTGAGTTTCAAAAAGTGGGTATTTGGGTGATTTTTCCTAAAATTAACTCAAAAAACTAACGGAAAACCAAATAGCAACAATACTAAAAACTGTGACAGTTTAAATCTGAGACACCAAATTGACACGTGAGTCAAAATTAGGATAGTAAATAGCTTATTTTCCAAAAAAAAAATCGGTTTGGCCAAATCATAAGATTTTTTTTCTTCAAATTTGTTCATATTAATGAGAACTTTAGAAGTTTGCACAATGATATTTACAAAACAAACTCACCAAGCCCTCATTATATATATATATATATTCACTAAAAAAAACATGGAGGTGGAACACAATACATAACATGGCTTGTCTCAGTACAATACAACTGTTGGGGTAGTTTGATAGATCTGATCAGCATCTGCTGTGGGCACATAAATTGCATTTCGTAGTGAGCTGTTTTTCCGACCATAAAACGCATAGACAAGCACCCCCATGGCTAGCCACACCGAAACCCGAGCCCAGGTGGCTATACCCAGATTGATGAGTAAGTAGACATTGATGAGTATGCAAGCAATTGGCAATAGTGGTACAAAAGGGCAAAGAAAACCTGCAACAAACAACCATCATATCAATTGTTTCGACGCCACATAAGATGAGATGTTTTAAGTCGAAAAACATTAGATTACCTCCGGTATGACCAAAGCTGTGCCGTGCATCATCTTGATCGATGATGGTCAGTACGATAAAACTTGACAGAAGAAGACCGCCCCCGAGTCCAGACATCGAGTACCGGATGAAGCTGCAAATGAACCAAAGTTAAACAATGTAGTCAGATATGAAAAAACAAACAATACTTCAAATTTGAGGAAAAAAAGTGATGAAGAAGTCTACAATTTGCAAACTTCTAAGGTTAAAAGGGTCTGTCTTTTGGTACAACATGTTTGATCACAATTGATTTTTTTTTCTTCTAAATAACAAGGGTTAATTACCAAATTGCAAGTTGAGTATGCAGTTTGGTACTTAACCCCCATCCTCACTTCATCATACTTAATCAACATTATTTTCATATTGGACCCTGGCTACTGATCTCACCTTGAAAGGCCTAAACTCGAAGCTCCATAAGTAAGAACCAAGACCCCGATAAACGTTATCGTTATAGTCCACTTAGCAATCTTTCGCCTACTCTTCTCGGACAGAACCTCTGCTCGGCACCAACCCAACCAAAAAAATTCATCATTTTTGAAGAAGCTTATAGTTGTGCTTTTAAAAAAACCGAAAAACTTACGGCTGCCGTCAAGTATCTCAACGATAAGAGGATTATCTAGCAATCCTTGCTTGGATTTGGCAGCCACCAGTAAAGGCTGTGTGGCCTCCCCTGCATCTTCAAAGCCCTTCTCAGCATTGCTGTACTGTAGATTTAATGTATCTATACATCCCTGATACTGTGCTGGAACTGGAACTTCATTTGGAGGAACGTATCTCAGTATCAACACCGAAATCGCCACCATCGTAAATGCAAAAAGCGTCCCCACACTAACCTGCCATGTCATTTTTACAAAATTTAATTTTTTTCTAAAAAATAAAAATAAATTTTTTTAGTCTCAATGGAGATAAGCTTACCATTCCAGCAAGTTCTTCAACATCCATGAAGAAAGCCAACACTGCAGAACCAACCCCAGTAATAACCGTGCTCTTGATCGGAACCTGTGTATGTTTATTTACGTCCGAAAAGAATGAAGGCAGCAACCCATCTCTAGCCATTGCCATCAGAATTCGAGGCTGAGGGATCATTGTTAATAACAACGTAAGATTTCTCCCTAAAACATTCGTAATTGTGAAAAAAAGGTTAAGTTTTTTTTTTTTTTGTTTTTTTTTTTCTTTCTGCAATATCAGTTCACCTGAGGAAGTATAGCACCCATTAAAGTCGAGCAGAGTGCAGTAACAGCTCCAACCGTAATTATGTACCTGAAAAAGTGACCCATTTCGATCAGAAAAAAGATTGGGACAGATGATTTGACGAGTTTTAACAACACTTACGCTGCCCAATTCATTCCGTAGCTGGAAAATGCAGATGAAATGGGTGTATCAGGGTCCATTGCATAATAAGGAACCAAACCAACTATGACAACTGAGACAAGCATGTAGAGAGCGCAGCAAATCGAGAGTGTAAGACTGATTCCCAACGGTAAATCTCGCTGAGGGTTCTTTACCTGCCAAAATAGTAGTAGTAGACAAAATCAAGAATCAAACCCAGATGTTCAAATGTGTCATTTCTTTAAAAAAAAATTACTTTTTTTGGGGTGAAAATCGAACTTTATAGTGCTGAAGATTGAGTGTTATGGATTACCTCTTCAGCTGTGCTTGCCACAGAATCAAAACCAATATATGCGAAGAACACTGTTGCAGAACCAGCAAGCATCCCATCTATACCAAATGGAAAGTACCTGCAATCTCAAACAAGATGAAAATACATTTGATGGGATCATAGAACTGTCTCGGTCAGGTTGATTTTGTCGAAAAATACCCGGTTGGAAGTTGGTATCCAGGCCACCCAGTTTTGAATCCTAGATAACTGCCAGCAATAACGACAAAGACCATAGCACCTACATTTGCTGTTGTTACAATACCTTGTGCCACCGTGCTCTGCAACAATATTTCTTGTCATCCAAGTAACTGGAGAATAATAAGAGCAAATAGTAACAATGTTTATGTCCATACCTCTTTGATTCCTATGCAGAGCAACACGGTAACGATTATTACAAGAGCAGCAGCACATGGGTCCACCAAGCCATCGAGACCAGAAATATGCTGCCGTGCTAAAAATGACGGAAGATTGTCCGGTCCTCCGAAGAGCAGTGCCTGTTGAAAGAGGGAATAACTGTGACATTTTTGAGCAATGCTACCATAAAAGTATGACCTTTGAGTTATTCCCAGATGCAGGAGGCAGATATGTTCAGATAGGGGTGAGAATTACACAGGTAGGTAAAGTTTTTTATGTTATTAATTAGGTTAAAGGACCTACGAACAGTCCCAACTATTGGCAATATTGCTAATCGCTGTCCCCATATTTAAAATGTTGATATTTAGTGTCACAACTATTAGTTTGTTGCTTTTCACTTATTTTTTTTACTGATTTTTGTGTTAAAATTGGTGTTTTAAGCAATAAAAACATGTTTTTCCACTTTTTCGAAGTATAAGATTTGTTGCTCATGGATTAAGCTTATTTGATGCGTAAAAAAATATGTTTTTGTTCTGTCAAACTTAAGAGAAAAGAAGTAGACACCAACCAATTTTATAGTTGGGGCACCGAATATCAACATTTTAAATCTAGGACAACGATTACATTAAATATATAGTGGCGACTTTTTTTAGATTCTTAATCCTAATAAATAAGACTTGTTGAAAAATGTACTCAAGAATTATACTTAACAGAATAAATATAACTTGCTGTGTAAGTGCAGGTAAAGTAGGGAGAAAGAGTTGCTAACCAAGTTTGGAGATATGCCACGAGCCACACAAGCGCCACCAATAGTGTATTCCAGTAATAGAGACCATCCAACCAACCAAGCAACACTAAATCAACCATTAAACACCATTGTTACAGCATGGTAAAATCTTGACTCTATGATAAACCCTAAAAATCAAATTTAGAGAAAATGTATAAATTACCCTTCTCCTATGCAGATGTATGTATAATGATATGCACTTCCTGCAGAAGGGCAACGGCTAGCAAGCTCTGCATAGCAAAATGCTGATAGAGCTGCAGCAACTCCAGCTATTAAAAATGAAAATGTGAGGGCTGGTCCCGAATGCTCTCGTGCAACTGTTCCCACTAGAATGTATACTCCAGCCCCAATCGTAGATCCAACACCTAATCAACAAAAACGCAGCAAATTCTTATTCGAAATCTTTTTTAAAATCTCAAATGAGAGGATGATTTAAGAGGAAAGGAAAAAGTCATGATACGGATAATAGGAATTCCCAGATAATACTCATTAAGATTCTGCAGGAAATTTAATGATGCAGACTTTAAAGTAAAAGCAGCTGTAATTACTAATTAGTCAAATTCTAAAGAACCGAAGTTTCAGAATATTAAAGAAAAAGCTGCTAATTAATGCTAAATGCATAATCAATCATTAAACAAGCTGGAACTGAATAATTAATTACCTACGGCGATAAGGTGAAGGATTGACAATTCCTTAGCCAATTGATTCCCGCCAAACGATCGAACATGAGAAGAAGAATCCACCTGCTTTCTCCTAATCAAACTCCTCAACGATCCCATCGAATCGAATCCAGATCCAGCGCTTCCGAAACGATGAAGAAATGGAGTCAATTAACAGTCTGCCGCATTATAATCAAAATCCCCTAGATTCTGGAAATTAGAAATGGGATTTGAAAGAAATCTGACGAAAATGGATGAGGATTGAGAGGGAGAGAAGTCTGCTCCGGTCTATATATATAGTGGACTGGAATCGAACACGGTGGAGAGAGATTGATTGAGAAGATGAAAATGGCGTCTGGATTCGTTTTGCTGTTGTGTGCAGCTCCCCGCTATTTTTCAACCGTTTACCCCCTTGGCCGTAATTACGTCTACATTCAGATAAATATTCAGATATACTGCCACCAATCATGAAATAATGATTCATTATTAAATAATACTTTCTTTATTTAGAAAGATGCTGACGTGTCGCGCCGGTGCATCGCTGGTGATTAGCCGCATCCCATTCCCATGGGATACTACTATGTCACCATCACCCCATTATTATTTTCGGACTCATTACATCTCAATAATTTTGCATAATTTATATTTATTAAATGCGTCTCAGATTTATGTACTATATAAATAATATTTAAGATGTTCGCGAAGATAATAATATCTAAGATAAGATTTTGTAATTATTTATGTTTATTTTGCAATAGTTTATTTAATTATATTTTATTATTAAATGTACTAAGCTATTAGTATTAATTATGTAATTAACTAATTTTAGATTGAAAAATATGATAGGTAATGATATGTCAACTCTTTAAATTTAAGAAATATAGTATAATAGGGAATTGACCCGCGCTTTGCGCGGAATATTAAATAATTCATTCAAAATGTATTTGTATTGATATATAAATTTAAGTTTTAAAAAATATTTATGTAACAAATATATGTAACACACTTATAAAATAAACTAAAATATACACATATCTTTTTAATTTAGTTATAAAGTGTTGCATTATATAAAATTTTAAAAAAATTATTTATAAATTTAACCAAAATTTACAAAAGTTAATAATAAATGAATATTAAATATTATTTAAATATATTTTTTTCATCTTCATTTTTAGTAAAAATAAATATATTTTATGAAATTTATTGAAAAAATATTAAGTGATGTGTAATTTTTTGAAGTGCATTTTAAAAAATAAACCTTAGTTTGTTTTATTTTTCTTATTATTTTATTCGTACAATTCATGGAAAAACAAATAGTTTTATGTTAATTCGATTGTCTAAAAAAATTATTTTTGATATTTTTAGTTTTAGTTTTATTCTTAATTATTAGTTATTAGTATTTCATGAGAAAAATTATGTTATCCTAAATTATATGCATTTTAAACACTTGAGTTCGGTTCTCTTATTTTATTTTATTTTCTAATATGTACAAATTTGAGATAATGATAAATAAAGCATTATAATCTCAAGTGATATTTGATTTTTATATTCAATGTTAGAATGCAAATATATTAATATTTACCCAAAAATAATATTAAGATAATAGTACTAACATGAAGTATACATTTTTTATTTAAATATTTGTAGTTTATTATTAATTAAATACTAATTAATTGTTATGTAACGTACATAAAAACCGAAACGATTTTCAAGATGCAATGAAGTGCTTTGGAAAAATTTTAAAGTGTCCATGTGTGCAAAAATATGATGTCACATTAGCAAATGTAACTTAAAACATATGTGGACCAATAAAATTAAGTAAAAAAAGTCATTTTGTTTATTTGTCAACATTCTATGCATCATAACAAATATATATAAGATAGATAGAAAAAAAAAAAAATAGATTTCACCTCTAAATAATTATTATATGTATAATCATTGTAGCTACTCTTTTCATATAATACATAAAAATATATAATGAATCCACATTTATGTAATGTCGGATAATGTGTAAAATCATTATGAATGATGCTCTTAATAAATATTAGTCTGCTTTACTATTTCTTATGAAAAAATTGATCATCTTTTCTCTTTATTTATTAAGGGATGCTTCAGTGGTGGTATGACTATCGAGTCGATTATGAATTCATTTATTCTCGATTCGAAATGCTCATGAGTCTATTTAAGCTTTTTTTTTTTTTTTGGGTCAAAAATTTATTTAATTCGAGTTCGAAATTCGAGTTTTACATAATAATATATATATTCTACTCAAGCTGTGTTCAAACTTGAGCTATGTGCACCATTTATAGTTTAAATGAATAATTTTAATCAAGTTGAATCGAATTAAATCGAGCTCGAAACTTTAGACTCGAGTTCTAGTTTAAATAAAATAAGTTGAGTCGGGTTTCTAAATTATACCGTAAGTGATGGAGGTAATCTAATAATTATACAAAATTGATTTTTTTAGAATATCCTATCGGTTTTGTATTATTGGGAATATTCTAACCCTGCATAATATTTAGGGCGGAGCAAAAACCCGACAAACCCGAATTCCCGAAAAACCCGCCCTAGCCCGTCCCGAAAAGCCCGTCCCGAAATTGGACCCGAGCCCGTATGGGAGGGACTTTTACTCCCAACTAGGGCTAGGGCTAGGGCGAGGGCTTTTTTCAAAAAATCTCGAAAGTCCCGAATGTCCCTAGTTATTTACTCTAATTCAACAATTTACAACTTAAATAATCTAATTATACTTAAACTTGATAAATATAAAATAAAATAAAGCCTAATTAGTAAGTAACTAACGTGTCTTCATTTCTTTCTTCATCAAGGTATCGTAAACTGTCTGGACATTCAGTTTTAGCTTTTTCTTTAAATATTTTTTGCACTAGATCATTTATTTATAGTTTTAGATTTTACAATTTAAATCTTCAACTATTTTCAAGTGATGAAGCTGGTTTAGAGTTGGTTTGGAGTTTGAGTTGATTTGGAAGTGCGTTGAGCTTGAATGTTAGTGTTCGTATTGTTGAACTTAATCTACATGTGCGAACTTAATGAATTGACTGTGAACTTGATTTATGTGATCGTGAATTCGATGTATGTGTTGGTGAATTTGATGAATGCTTAAACTTGAATTTGTATTTGAGTTGAAAATTAAGGTTTATTTTCATACTTATGTGTAAACTAGGGTTGTCCCTATCTCGTCCCGAATTTGAAAAGTCCCGACCAAGTAGGGAATTTTTCAAATGTTTAACATAGGGCTAGGGACGGTTGTGGAAAATCCCGAAAATAAGGGATAGGGACATTTTCTTGAAAAATCCCGCCAGTTTGTCCCGAGCGCACCCCTAATAATATTAGCCCAAGTTTCGTTACACGCGTAATTTGTTAACAAAGTATTTTTTTTTTAAAAAGAATCTAGGGTTAACAGGTCTTTTGGTCCATTATGTTTAACCATTTTTGGGTTTTGGTCCATGATGTTTTTTTTTCCTAGTTTTGGTACCATATGGTTGCTGATTTTTTCTAGTTTTGGTCCGACCGTTCCATTCCGTCTATTTTTTTACATGTACAAGTCACGTGATCCACCCACACTTTCAATTTTGTTCAATTTAGTCCATCTAATACTTTCTTAACCTTTTTTTTGTTCAATTTAGTCCCGAAGTTTCAAAATTTCAATTGGGGTCAATTTTGAAACTTCGGGACTAAATTGAACAAAAAAAAGGTTAAGAAAGTATTAGAGGGACTAAATTTAAAGTTTAGATAGGATCACGTGACTTGAACATGTCAAAAAATAGACGGAATGTAACAGCTAGACCAAAACTAGAAAAAATCTGCAAACATATAGTACCAAAACTAGGTAAAAAAAACATCATGGTCCAAAACCCAAAAGTTGTCAAACATCATGGACCAAAAGACCTGTTAACCCAAGAATCTATAGTGTTTCAGGTCTATCCCATGTGTCAGTTTGGTGTCTCAGTATTAAATTATTATATTTGGTGTACCAGGTTTTAATTTTGTTGCGATTTGATTTTCCTTTCAATTTTGGGTTAACTTTGCCAATTTGAGATGAAAAGACAATTTTGCCCCTTATACTTTTGTTTAAAGCCACCCGTCCGATTCCGGACACCCACCTTCGACTCCAGCCACCCACCTCTAATTCTGAGCTGATCCGATTCCGGCGATTCCGAGCATTTTGAGGGGCAATTTAGGAATTTTCATCTTTATTAGGTCATGTGACCAGCACATAACCAATATCTGTTAAATTTAACCCGAAAATTTGAAGAAGACACCAAATAGCAATAAAGTTGAAACCTGAAACAGTCGAAAGTAGCAATTTAATCCTGGGACACCAAATTGACACATGAAGTAAACCTGAAACACTAAATTTGGATAGGTTACGTAAGAGAGCAAATGTAAATAGAAATAAAGTTAACAAACTAGAGGATGAATTTTTTTTTTTTTTTTTACCACTTTGAGAACATGAACTCAAATTGTCCAAAAAAATTGGATTAATAAATTGTCTGAGTGACAAAACTTAAACTAGCAAATTGATAATTAACCCTTATGTGTTTTGTTATATATAAAATATAGCAAATTTAAAAATGGGTCATAATACATTGACGATTTCAATCAGTGATTAGTAAATAACAACAAATTTCAACCCAGAAATTCAACTCATTCAGGTTGTTTGAGGGTTTCATTGAAAGAAGTGATTCATTCATTCATCTTGTCCACCTCCAGAATGCAAACACCACAACTACTGTAAGTATCATGCCTGCATATTTGATCCGTCTATCGACTCTGTGACGCCTCTCGATTAGCTTCAACACCGAATTTGACAGCCCCACCGTGTTTAGTACGTCCAGTGCCTTGCGTTGCGCTTTCTGCATCCAAAATGAAGATTTACCACAATGCATATATATAGCCATTTCAGATGTCAATGGCTAAGAGACAGACCTTCAAATGTTCTCTTTGCTCAGAGTATTTAGAAAGAATGGCTACTCCAGTAGCTAAAGATTCCTCCAGCATTCGACCGGAATTCCGAGCAGACTGCATTGCTTGAGCTTCCTCGTCGAATATTCTCAGAACATGATCTCCACTCTAGAGGATGATGAATTGTTGTATTTTGAAAGAGAAAACAAAATTAGCTGCAGTTTTATGTAACTTGTGAGAAGAAGAATACAATTAAACGTACAGCTCTTCCGAGCAACTCTGCTCGTTCTTTTGCTTCCATTCTTCTCTTTTGATTCCTCAAGAGGTATTTGTCCAGACTTGCCTTCAGTGACTCAACTTCTTCAGCTACTTGCTCCACCTTTCTGTCCAAACATGGGGTTCCAATTAGGTGACAACATAAGTGTCTTGTCCCAATATACCAGCAAGGCAACTTCAGATAACAGCATCAGTCACTCAAGTGACACCAAGGAATCCCAAAATATACAAATTCTGTAATAATTCATTAGATGGTATGATTTCTTTTATTGAAACAAGTGTTCTACCTTCGCTACTAACTACTAGCATAAAATTTTAAGCGACTTTTGCAGTTATGGATAGATAAATAAGCAGCAGACAAATACACCATCATTTCAGTTATAGACAGATAAGAAAAAAAAGAACCGAGATTATGTAGGCTATAAGTCAATAGAAAAGGTCAAAAGGATGAATATGCAGCTTAAATATATATGAAAAATACAAACATGGTCAAAGAGAGAAAAGATCCAATGGATCTAAGAACAACGACAGTTACAATCGGTAGTAAACACAGCAAATGAAAGAAACGAAGCTCAGCAGTAGTAAACTTGTGACTCAAGGTAGTTGGTAATGGGTGAAAACAACTATCAATGGGGGGATACCTACATCTATGAAATAGCTTAACGGCCTTTTGGAAACGGACTAAATGGATACACACTGCTAGTACCACCATCATATTCATAGAAACAATAAACCTTGACTTCATAGATACTCACATGAGAAATAACAAGCAAACAACCAGATTACCAAAATCATTTTAACATTTAAGATTTTTTTTTAAAGTTCGTTCTTTTTTTCTGAAATTTCGGCAGCTTTGTTTTCCTCCACTTCCTTTACTCGGCTAGGCATTTATGTATAGGAAACACAGTTTGAAGGGGGTGAAAAAGGATCCAAGTGGGAGTGAATTAGAGCCTAATTAGACTCAAAGGTGAACTCTGAGAGTTATACATAAGAAAATTTTGCGAATTGGGCATCTTGCATACGCAAATTTTGTGATTTGATCAACTTTTGTAGACAAAGAAGACGCTCTCACATTTTCAAGCTGACAAACCTACATCATTCGTTCCTTGCATAAATTAAGCGCAATCCATTAACCATTTCTAAGCACCAGCAAGAGATCAACAGATTGTGATTGATACTTCAAATCTATTGATCGCGCAAATAAGTATGAAATGAAGTACCTCTTCCAGAGATCGCGCTGGGATTTGGCGCCAATGGAGCGCCAAAGCCGCTCCATCTCCACACATAGGGATTGGATCTGAGTGATATCTCTCTTAATTGACGTCGATAGCTCCGGCGAGTCAAGGGCGCTACCAGCAGTGGAGCATTCGAACCTCTCCAGCCTCTCCACGCTATCTCTGGTTTTCAGCAGAATTCTCTTAGAGCTCTGATAAAGCTCCGACAGCGTCCCTCCGCCTCCTGCTCCGTCCATTGCTGACGCCGGCAGAACTTGGACTCGATTCGACTCAATTGCGTCGCCAGTTCAATCGCAAGCTAAAGATCGACAACAGCAGGGTCTTTTCGATGCAACAACTACCAAATTAGTTAAGGCTCCGTAATTTTGGCAAACAAAAGGCTCCATAATTGCGCTTCGTTTTTATAAAATTCGGTTAGTGTACCCATCTGCTATCTAAAATTTAACTTAATTACAATAAATATCTGAACTTTAATTTAAAATTTTCGTCAAATTAGACAAATGAGCATGTTTCGGTCACGTTAGTTATTTTAACGAATCATTAAGATAAATTAGAGATTAAAGTGAAAGGATTATAGCGAGATGTCTGCAATTAGTTATTCAGTTTGACATTCAAGGTATTTCACTACTATCTTATTAATTTTTTAGCGAATCCATCTTAGATACTCAAAAAAATCTACTGTGACGGTAACATGTTCATTTTATATCCAATTTGAAGTAAATTGTATTGGAAGTAACAATTTACTTATAAATTGAAAGTTAACGTAACTAATTTTTAAAAATTAAAGTTCAAATGTGTCAAAACTGATGTAGCGATTCAAAACATATAAGAATTAAGAAGTTTTATTGATCCCTACACAAAATGACATGAATCACATCTAAATCTGGTCAGAAATGCCACATCATCCATCCTTCCCATGTAAAAAGACAAAATTCTTGCTTTCTCAAAATTCATCATCCAAATGCTAAGAGAGGCTGGAGAATTTCTCATGAGGTTTCTTTCTAAAATAATCTAAAGGGTTTCTTTTTTATACTCCAATACACAAAGCCAGTAAAATCTGTATCCATCCAGTTGCTGCAAATTATTGCCCACTCTCACCGGAAAGTCACACTCCGATTCCCCGACACCGGAAAAGCCTGCCGCCTCCTTCCTTGACCAAACTCCGACGCTTCTCCTCCTCCTCCTTCAGACGGTCCGTCCTTCTTCTTCTTCTTCGTCTTCCCTTTCCGACCACCATCACCATCTTCATCTTCAACCTTCGACCGAACTTCCCTTTCCCCAAATTTGATCTCCTTCCTCGCTGCTTCGTAATCAAACGGCTTCAAATTGGGCGTTTTCTCCATCGAGTCGAAGCATTTCTGGAAGCTCGTTGAAAGGTCAGACAGAGACATCGGCTCGTCTTCCTCATTATCTGTCTCAATTCCGGAACTCACCGAGTCTTTTTTCTCCTTCTCTGTGGCGGCTTTGTTCTTGGGAGCAGCAGAAGGCGACTCCTCTTCCGCTTCTTCATCTAGCCCGTTAGTAGATACAGCCTCCTGAGGTTGTGGGTCGGATTTTTCCTCCGTAACGGTTTCTTCTGCCGGTTTTTCGTTCTCCCCTGCAAATGTGTGGAAGAGGTTTACAGATGCCCTGATCTGCTCCAGTTTCTTTTCTTCCTTCTCCTGCAAAACCCGAACATCAATTACAATCTTATCCGGTAAATATTTGCAGCCAAAATGCATCCTTTCATCCAAACATGGTCTTAAGGATATGAGAGAATGTAAAAGACGAACCTTTTTCTCAGTTTCGATATTTTTCTTCGGGCCTGTGCTGCCAAAGAGTGTTCCGAAACCACGGCTAGGTTTCTTCAGCACTTGAACGGCTGCACCGGAATTCTAGGAAAGAACAATGGTTGGTTAGGTTAGTTCACGAAAATAGGTTCTGATAAATCAGCAACATAATGTGGCACTGATCTGAGATATCTCTTCCAAGTTGTCAATCTATTGTGGTGCACGCTTCATCGGATGATGAATTATTACCCAATCCACAATTAATGAACTTGTCTGAAATATGCGGGTTGGATAAGCCCATCATTTAAGTAGGTCTAGGTCGAGTTATCTATTGACACTAGCTCAGCAAATTGGAAGACAGATCCGAGCATAGTGCCACATTAGGATTTTCAAGAGGGTAAATGTATAATTTCTTTAAGGAGTGTCGATGAAATAGAAGCTTATGAAATTTGGCTATCAACGTAATTCTACCGAATAATTCGGGGTGATGCTACAACGAGCAAAACTTAGTGCACAAACACAAATTGGATCTCTTCCATTTAAAAACATGGTTTGATTATCTCGTTCACTCACGTTTTCCATCTAAAAAGGCAACTTTTTCTTTCAATTTTACGGAATTATCCTAACAATAAGGTCATATTCAGATAGAATTAAATGCTTACCACATTCGAAGAACTCTGTGTACTTCCGTTGGCATCAGCCTCTCTGCTTTGTACAGCCAATGGGATTTCATCGACAGAAACAGAAATGTTTCTATCAAATACGCTCTTCGTCTCTCCTTTCATAACTCCGAAGGAAACAGCATCACCATCTTGAGCTAGCATGGGATCATCCTCCACAAGTGAGGGAGAAGCAATACTGCCATCAACGTTTAGGGGTGAAGCATCTCCTGCTTCTTGTTTTGGCGAAGCATCCAAGTTGGTAGCTTCCGGATCATCCATGAGAATCTCGTCTGGTACCTGGATCCAAAAAGTCCAAGAAATCAACCAAAAGGATAAGGCTGAAGATCTGCCAACTTATTGATTTATGCAAAATCAGTAGTATAATAATATATTATTAAGGAAAAATAACCAAATTGCATATAGAAAGAACTATTTTTCCTGACAAACAAGTTAAACTTGGGCAAAGTTGCGTTGATAGAGTGATGAAATCGGGTTGAGTTCAGTATGCCATTTGTCAACAAAAAAAGTTCAACCTGTTTTTTGCAATTCATCCAAAGTTCGGTATGCGTTTCGTAATAACCCATTAAAAAGTAATAAGGCCAAGAAGACTGAAACTTGTCCCTGTAATGCACAACTTACGGCATCTATGCGAGCTTGCTTCAATTGCTCTACCGTCGCTTCGAATGCCGAGGCATTCTGCATTGCATGTCGGATGACGCTGACAACAGTACCAAGATAACGCTCGATGAATGCATGCTTTGACTTCACAATCCTTTGTAACTGGTTGGTAGTGCCAGGCATCTGCTTGGCTATTATTAACACAGACAATGACAAATGGAAGAGTTTTGACTCAGCATCTGCTTAAAGAGGGTTCACATAGCAATGTTTGGAGATCAGAAAAGCATACCGATTTCAAGAAGTGTTTTGTTAGGCAAGATGTAACCAGTACTTTCATCCTCGGCACGAGCAACAGTATCACGCCATTCGCAGAGACCCTACAGAAATATTTAACATGTTACTGAAAGGAAGGGGGGAAAGTGACAACAAAAAGAGAAGAGCTACATACTGCAACAATGGCAAGCTGCTGAGCATTGAAACCCGCATCCTGCAACCTGAAAAGAGAAGACGCAGCCTAGCTCAATAGCTGAATAATTACTTTAGAAATAAATCAGGAAAAAGTAGAATAACACGTTTAACGTAAAACATGTGAAAATTGGTAGTAGCTTAGGTCAGGGCAGTGACTACAAACCCATAAATATGAAGATACGAACTATCTGTGAAAACCTCCTTCTGATACAACTGCATGCATATTTCAGAGCTGCGCTTGTAGACCTGTCAAGTGCAAAAGCCATAGTTTAGCATGTGATATTGATGGAAAATGTAAAAACATATAAACCAGTTGAAGACACGATAGCATGTAATTTGACCACAAATGACTGTATTCCCATATCAAAAGGACATGCCTCCAATTTTTGGTTAGGAGGGGTTCTGATCAACATCCAAGTTCAATCATCATCTTCAATTCTAACTAGTTGAGTTCCTTTACAAACTAGAGAGAAGCTTTACTCATTCAGGAAAAAAATTAATCTGTCTAAGCTCGGGTTTGGGGTGAGGAGTTGGGGTCAGGTCGGAGCATGATGATAAGAATGAGTAGGCAAAAACAAATGTTTTAGGTTTGTTGTGAAGCTGCTTTTAATTTAACGTAATATTTTTAGTCTGGATATTGGATATCATGCTTCATAAGAAACTACTTGCCCATACAGGAAATAATGCCCCTGAGCAGTTTCATGAAAATATATACATTTATAGTACCTCAACCAGAGCTTCATCGGACTGGCCAGACATTGAGTACAACTCGATCCTCATCAAATCATATATGTACAACAAGTAGTGTGTGTCTTCTCTGGCATATCTGTATGAAGAAACAGTTGCTAAGTTGTGATATGAAAAGTGATATGTTTCAATCCCCTTATGAATCGAATAGCTGACTTGCAATCTTTAATTTCAATAACCAAACTGTTAAGCTTAATAAAGTTTGCAGCATTAATGTTTTGAATGATTGATGTATCTTGTGAGCAGTACGGATATAGCAACAGAATGGGAGTAAAAAAGCGAGAAGTTCGATAACTAAAAGACTAGCTTCACAAAATCGCTGATACACTTACCTCAGCATCTCTTCAGGAAGAGGACGTAATCTCCAATCGGCATTTTGATATCTGCGCGGATTAAAATGGTCAATCAAGCAGTTTCTTACTTCTATGTCCAACTCAAACTTGCACATAAAGATGGAAAGACAGCAGATTGATTGGAAGTGATTCAATTCACAAGACCTACTCTTTGTTTGCAGAAACTCCACAGTAGTGATGCAGAAGATGCTCCAAGCTATTTCTATCCAACTTCAGCACCCTTGATGCCTAAATCAAGAAAACCATTTAAATATCCTAAAGACAACATATGCAAAACAGAAGCTGTCACAGTATCCAGAGAGATCGAAAGAGAAAATATTGTCCAAAGTTCCAAACTACTACCAAAAAGTTGGGATACGAAAAGATTTCTATAACAGAACAAGTAAATTTCTGAAACCTCCATCAACTCACCATACTATTTTCAATAGTCATAAGTTTATATATATGTAAATGAGGTCACATCTTTGTCAAAATAAATAAAGTTTCTAAGGAGTTGATGAGGCATTATTATCTGTTTCCAGATTGGAGCAGCCAAAAATGTAATAAACCAGATATAATTATGGATGGGAACATGTAAAAGCAATGGAACGAATACCTGTCCTGTGTCGAACAAGTTGCAGATATATATGCCAAAATCCCTCTGAAGCCAAATTATATCTCGATCTGCTCCATGCAGGACCTAATTAACTAATTATTGTCCTACTGATATATACAGATATCTAAAATAGCTTAGGAGAAACAACATTCAAGTGAAGATTACCAACCTTTTTCTTTGAAGGGTCCTTGAAAACCTCCCTCAGGTATGGCCCAATATGAATACGTAGCTTTAATGCATCAACCACAAAATCTTCAGTTCTTGTGGAGATTTGTATCAAGCAAGTTAGTCCTTGAAATGATCGATACTGGTTATGTTCCAAATCAACCTACGTTCATAATTGATTTTTCCACATCAAGGTGAGTAAGGTTGCAAAAAGGAAACTACAAATGACACTCATAATAATAAGAGAGAGGCTAAAAAAAACCTACTCCATCACCCATCCTCAGTCTTATATATACATATGAAGGTTTTATATTTAATGAGGAAACTCGGCTTAGGCAAGCAAACCTTGGCTAATTAGATAACCCCACTATTCAAATGGAACTAATAAAGGTAGGCTTAAGCCTGTGTGTTTGACAGTTGACACAATGTGAAACTGTTATCATAATTTGTCTACCAAGCAATTTTTGTTGGATAAGGTTTCGAATTTCAAACTGGCACGTTTGCCAATTACATTTCAATAGACATCTTAAAACTGAAAACTATACATAATTGGAACTAGGAAATGACCAGGATATCACAATAATGGAAGTCTCGATCGGAATTTTGATATATCCAACAAGTGATATGTCAGGAAACAGTACAGGATTTAGACCTTATAAAGAGTTACTTATGATCTGAGACAACCTAACTACCATCCAAAATCTACTGAACAACGCACTACAGATGGCATGATGAAGAATGCTAACTGCAACAGTATCATCAATACATAGGGTCATTTTCCTAAAAACAAAAAAAACAAAAGGAGAAAAATGTCAACGTGAGTGGCTTCTTACCGCAAATTCATCAACTTGACGTAATTTAGCTGCCAATGCTTTCAAATCTTTTACTTCAGTCACAAACTTAAAGGGTGTACTCTCCAATCCTGGTGGCTTTGCAGGCTTTATGTCGCCGACATTTTTATCAACAAAGTCTAACACAGAAACATTTTCCTGTTTAAAACAAACAATAGTTAGTAATACACTCATTCTGCAATTGAAACTTGCACCCTATACTGGTGGAGATACATCAATATAGGTGATTAGGGATGTGTGTAATCAGAGTTATTGGCAAACTAATTACACATTTTAGTGTAATATGCAATTGCAAGAGACATCATTCAAAAAACCGACTTCGTTAGTAACTCAAACCATTTTACTGAAACATCTGATAGTTAGATTAACACACTAGCTCTACTTAATCAACGGGAAGGAGCAGTACGGAAAAATCTGAGCATAGAGTTAAAGTCTCACGTGCATGATCATTTACAAAATAAAAATCGTGCATTTTGATTGACTCAAAAACCCAATCTTGCACAGGTAAATTAAACTATTGATTATCAAGAAAGGAGCACAGGAGAGGAAAATACTAACCAGAGGATGAATAACTCTCTCCTCATCCTCGCTCTTCTGCAGCCACACATGCTGAAACGGCTGGTTCGAATTATTTACCAAAATATTGTGCTCATCTTGCGGTCTCCTTATCGACGGTATATGGAACGGAATTTTTGGTTTCGCACCAGTTACTTTCTTGTCCCTCAAAGACGCAATCTTGACACTCGATGGCTCCCCACCGCTACTCACCGCACTGCTAGCTGCGGCATCGGCAGCGCTATTCTTTTTCTTCTTACCATGAACCAGCTGAAACCCATCGACGTCCATGATCCGCTTCCCACTCTCCACCTCCTTTTTCCTCAGCTTCTGAAACTCGTCAACAGAAGCATCGAATCGCTCAAAAACCTCGTCATTCACATTGACGAGCCAATCGTACGCGTCATCAAGATCCTCCGGGAACACGATACCCTTGCCCAAAGCGCCTGTGGATGACCCAATTGACTGCAGCACGGACTGGGACTCCCTCACAATTTCTTTAACTGGCGCCTTGAACTCGTTGAAGTTGTTGTAGAAATGGAAGTCCCTATCGAAAGGGAGAGGCTTGGAAGAAGCTCCGAGCTTCGAGACAGAGGTGTATAAGCCGGGAGCTAGGGCTTGCAGCGTTTGCGCCTTCTGAGAGTCTGTTGTCGGCGTTTGATCGGGTGCAGCTGCTACTGGTGTTGGTACTGCTGCTGCTGCAGCAGAAGCGTCGTTCATGGAAGATTGCTAGGGTTTTACACGGAGGGGTTTAGGCTGAAGTTAAGGCACGGAGTAACGTTCTACTTCTCGGTGGGGATGAGTGCGGTTTTTGCAGTTACCATATTTTGAGCTGAAAATACATATTGATTGTACACTATGACCAGACTAGGTTATTTGTTTAAACTAATTTCTAAATTAGGTTTTTATTAGAAATTAATTCTTAAAATAGTTTTTTTATATTTTTAATAATATATATTATTTACTTTGCATCTGTGGAACGGTCTTAAGATAGGGTTTGGTGTTTACACCACAGCCCAGAAGCGATCGTTAAACATCGTTTTAAACTCACACAAGATGAATCTCAAGCACACAATGAAAAAACATATTAGACATATGTCTAACATGCTTGCTGAACTCAATGAGGCAGGAGAAATCCTGTCCGACGAACAGAAAGTCCAATGCGTGATCCGATCGTTGCTTGACTCTTGGAATAGCATGAAAATGCACCTTACCCATGCATCTCAACTCGATGACCTCGAGAAAGTGCGAGTACATCTCGAGCTGGAAGAGGATCGTCTCAAGGCTGAAAAGTCGAGAGCGGAAATGCATCTTGCATCCTCGCATCCAGCTGAGCATAATGGTAAGTGTAAGAGAAAAGGCAAGGGTGTTCAGTTTAAGGTTGACTAGCCTATAGCTCCAAAACCTCAGAAGAAGTTCAAGCGAAAGCAATTCGGTGGCAAGAAAAGGCAAGCAAAATAGACACGTAGAGAGGAAACTCGAACGTGTTTTGGGTGTGGTGTTAAAGGACACCTTGCTATTTCCTGTACCAATCCTCCCAAGGTACGTGCTGAAGAATAATGATAACCTCATAAGTTATTCTAGGACTCTTCTCACTCGAAAGTAATTCAATTTACCCTTTTTGGATTACAGAAACGAGAAGGAGAACAAGCACAAAAATGAGGAGCTTGACCCGGAAACATAAAGATTGAATGAAAGACTTAATCTTTATTTGCTGAATGAACCTCTTCTTAAGTTTCAGTTTAAGATACCTAATGATAATAATGTTCCTTGAAATATAGGAAACATTTCATTTTGAGCATGTAACAAATACTCGGACAAAGTATTGATTACCCATTTCTCAGCCTATTCGATCCTTTTTTATTGTTGTTTGAAGCATTGCTCATATATTGCTTATATTTTCTTTATTAAGTACTCCATTGAATGAAATAATCTGTAATGATGATCATGTGCGAAACCAATTGGATTAAATTGAATTAGATTCAGAAATGAAACGATTTAACCAATGGTTAAAGCTTCAGTGAATAGCGCTACGCGCAAGTGGACCTCGAAAGACGGAACACGTCGTTTCAAAATACAAATTTAATGATGAAGTGTCTGAATGATGAAGTGCTGAAGTTTTGTTTGCATTCCTTCAGAAATAACTTACTGATAACGTTTACATCGGTAAGAAGTATGCTTCATAAGCTACTACGACCTTGTAAAAGTATCAACTGACGCATAAGGTGAAAACCCAAAATGCTCAGTTTGGAGATGGGATAAAATCTCTGAGATAAGTTTGCAAACGAAAAAGGATGAAGTCGAATACACGATTTTCCTTCCAAACGCGTTGAGCGATAAGTCAGGCTAGGCATTCAAATCAAATAACACACTTCAAGACGCACAGTTCGTAAACACAATGTTGGAGTCATTTTGTCTGGTGTTCCCTATGGGATGTAGAGAGATGATTCACATGTTTGTAAAACTGTGTTCCAATGGAATCGGTAGACACGTCGCCATAAAAGCTAAAGAATGATAATGAGTTAAATCATATCATCGTGCGACATTAAATTTGCGCACTAAACACGTATTTAGGACAGGAGTACGTTACCTACTCTTAGAAAATACATGTTTAAAACTTTTGAAAATGGTGCAGTGGTCGAACATGAGACATTACATCACTTGAGGGCGAATTTTCCAATGCACAGACAGTTTCAAAGTAATGTAGTTCTTGATCAAACAGAAGCAGGATAACACTGACAATCAGGTCCCACTTAATTCGAGTGGGATAGATTTGAACCGAAAACTAAAGTGAAGATATGGTTAATGATAATGGAAACATTTTCATAGTAAATCCAGTGGGAGGAATAAGCCCTACCACATGTGATCACTGTTGCCGTAAAGACGAATCAAGTAGAACCTATATTCAAATTGCTAAACCAGGAATGCCACAACTACTTAGACTACCCTTTATTTCCAGTGGGAGTTACCCATTGTTTCCAGTGGGAGTGATCCGACCAACTTGGTTCCAAGTCCTAGCGATCAAGGAATTCATCTCGGAAATAAAACCCCGAGACCAAGAGGTCGTCCAAGGAAGGTTGTAGGTCAAGGTTTTAAGCACTGCTATTGTTCCCAATGGAAGTGATGCTACGATAAGAGGCATTATTCCGAGTGGGAGAAACGTTCAAACTCAAGACGGATTAACTAGCCTAGACGAAAGTCATAGGCATCAAACCCATTGAGTAGGGTGATAATATCGCTCTAACAACTGTTAGTGAGCATTGGAAAAATCCCAAGTGGAGAAATGGAAGAAAATAATAAATGAGAGAGATCGACTAAATGAAAGCCATTATAGTCTGTAGTTGATTTATCTGCTAATCACAATGGCACAAGGATAAGGTGAGTCCTGAAAAAGGGCTTACCACTGATGGAAAAGGTCGTGCGGTGTGATACCCGACTTGTTGCGAAAGGACATACCCAATTTCATGGAGTTGACTTTGACGAAACATACTCACCGACTGTGCGTAAAACCACAGTTAGGGCATTTTATGGTCCTGGTCGCAGCACTAAATTTCGAGCTGCACCAAATGGATGTTAAAACCGCATTCCTCCACGGAAACCTAGAGGAAGAGATCTACATGGAGCAACCATAGGGTTTCATTACTCCTGGTAACAAACGTAAAGTTTGTAAACTCCAAAGGTCCATATACGGTCTTAAACAGTCATCTCGGCAATCGTACCGCAAATTCCACAAGGAAATCGTAGGAAACAGATTCATGAATCTTCACGAGGATCCGTGCGTGTATTATAAGACCTCCGGGTCTAAGTATGTTATCTTAATCTTATATGTGGACGACATACTCATTGCCACAAACGATGTGAGTTTTATGAACAAGTCAAAGTCATGGTTGACATCTGTATTTGAGATGAAGGACATGGGAGAGGCCACGTACATCTTGGGCATTAGAATTGCTAGAGATCGGGCTACCCGGAAATTATGTCTACCTAGCTAATTGTGTCATAGCAGTATATATAGAATCATCTGATCCATAAGTTATTTTCATCTCTTCACTTGTCCATTCTACTTTTCTTCAATATATACACTTGGACTGTTAGTGTCTTGTTGGTAACTTTCTTCACAAATTAACGACGCGTAAGTCAAGTCGCACCAAGTGTTGGCGGTTTTGCTCCATCACGCACCCTAGAAACTGGACTTTCGGCGTCAGTCTTCACCCTGCATACTTCTTTTATGCAAATTCAGAATCATTTTATTCTCTCAATCTCTTCTCAAGTTTTCATTACTCTACTCATTTTCATTACGATGATGGTCAGATTGTGGAGTGATCCATTGAAAATTTTATTTATTATTATTTTTTAGACAAGTCAATAAAAAAAAAAGACATGATAAAAGAAAAGCGACTTTTATAAGTAGTTATTTATATAAATGTTTTTGAGATTTTGTCTATACTTATATTTTCATTAAAAAAAATTATTAACAAAATATACTAATGATATAAAAAAAGACATGTCTTTGATATTGGTGTCTAAAAAAAAAAAAACTATCATTATTATGTGTTCTTTACCCTACTTTATTTATCAGCCATGACCATAACTCTCTTTTGATTTTGTAGTAAAAAAGTAGCACCATTTTGCGTTTTAATCTTAATTGTGAAGGAATAGTCGAAAGTAGCACTATTTTGCTTCTTAGTCTTAGTTTTTTTTTTTTTTTTTTTTTTTTTTTTCATGGTCTTAATCTTAGTTGGGAAGTTATATTTATATAGTAATATAATTTTTAGAGTACATTTGAAGAGTCCTAGAACATGTTCCCACTGTGTCTCATCAGAGACGTATCAAGGGGAGGTGTTCTGGTTCTCAGCGCGATCGATGTACCCTATATAATTTACAGTCGTATGATTCCGTCACAGTAAGAGTTATATATTTATTTATTATTACTAAAATGTCATTAATTAATTAATTATATATATATATATATATATGTATATATATAAACTGACTAATTAATTATTAATTATAATGTAGGTGGCACTACCTTCTGGACTTAAAGAGAGTGTCGGTGAATGGACAAGTAATACAGATCGACCCATCTCCGGTCCAGCCAGGAGCCCGAGTGGATACGGGTACAACACTAGCTTACCTTCCGACTCAAGTATTTGACTCATTTATGAGCATTGTAAGTATATTATTAATTAATTATTGTTAAGTTTCATATAAAAAAATTACATTATTTACAACTTTAATTTTATTATCGTTGTAGATCGACGCGTCTACATCTGCAGTTCGGTATACGTCTTAGGTTGACCCATGTTACCTAGTCACAGCAGGGAGGTATTAAATCTTCCAGATCTTATTTATTTAATTATTTCAAGAAATTCATTCCCTACCTACTAATTTAATTTAACAATATTGTTATTATTAATATTGGTACGTTCCACACTGTCTGCACAGGGTGAGGGATGCATTTTCAGTAATTAGTTTAGTACAATATGTTTGATTGAATGTGACATTTGATACAATATATATTTTTTTTTATATACTTTTGATACCATATGTTTGAACTTTTGATACTTTTTATATACTTTTGATTTTGTTCAATTTAGTTCCGAACAACTAAGCTCAATGAACCAACCCAGCCCTTGGCTTGGTTTTTTTCTATTACAATTTGTTTGTTATCAATAGATAAGTTTATTCTAAATTTAATGTAACTTAGTTATCTAAGTGTCATTATTTCATCATGAAATATATAGTACTATTACTTGCATGTTTTTATCATTCAATAATTATTTATTTATTTTAATAAAGATACTCAACTTTGCTATATTTAACTTATGAAATTTATTTAAATTCCCTTTTTATTCCTTTAAATATAGTTTATTAATCAATAATTCAATATCTTAGTAGTGTGAATGTGTTTTTGTCCTCACCTCGTTACAAGGAATCTTTTAAAGTACGGTTGTCATTTTCAATCTGATAATGAAATTAAAGACAGAGAGAGCACATCTAATTATTATTATCTACACTCAACTCATAAAGGAATTAGCAAAAGCATCTCTATCATTTCATAGAGAGCACATCTATTAAATTCAACATTTCTTCTTATTTATTTTCATAATCTTGTTTTGGTTTAAAAAAAAAAAACTTAACTATGGGAGTAATCCAGGATCAAAAAGAAAAACGGAATGGAGCCCATTTACTAGTGGCCCAATAAACATAGGGCCACGGTAAGGTTATAGTCACCTAGGGCCAGAGAAAAACAAAATGGAGCCCATTTACTAGTGGGCCAAATATGGAATTAGAAGAAGAATTTGGATCACACTAAATTTGTCCTTCATTTATTCAACCAATTCCCCCACTCTTAAGGCCCCAAAAAAAAAAAAAAAAAAAAAAAAAAAAAAACCCACCCTTCTTAAACACAGATATAGTATGAAAGCATCGCTAATTAATAAAGCAGTAGCACTAACATATAAAAGTTTCCACTCTACGCCACAAAAAGAGAGAGATGTAGTTGCAAAATATGGCACGTGCCTGATATTTTTACGTAAATGGTGACGCGTAGTGTTTGGCCTCGTCAAATATATAAATACACCTCTTGCAATTTCTAAATCCTTCATGTTTTCCGTTCATATTCGGTTAAGAATGTATAAACCGTTTGAAGAAGTTTGATCAATGTGAAATTTTGGTGATTAAAATTTAAAATGTTGATATGAGATGTCTGAAATTACATTTTTATTGAAATTTAGTTTTCTATTTAAATTTGCGGTTAAAATTGATATAATGATGTGAAATGTCAAAATTGTCCTTGTACTATTATGTTTACTTTAGCCGGTCATCACCCTACTCCTGCTGGCCACCGCCCTACTCCGGCCGACCACCACCCTACTCCGGCCGGCCACCACCCAACTAAACTCTATTTACTGTCCCAATTTTGACCCATGTGTCAATTTGGTGTATGAACGAAATTAAATGTCCCAATTTTCATATGTGTTGCTATTTGGCGTCCCCGTTAAATTTTGGGGTTAAGTTGAACAGAATCTGTTCACTTGAGTGAACTATTCTCAAAATTCCAAAAATACCCCTGACCAGAACGCTGCTCCGATTTGAGACTTAGGGTTCCGGCCGATTCCGTCCAATTACGGCTGAATCTGGCCGGATTACGGCTGATTTAGGTCTTAGGGTTCTGGCTGATTCTGGGCCGATTACGACTGATTTGGGGTTCTCTCCAACTGCAGCTGCATCGCCTTGGCAAGGAATCAGAGGTGGGTGGCTCGGAATCGGAGGTGGGTGGCCGAAATTGGAGATGGGTGGCCGGAATCGGAGGCTTAAAAAAATCTTTTCAACTAAGCCCATTAAAATAAACCCCAAAATCTAACGGAAAACCAAATAGCAACAATACTGGAAATTGAGACACTAAATATAAACGGTTTAAACTTGAGATACCAATATGAGTCAAAATTTAGACTGTAAATATGTTCTGTTCATTTATTTTTTATCAGGTCATGTGACAAAAACATGACCAAAATCTATCAGTTTTAACTTCAAATTTAAAGTGAAACTTTAAACATTCCATATCAACATTTTAAACTTCAGACATCAAAATTTCACATAAAGCAAATTTCAGACAGTTTATATATTCTTAACCCGTCATGTTCTCCATCATAGATAAATACATAATAGTCCGATTAATATTATTATAATAAACAAATAGCTTAACAATCTCGATAGATCGGTAAAATATCTTATCTTATCTCTTAAGTATAATCATTAAAAGAATTACCAGAAATAATAAATCTCCTACTGCTATATGTAGCCATGCATTGAATTTAGAAAGTTTCAGTGGGATCAAACCATCCACCATGATCAACCTTTGTTTCATTTAATGCTTCTTACACTTATTACCGGCAAATAGACCGTTTGTCTAGAGAACCCGTGTTTGATTTTTTTAAAATTGTTTGATTTTTTTTTTATTTTTATAAAGAAAAGCTTGATAAATGTGATGAAAAATACGAAGAACACAATGAAGATCACGATGAGAATACTCGAATTGATTAAAAAGAAGGGTAAATCCTAAACCGTTATTTTTATTACCATTGAAACAAGTTTGAACTATTTAATCACGTTTTGGAATGTAGATAACTAAATTATCACGTCAAAAGTAACCATTTAATCACATTCTGCAAATAGGGTTTAGTTGACTAAACATAATATTATCAAATAAACTATAAAGATAATATAAAGTTTAACTAATTAGTCAACTATTAATGTTAAATTCATAGGGTCATTTCTCATTTTGATTATTATTTTAGAGGTAGTTAAAAAAAACTCATGTTTTTGCATCTTAATTTAATATATATTGTGCTGGTAATGTTATTATCGTTTGGGATTTTTACCTAAAACGGATGGGACATTTTTCGGAAAACAACATTAATAGGGTCATTTCTCATTTTGTTTATTATTATAGGGGTAATTTGTAAAAAAAAAAAAAAAAAAAAAAAAAAACTCCAGTTCAGCAAATGCCTACTATTAAAATCTCATCAAATTCAAACACTGGTACAAATACTTTAACGACGAAATCATATTTGGCCGGTAAAGACTATTTACAGATGAATTTATTTTGTCGGTAAATAGTTTTTAGCGACAAAACTTGTTTCTCGCTAAAAGTGTTTGACCAAAACTATATTAGGTCAGTAAAAACTATTTACCGATGAATTTATTTTAGTCGTTGGATGTAATTTATCCACAAAATTTATTTGTCGGTAAATTTCTTTGATAAAGAACCATATTCGGTAGGTAAAAATCTGTTTAACAATAATGAGTTTATTTATGTCGGTGAATAATTTTTACAGATAAAACTTATTTGTCGATATTATATTTTTCTGTAATTAATTAACTTGAAAAAATAATAATCATATATCTAAACCATGATAATATTATCTCCATCTGAGCCATTGATGGAAACATTATTTGTCTTACTTTTCTGCAGATTAAGAAAGACCCCAGTTTAACCACATGGGATGGATGATGTATGATGTATCCATATCAGTACTAATATCAATGATAATTTAATAATAATTTTCCTCAACAGGGGAATTTTTCAATTCTCTCTACTTTTCTCGTAAACCTAATGTTGTCCTAGAGGGCTTGTTCTTCATCTTCTTCATCGTTTCTCTTCTTCTTCTTCTTCTCACTGAGCCTCAACATCTTCTTCATTGGTCAATTAGCTGTTTCCTCTGAACCAATTACTTCCATTCCTTCCTTTACACGGTTCTTTTAGTTTGCTTTTCGGTTGAGCTACTTCTTCACCTTGGGTTCCTCATTCCACCTTGATCTCCTCAATCACCAACTAATCACGTTTCATGCAAGCCTGACATAACTTTCCTCTATCTGATCCTACCTTCTCTTAATCATTACCTACGCAGCATTATGTCCTATTTCAGAGGAAGTTCTTCAGTTCAATCACACCATCTTCACTCTCACCGCAAAACACTCAGACTGAAACGCATCTTTGTCTGTCTTCCATTTACTACACCTCCAAAATACTCTCAACAACCTAGTCCTCGCATTAACTTCATGGAGAACCTTAACTTGGTGTTGATAGGTCGTTTCTTAAATCGTCGCAGATTAGGAGAAGCTGCAGTGTCTGCTTTTGCTCGCAATAATTGGAGGATTGGTCACGTTCCAGAAATTATTTCACGTGAGGATGGATCATGGGTTTTCATATTTAGAACAGCAGCAGAGGCACAAGAATTTTATCAAAATGGTCCCTTCATTATTGAAGGTAACCTACTTGCGTTTGCCCGTCCAACCATTCAAAACCCTTTCCCAGATGTGGATTTCAGCAGTGTTCCTACATGGATAGAGCTTAGAGATGTGCCACACATGTTAATGGAAGCTGAATATGTGGAGCACCTTGCTTCTGCGGTGGGAGAAGTTGTCAGATCAGAACTTCATCCAACTCATCCTTGGCTGACAACACATCCTAGAGTGCTGGTTTTAATAAACTACCTTAACCCGGTCTTGCCCTCCATAGGAGTTTCCACAGGCACAGGAGCATCTGAAGTTCTCATCTCCTATAAGCCATGGCTTCCTTGTAGGAGATGTGGGAGATTTGGCCATACACTTGGTCATTGTCGGGTAGCCGAGGAGATAGTGATCAGGGACTTGAATCAAATGTTTCTTCGTTTGACGGATAGAGCTGGTGTTGCACCAATTTCGGATGACGCACATGATTTATACACTTTTGCCAACAGAGGGACGGGTTTGCTTACCAACTGGATTCCTTTCAACGTTGACACTGCAAGAAATACTCCAACTCAAGGTGGAAGTAGACAGCAATCTCGCCAAGAAATACAGAATCAATCCACCAACCTGCATGCAGATTCAAATGGTCATGCACACCCCTCTGAACTTGCTGCCAGAATCACACTCTCCGTGGCACGTCATAGGAACTTTGCTCAACAACATCCTGCAGCACCCACAGTGACTGAGGCAGTTGCAGAGCCCACTCCTCAGCATCAGCCTGTGCCTCTTTCTTTTCCTCTGACTACTGGCTTCACAACACCACCTCCCACCTATATCACGCCTTTTACAACACCTCTCAGCTCCGATTCTTCTGACTCAGATACTCATGCTCCTGTCACCTCTCCTACTTCTGTTCTTCCCTATCCCCTTCACCCTTTATACACTGTATCACATCCACAACCAGTTCAGACCCATCAATACATGCACTACCCTTCTCCATATGGCTTTGTTTTTCCTCACCAGATCAATGGTAGTCCTTCTCCCTACACTGCTTATCAACCTCCACTCCCATATTTGCCCTACCCAATGTTTCCATGGCCCCTTTCCTGGATACCACAATTTGTCCAGCAACAACCTTCACAGTCCTCTTCTACCACACAATTGACAGCTCCACCAGGTTTTCCTCTCCCCCTCTTCCCTTTGGAAACAACTCCTCTTAGTCATTTGGGTTTGCAGACAACATCTTCCACTCTCCCACCTCCACAAATTACTGGCCCCCCAAGTTACCAATTTCCGATTCTTCAGAGACAGATGCTCAATGACCAACATTCTGGTAGGTTATCACAGAACAACCAGCAAACACACACTCAGGAATCTTCAGAATCTGGAACTTTGGATACCTACATGGATGATACAACCCTGGCAGAGCAATTGGTTCTAATGGAGCAATTTCACTTACAAGAGACTTCTAATCAATTTCCAACTGGAAGCCTTTCTGCTGGACCCACAAATATTATCCATGCAGCGCAGACTTCTCAACAAGAAATAACTGAACATTTTGTGTCAACTCAGACCACTGAGCCTGAACCAGTTTCTCATCGCCCAGGCAAGGAGCCAATGACTTACCAAGAATCTTCAAGTAGGGCAACAAGGAGGACATGGACAAGGAGAGCTTTTCCCTCAACAGGAGCACTTACAATCAGGGGAACAGAGGCTCCATCTCTTGGAGTGCGCCAACAGAGAGACGATGAGGTTGAAGACATTCATTACCTTAGGAGGCTACGTCCAAGGTTGGAAACTGCTCAGGAAAATCAAACACAAGATGGTCTCACTCAGAGCACAGCACATACTTCAAGGAATCAACTTGATGAGGTATCTCTATTGTTTATCAATTGGCATAAAACATTTTACAAACAGTATTATGTTGATATTGCAAATGATAGATCTTTTGCGGATATACCCTCTGGGTATTATCTGCTCTCATTATGATCATTATGGCCTGGAATTGTCAAGGAACAGGTCGCGCCTTGACAATTCAACACTTGAGGCATCTCATTTCTCAATGGAATCCTCAACTAGTCTTCTTGTCTGAGATTAAAAGCAGCATTTCTAGAATCCAACAGATACTAGCAAACTTAGGCTTTGATCAGTCAGTTACTTTCCCTTCAGTAGAAAAAAGTGGGGGACTCATTCTGGCTTGGAAGCATATCTTTCAAGTTCAGTCAATTAGTATTCAGCAAAATTACATTCATACACTTATTAGGAATAACCCCACTTCAGTTCCTTGGTTAGCAAGCTTTGTTTATGCTCCAAGAAAGTCTTCCCATCGTCATGCCTTTTGGTCTTCCATCCAATCTCTTCAACCTTCTCCAAGTCCACCCTGGCTACTTATAGGTGACTTCAATGACGTTTGGAAGCAATCAGAAAAAGTTGGAGGAAACCAATTATCTGTTGATCGTCTGATCCTTATGCATACAAGGTCAAATACCTTGAATCTTATGGATTTGGGGGCACAAGGTCCATCCTTTACCTGGTCTAATAGAAGAGACCCTCCTGATCTCATTCTTGAGCGATTAGATCGAGCACTCATCAACACAGAATGGCTTCAACTTTTTCCAAATGCTACTCTCTTTAATCTTGCTAGATTAGGTTCTGACCACTGTCCTATCATGCTTGACATTGAACCTCGTAACCTAGGTAACAGTGGTAGAAGACCATTTCGTTTTGAAAATATGTGGATGAATCATGAAAGCTTTAGACAAACAATTTTCTCTTCATGGAGTCAGTTTAAGCATGGTCTTCCTCAAGCTGTTCTGCACCAGAAACTTTCCACACTCAGTTCTGATCTTAAAAGGTGGAACAAAGAGATTTTTGGAAATATTCAAACAAATATTTGCAAAACTCTTCATTCCCTTCAAATCATTCAGACATCCTCCTCTCTCAATTCCATTGAAGAATCAGATTTGGAAAATCAACTTCAGTTGCTTTATAAACAAGAGGAGCTTTTGTGGTGCCAAAAATCAAGGGAACAATGGCTCATTCAAGGAGATAGAAACACTAAATTCTTTCATGCCAAAACAATTGCTCGGAGACAAATAAATAAGCTGTCATGGTTGCAAAAAGACTCTGGGGATTGGGTGACTAATCATCAGGATATTTCTACTCATGTGGTTAATCATTTTACATCTGTTTACACAGCTCAGCCACCACCAGATTCTTATACCCTTCTTCAGCAGCTACCCATTACAAGTTATGACCTTACTTGTTTAGGGGACCCGGTTCAAAATGAAGAAATAATAAGTGCCCTTATGGATTTAAAACCAGAAAAATCACCCGGGCCTGATGGTTTCCCACCTGCTTTTTATCAGCAACAATGGAATATAATCTCTTCGGATACTCTGTCTGCTATCCATTCATTCTTCCAAACTGGAAAATTGCTACGGGACATTAATAAGACTTTCATAGTTCTTATTCCAAAGATCACACAACCTCAGACTATTCATCACTGGAGACCTATTAGTCTTTGCACTACAGCTTACAAAATTATATCTAAGGTCTTATCCAACCGTCTGAAAAAAGTCTTACCACAACTCATTACCCCATATCAATGTGCCTTTGTTCAAGGAAGAATAATCTCGGATAATACACTTCTAGCACAAGAGATTTTACATGTTCTTAGAAAAAGAAGAAGGGGGAACATAGGACTGATGGCCTTAAAGCTAGATATGACAAAGGCCTTTGATAGAATTGAGTGGCCTTTCCTTAGGGCTACTCTTATCAAAATGAACTTCCCTAGCCAGTTCATCACTTGGATCATGGAGTGTATTACATCTACCACACTTTCAGTTCTGATAAATGGTTCTCCTTCCTCATCAATCACTCCTTCCAGGGGTTTAAGACAAGGTGATCCTCTATCACCTTTCCTCTTTATCCTCTGTGCTGATATTCTCTCAAGAAATATTACTTTGGCACAACAGTCAGGTAATATTCGTGGTATCAAACCTGGTTCATCTTGCCCACCAATAACCCACTTGTTGTTTGCAGATGATAGTTTCATTTTCCTAGAGGCCAAATTAAGTTACTTTCAGTCTTTGAAAAATTTGCTTCATCAGTATGAATCAGAATCAGGCCAGCAGGTTAATTTCCAAAAATCTAGCATCTCCTTTAGTCCAAACACATCCACTCAAATCAAAAACACTTGGTTGACATCACTGGGGGTTAAAGAGATGAAGGATAGTGATCTTTATCTAGGTTTGCCGGTTAACTGGATTAATCAGAAGCATATGATTGAGACCTCCTTAATTAATCGGATTTCAACAAGAATTCAAGGCTGGATGGGAAAATTACTTAATGCAGCTGGTAAAGAAGTCCTCATCAAGTCAACAGCTGCATCAATTCCAATCTATACTATGTCTTGCATCAATCTGCCTAATCATTTTCATAGTAAAATTGAGACTATCCTAAGAAACTTTTGGTGGAATTCAAACCCAGATAGGAAAAGCCTGCCATGGATAGCCTGGCATAAGTTAACTCTTAACAAATCCATTGGTGGCTTGGGCTTCAAGGATACTAGGATTCAAAACAAAGCTCTCCTCCTTAAACAATTGTGGCGTTTATTAACATCTTCTGATTCTTTATGGGCTCACTGTTTAAGAAGGAAATACCTATCACAAAAGTCGTTCTTCACTTGTAAGTTTGCTCAACATCAGAGTTCTACTTGGAGAACCTTGGTTCAACTCAGGCCTATTCTTCTACTAGGCATAAGATGGTTAGTTGGCAATGGCCATTCAATCAACTTTTGGACTGACCCCTGGGTACCAAATACACCTTCTCTACAAGCTTGGACTAATCAGTCACAAGATCCTAATGCCAAGGTATTCACCTTCTTACATCATCAGCAGTCAGAGTGGAACATCCCCCTTCTACAAGACACTATTCACCCTTTTTTAGTTAACCTCATCTCAAATATCACTCTTCCAATCTTCTCAATCAAGGACACATTGAGCTGGACTCCTAATGCATCAGGAGAGTACACAGTCAAATCAGGTTATAGACTCATTTCTACTGTGGAGCACAACTTAAAATTTGGATCAACCTCGACATCCCCTATGATTGCCAGTTTTAACTTCTGGAACAAACTTTGGAAATCAAAGCTACTTCCTAAAGTTAAGATGTTCATCTGGAAGGGATGTTCTGAAGGTTTGGCTCTTGGAGCAAATCTTCATCGACGTATATTCAGCATAGACCCCACCTGTCCACTTTGTGGAAGAGATTATGAAACCTGGAATCACTTAATGTGGAATTGTGAATTTGCAAAAAGGATCTGGTTTGCCAGTTTGTTTAATGTCACTGAATCAGTGTACTCATCTATACATTCTGTTATGGATTGGCTGCTCTTAGATATCAACATCAACAATGACAATCTCACTATCAAGAGCCTAGTGATTTGGAACATTTGGCTTACAAGAAACCTCAGAGTTTTTCAATCTAAGGAACCTAGTGTTGATACTTTCATGACTAACCTAAGGATTATGTGCACTGATAACCTTCGTGCTTTTGATTGTTTAACAGGAAGACCACCAATCCAGCAACCCATAAGGATTACAAGACCTATGCTGTTACTGAACTCTTGGACAATGATAATTGATGGTGCTTATGATTCAGTAACAGATACTATTGCTGGTGCTTCTTTGCTTTTGAATTCTGCAGGTGTTTTACTTTTTGTTTCAACTAGTTTTATGCATGGATCGTCCCCCCTTTTGGCTGAGAGCCTTGCATGTCGTACTGCACTGCTGCTTGGGTTCCCTTTTAGATCACACAACATGACCTTGAAGACGGATTCCTTGCAACTTGTGCAAGCAGTGAATGGAGCAACTCAAAACAAGGCTGAACTCTTTGGTTTAATTACGGATATTCAAACATTGTCTTCATGGTTCAATTGTCTTGTAATAGTTAAGGCTTCTAGGAGTGTTATTCGCCAGGGACATGTTTTAGCTAGGTTTGCTTTAATTAATCGGATCCATGGTACTTGGTCGAGGCCTTTTCCTCCCAATTTACCAGTGTTGTAAGAACTCGTTTTTGCTTTTATTTAATATGTGTTTTCTGATCAAAAAAAAAAAAATCAATGATAATTTAAATGTTGGTTTTGGCATTTTTTTTAAACATTGTTTGGTTATCAATAAAACTCCATTAAATAATATAATATTTTTATCCTTAAAAAAATATATTAATTACTAACACGTAATATTATAAATATATATATATATATATATATATATATATATATATATATATATATATATATATATATATATATATATATACAACTTACAATTTATAATGTATGGAAGTTTAGATTAACCACTTGACCAACTGTCGTAAATGTAATAAGTGAAATAATTGTTTAATCTTTATAGTTCAACGCTCCTTTCACGTGTGAGATTTCTGATACCATGTGAAAGTTTAGACTATACTAAACTAATTGTTCTTAAATCTTAAGGTGATAGATGAATGAGTAATTTAACATTAATATTTATGCCTCATTAATTAAAGAAAAAAATGATTTTTCCAAAATAATATATATATATATATATATTAATAATAAGACGTGCGTCTTAACCAACTGTCTTATAAGTCCGAATTCGTGGGTGAAGACATTCCAGCACACTCTTATACTACATATTATCGTCGAGTTTTCAGCCCAGCCACCTCAGTCGACTTCAATTGAGACTAAATATAATGAGTTTCAAACTTTTTTTGTTTCCATTGGGGTTGTCCTAGGAGGGTCCCTCATGTAAATGGTAAAGTGCTGGTCATGAATATTTTTCAATTCTTATGGTCACTAGCGGGGATTTAACAACTGACCTTCAGTTAAATGATGGGGCGCTAAACTACCACACCATATTACACGGTTTTCAAGCTCTATATATTAATAGGAGTTAATATCTTTTTAAAAGGCGTCACAAGGATTAGAACCTGTGCGCTCTAATACCATCTTAATAAAAAAACGTGCGATTTAACCATCTCATAATTCTAAATTTTTGAATTAAGGCATTTAACAAACTCTTATACTGCATATTAACGATATATACTAACTATAAAGGGTTAAATCCTTATTTGATCATTGAATTTATACAGTTTTCGCAATTTAGTTCTCGAATTTTCCATTTTTTATTCAGGTATATATATATATATATGCTTTCTACACTTTATAGTTAGCTTTACTTTTAAAAAAATGAAAAATTCTAAATCATCATTCTAAATTTCATTTATATTTTGTTGTTTTCCTCTCTCATACTAAACGTCTATATATTCCTCAATTTATAATCTTCCTCCTTAATTACCGCTCAAACATAAATTAAAAGTAGTATTGCAACGAAATACCTTCAATTAGATGCTCAATTGTAATGTATTGTGCAAATTGGACGGAAGTCCAATTGAGTATCTAATTAAGGTATTTCGTTGTAATACTTTCAAATTACGTTTGAATCCATCTTAGGCACACATGAAAAGACCACACGTGGCGAAAACATACTCATTTCTATCCAATTTTACGGTAATTGAAATAGAGATAGGGGTTTGCTCTGATATAGAAAGTTCGGGTAGCCAATTTTCAAAAATTAAAGTTCAAGTAGTGATTTGTAAATTGGTCAAAGTTCGGGTAGCAATTTGATCGTATTTTGAAATTATTCTAACTCAGTAAGTAGAATTAACTGCATGGAGGACCAGACAATATAAAATGAAAAGGCAGGGAGGCATAAAATGAAAAGGCAGGCAAGCATGCATGCATGAGAAAACAAGTAGATAGCCATATCGCACTTTGATTTCATTCACTAGAATGGTGTATGCAAAAGAAACTTTAACATATATAGAAACCCTAAACGTACTTTTTTTTTTTAGGGTTAAGAACCTATGAAAGGTCTGAACTATCACCCATGTTATCGGGAGAGGTCTGAAATTTAAAAAGTTAATAACAGAGGTCTGAAATTTCAATTTTGTTGATTTGAGGTTTTCCGTCCATTTTTAGGGTTAAATTTAACAGAATTGTGTGAAATGACATTTTTGCCCCTTTAATATTTTGTTTTATTTAATATCTTATTTAAGGAAATGTGAAATGACAATTTTACCCCTAAAGTCAAATTAAAACCACCCAACTCCGTCCACCGCCACCCGACTCCGGCCACCACCACCCGACTGCGGCCACCACCACCCGACTCCGGCGACCACCACCTCGACTCCGACGACCACCACGTCGGCTCCGGCGACCCGACTCCGGCCACCACCTCAGCAAAAAAACTCCGATCGGAGCCAAAAAAGCTCCGTCGGAGCCAGAAAGCTCCGATCGGAGCTTTGTGGCTCTGGTCGGAGCCACAGAGCTCCGATCTGGAGCTCAATGGCCCCGACCGGAGCCTAATCTGGGCCGGTGGCTCCGATTTGGGCCCAATCGGAGCCTTGGTGGTGGTCGCCGGAGTACGGTGGTGGTCGCCGGAGCTGGGTTGGTGGAGTCGTGGTGGCTTCAAGGGTATTTTGGTCTTTTCACTTCAAGCATGTGAGGGGCACACTTGATAGAAGGGCATTTTTGGGAATTTATTTTATTTCCGGTCACATGCCAAGTATGTGACCAACTTCCGTTAGTTTTAACGGAAAAAACTAACGGAGACCGCTGTTATCAACAAAACTGAAATTTCAGACCTCCGTTATTAACTTTTTAAATTTCAGACCTCTTCCGTTAACATGAGTGATAGTTCAGACCTTTCATAAGTTCTTAACCCTTTTTTTTAAACAAAAAACCACTAAACTACTTCCCCCATCAAAATAAATAGAAAAGACAATCACCACTTCGCCATCATGAGAAAACAAGTAGAGATAGGAGCACTTTGATTTCATTCAAAAGAAACTTTAACCATATATAGAAACCTAAAAAATAAATAAATAGAACAACACAGTACAATGTTGGAGCGCACCATCATCAGTTCATCGATCATCTGTCTGCTCCGACTACATTAGCCTCTTCTTCCAGCAGCTCCTTCATGTCTGCTGCGATTTTCTGATTTTTTTAATTGGAGTTCGTTGATTAACCTGCAGATCCTCCACACATTGATACATATATAATTCTGCCAAGCTAGGTAACATAATAATTAATTTCTCATTCTCATAATAATTTAATCACATTCTCATCATCATGCTTTTTTAGATTTTTATTTTAAAAAATAAATAAATCTATGTTAAAATATAAATCACTTAGCTCATAAATAGGTTTGTAAAACTTGGGTTTAATTAGGTGGAAAATAGGTTGTGCCGGTTTCTCACTTTCATATCACGGGCTAGTTTGATATCATCATCGATTCAAATAATTAGACCTAACAATTAATTTCAAGAGTTATAATTCTGAATGTATACGCACGTGTTTAAATATATATATATGCCAGCACTCATTCCATTTCTCAAATAAATTACATAAAATTGGGTGTTAATTTGTCATATCTAATTTTTTATTTTAGGAGTAATTTAACAAAAAAAAAAACTATTGTTTTTGCATCTTAATTAACGGTTTTCTTTTTGAAGGAAAATATGGGGTTCTGCAAAGGCATGTTATTGATTATTGTATCAGCATTTTTATCGGTACCTTGCTGTGGGTTTCCGACAACTCTCGTTCTGGAAAGGAGGCTCCCTACAAACGAGTCGATAAGCCATCTCGTAGAAAGAGATGGACTTAGGCATGGGAGAAGGTTAAGCGGTGTTATAAATTACACACTTAGCGGAACTGCAGATTTATCACTTGGGTAGGTCACTAAAATAGTGACAAAAAAATATTTTTCCTTTACGAAAAAAATACATTGATTAACTAACTATTATTTTTTTTTTATTGCATGGCTTATTTTATACTACACGAGAGTTCAGCTTGGGACTCCTGCGCGTGATTTCTACGTGCAATTTGACACCGGTAGTGACATCACATGGGTGTGGTGCATATCGTGTAAGGATTGCCCTGCATGGACGGGAATAGCGGTAAAATATTAGTAGTGTATATATAATATTTTTTAAATGATAAACAAGCTAATTAATCATATGTTATATATATATATATATATATGTGCAGAACATCTCGGTGCATCGCTATTCAGCCGATAAGTCACGTTCCTGGTCGGGTATACGTTGCGACAACAAGGAATGCCCTACGCCTAGAGAAACATTAGAATGGTGTTTGAAGAACGAGCATGACTTATGCCCGTACATGGTTATTTACGGAGATGGAACACGCAGTGATGAAATTTTATCAAAGGATTTACTTACCTATTATAGTACTGACAGTAACTATTATAATAGGGTAGTAAAATCTACTGCTGATATAATTTTTGGGTACGTAACTAAGAATTTTGATAATTCTTATAATAAATCCTAAAATTGCTTCTAATAAATCTTGGTTTGATCATGCACAGGTATAATTATGCTGAAACCGACTTCCAACCGAACAACCAAGTAGACGGCGTATTGGGATTTGGCCGACAGAATTTGTCGGTGATTTCCCAATTGGCGGCGCAAGGGAAGAGTCCCATAACATTTTCCCACTGTCTCAGCGGAGACGTATCGGGGGGAGGTGTTCTGGTACTCGGGGTTATCGACATACCTTATATTATTTATAGCCGTATCATACCATCGCAGTAAGTAATATATTTATTTATTACTAAAAAATCATTATTAATTAATTAATATAAATAGACTGTTAATTATAATATTAAATTGTAGGCCGCACTACGTTCTGGATTTGCATAGAGTGTCAGTGAATGGGCAACTAATATAGATGGACCCATCTATGCTAAGCCCGGTCGAGCCAGGTGCCCGAGTAGATTCAGGTACAACACTGGCTTACCTGCGTCAAGTGTTTTACTCATTAATAAGCATCGTAAGTATATTATTAATTAATTATTGTTAAGTTTCATATAAATAAATTAAAAAAATGCATTAATTAACAACTTTAATTTTGTCATTATATATAGATCGACTCGTCTACATATGAAGTTCGGTATCCGTCTTCGGTTGATCCTTGTTACTTAGTCGTTGGGAGGTATTAAATTTTTCAGATTTTGTTTATTTAATTATTTCAATAAATTCATTCCCTAGCTATTAATTTAATTTAACAATATTGTTATTATTAATATTGGTATGTTCCACACTGTGTGCACAGGTGAGGGATGCATTTCCAGTAATTAGTTTAGTATTTGGTGACAACGCCGAAATGGGATTAGGTCCAGAGCAATACCTATTATATCAAGGCGTGACGGTAATTAATTAATTGAGTGTAATTAAATTTCTAATAATTTCTTTTATTATAATATTAAAATTTTAAATTTATTTATTATTTTGCAGAATACTTCCCAGATGTGGTGCATGGGCTTTCAGAGGAATCTTTTACCAGAACAACCGACCGTATTAGGAGGTAACAAATATCGATCCCTTGTTTTTTTTTTGCCAAAATTATGTTAGAATGGTTAATTTGAATAAATAAATAAATTTTGGTTGGTGCAGAAATTCTTTTGCGGAACAAATTTATTGTATACGATCTGGAAGGTGAACGAATAGGGTGGACGGACTACGACTGTATGTTGTTACTCTTCTAAATAATCAAATTGATCGTGAGTTTTCTTTAATTTTGTGAATAATAAATAAATAATAATAATAATCTGTATATATGTATGTATATAAATAAATAGGTTCTGTTGCATTTAATGTAACGTCTAGTGGAGATAGCGCTATGAAGAGGAGCTGGAGGAGGTCTGTGCCGTTGGAGTTGTTTTTGACTTTGTGGACTCTAATTATTGTTCTTTTATTTGTTTTTTAGTTTGTTTTTTAAGGTTGTAATAATGTTCAGAAACCACCATATATATATATATATATGAGCTTGATTATTATTTTGTCATCCCACTTTCCAGCTTCCTAGCTGCACGCTTTCTTTCTTTAAACTTTGTTTTTTCATTGTATTCCCACAACTTTTACATATATAGTGGGTGGAATCAAAAGGAAATAAAATTGAGATTCCAACAAATATAGTACCTGATTGTGAAATAAACCATAAAAGAATTGTGAGATAATATTGTTGTAAGATAAAAAGATGTGCACAGTCCCGGTGGAAAAGAGTTCAAACTTAAACAATTGTTTTTAGTCAAAATCTACAAAATACTATTATTATTATTTTTTAAATATTATGGCTGAACATGTTCAATGAGATTAATTGCTATGTTGGCCGGCCCAAGTTTCAATTTCACAAAACTTTTCTCCAGCCCAGCCCATTTATTGTTTTAGGCCGAAAGCCCAACCCATTAATTGTTTAGGCCAAAAGCCCAATTACTTTACCTAAACCTCATGCTCCCGTATCGGGTTTATTTATACATGATTGAGATGAAATGAAGTAAGGACTGAAGCCTATGTGAAGAAACCCAATAACGAATTTGAATTAATTTCGGTTTTGTTTAAAGTTTGTACACCTATATTCTTTTTCTTTATCTGCATTTCGTTTTATTTTGAAGTGTGTGTAATGTGGGCAAATTTCTAAATAAATCAAATTTCATACCTATACTATATGAGTTTTCACAAGTTTTGATGTGGCTTACTTGATTTACTGGTTTTTTCCTGATTTTTTTCTTCTGCGGATTGGATAATTGATTCTAATTGCAGAATAATCTATAAGGTTAATTATTATTTTGTCATCCCACTTTCCAGCTTTCTAGCCTGCACGCTTTCTTTCTTTAAATTTTGTTTTTTCATTGTATTCCCACAACTTTTACATATATAGTGGGTGGAATCAAAAGGAAATAAGTTTGAGAGATAGTAGACATGTCGGCGTTGTATGATATAAGCTGTTTGTTGTACATAGTGCGATAGCTTGTATTGTTGATGCGAGTAATGTGCACGTAGTTGTTATTTCGCATGATTCCACGGTAGTAAGCATAATGTAATATGTACCATAGCTCGTGGTGCGATATAGCCTTTTGTTCGGATCTCGCGGACGGCGCCAAGTGTTGCGTCCAAATCCAACCGAGGGGGTCAGACTCTTCGGCACTTCGGGTTATGCTCGAGTCGGGTCGTCGGACAATGACTGCGGGTTGTCAGGAGGCGGATACAGGCTGTCAGCGGACGATAGTGGGTTGTCGACAATGCGCGCCTTGCCGGCTTCACGTAGTCCTTCCCTGCACGAAAGGCAATAACCAGCATGGAGGGGGGGGGGGGGGGGGGGGGGGGGGGAGGGGTGGTGCCGGTTGAACCCTCTCCGATGCTTAAATGAGGATCTGGAGAGAGAAAGTTTTTAGAGAGAGGTCGGGGCTCCAAAGCCAATTTCTTGAGAATATGAGTTGAAATGGGAGGCCAAGGTCCCCTATTTATAGGCAACCTTAGAGCCGAACACGGTTTTTGTGCGGTTCGACGCCGGTTTTAAAGGAAGATGAGAACCGTCGTCTGGTTTGATTGAGTTTGGCTTTGGGAGACTCGTTGCTCGGTGTACGTAAGTAGGGTAACGCGCGGTACCTAGGCAGCAGTCTGAACCCCGTCGGACTTAGGCAATTCGATGGCGTCCGGATTGGCTAAGGGCAATCCGGAGGTCCGGTCCGGACGCGCATGCCGCGCTTCCGGACCGTTTTGGACCTCGGGTGACGCGTTTGGATCCGTTATGTGATTTTTGACGTGTTTACGAAGTTCAGAACGTAAATACGAACCCGAATTGGGCCGATATCCATCAAAAAGTGCTAGTGTCTTGTATTAATTAATTCTTAAAATAAAAAATGCTATTGTCTTGTCTTACTTATCATTAAGAATTGACGTTAAATAAGAGGGCCCAGTAAACTCATCATGCATGCACCTTACACTTTCTTGTGAAATCTCCCACCCTATCCTAAATGATGAAAAACAAAATTAAAAGAAGAAAAAAAAGAGGTTTCCCAAAATAGTAAGTATTACTTTAGTGCTCTTTACCCGGTCTACCTATAAATACATTGACGGACAGCAGAGTTATGACTTAAATCTTCTCTTCATTCAATGCATCCTTATCGAACGCTGCCAAATAAATCTGTGTTCATTGGTGTCCCGACGAGCCTCGAACCGATCCAGTTGATGAGATTCTTCATTTCATCTTTTCTCACCGCTCGATAAGCAACTCCAGTTTACAGATCTTCCTAAGCTGTCGGTACTCGCCATAAGATTTCAGATTTTAGATATTTAATTTTTTATTTTATTTTCTTTTTTTTAGCACTGAACTGGAGAACCGTTGGACCGCCCGATCCGCAGAAGAGCGGAAGGAGGCGGACCGCGAGAAGAGCGGAAGGAAACGGACCACGAAAGGAAGGAAACATATCATAAAGAAAGGAATTTCACCCGTGAGACTGTCATTCGGATCGACATCCCATCGCCCCGATACACACGTCCTAACAATACCGGTTTTTTTTTTCTTTGAAGGAAAATATGGAGTTTAGAAAATGGCTATTATTGATCATAATAACGTAATTTTATGTAAATGTTTAAAAGACATGATAAAAGAAAAGTAACTTTTATAAGTAGTTATTCGTGTAAATGTTTTTATAGATTTTCTCTATACTTATAATTTCATTAAAAAATTTATTAACAAAATATACTAGTGATATAAAAAAAACATGTCTTTATATAAAAAGGACATGTCTTTTACTATGTTGCAGTTACAAAAGTGAGGAAATCTTATATATAGGAACATGTCTTTTTTCTTTTTACAATATAAAAAAGACATGTCTTTTATTTTGGTTTCTTTTTTACAACAAAAAAAATACCACTATCATTATTATTATTATGTGCTTACCCTACTTTATTTATCAGCCATACTATAAATCTCTTTTGATTTTGTAGTAAAAAAATAACATCATTTTGTGTTTTAATCTTAGTTGTGAAGGGATAGTTGAAAGTAGCACCGATTTGCGTCTTAGTCTTAGTTGTAATTACGCATCCAACGGCCAACCGAACAACCAAGTAGACGGCGTATTAGGATTTAGCCGTCACAATTTGTCAGTGATTTCTCAATTGGCGTCACAGGGGAAGAGTCCTAGAACATTTTCTCACTGTCTCAGCGGAGACCTATCGGGGGGAGGTGTTCTGGTTCTCAGCGCGATCGATGTACCCTATATAATTTATATTCGTATGATTCCGTCGCAGTAAGTGTTATATATTTATTTATTATTACTAAAAAAATCATTAATTAATTATATATATATATATATATATATATATATATATATATATATAGACTGACTAATTAATTATTAATTATAATGTAGGTGACACTACCTTCTGGACTTGAAGAGAGTGTCGGTGAATGGACAAGTAATACATATCGACCCATCTCCGGTCCAGCCAGGAGCCCGAGTGGATATGGGTACATCACTAGCTTACCTTCCGACTCAAGTATTTGACTCATTTATGAGCATTGTAAAAGTGAGGAAATCTTTTACTATGTTGCAGTTACAAAAGTGAGGAAATTTTATATATAGGAACATGTCTTTTTTCTTTTTACAATATAAAAAAGACATGTCTTTTATTTTGGTTTCTTTTTTACAACAAAAAAATACCACTATCATTATTATTATTATGTGCTTACCCTACTTTATTTATCAGCCATACTATAAATCTCTTTTGATTTTGTAGTAAAAAAATAACATCATTTTGTGTTTTAATCTTAGTTGTGAAGGGATGGTTGAAAGTAGCACCGATTTGCGTCTTAGTCTTAGTTGTAATTACGCATCCAACGGCCAACCGAACAACCAAGTAGACGGCGTATTAGGATTTAGCCGTCACAATTTGTCAGTGATTTCTCAATTGGCGTCACAGGGGAAGAGTCCTAGAACATTTTTCCACTGTCTCAGCGGAGACCTATCAGGGGGAGGTGTTCTGGTTCTCAGCGCGATCGATGTACCCTATATAATTTATATTCGTATGATTCCGTCGCAGTAAGTGTTATATATTTATTTATTATTACTAAAAAAATCATTAATTAATTAAATATATATATATATATATATATATATATAGACTGACTAATTAATTATTAATTATAATGTAGGTGACACTACCTTCTGGACTTGAAGAGAGTGTCGGTGAATGGACAAGTAATACATATCGACCCATCTCCGGTCCAGCCAGGAGCCCGAGTGGATATGGGTACAGCACTAGCTTACCTTACGACTCAAGTATTTGACTCATTTATGAGCATTGTAAGTATATTATTTCTGCACTATTTTACTGATTTTTATCTGCACGTAATTCCCTAATTCAGCGACTCTTTTGGTCATTATCTGCTTGTATGGTCGGTCTTAAAGATGAATTCTTCTTTTCCCATAAGCAAAATATACTAATAATATAAAAAAGACATGTCTTTGATATAAAAAAAGACACGTCTTTGATATAAAAAAGACATGTCTTTTACTATGTTGCGGTTACAAAAGTGAGGAAATCCTATATATGCGGGCTTAGCAAAGATGGCTCGGCCGGGCTTAGCATAGAGTGTCGGTGAATGGGCAAGAAATACAGATCGACCCATTATGTTAAGCCCGGTCGAGCCAGGTGCCAGAGTGGATTCGGGTACAACACTAGCTTACCTGCCGAGTCAAGTGTTTGACTCATTAATAAGCATTGTAAGTATATTATTGATTAATTAACTAAGCAATATTGTTAAGTTTCATATAATAATAATAATAAAAAACATTATTAATTGTGTCATTATATATAGATCGATGCGTCGCGTCTACATCTGCAGATTGGTATCCGTATTCGGTTGACCCTTGTTACCTAGTCACAGCTGGGAGGTGTTGGATCACGGCGGAACTCCGGTACGATCTTTGACGGCGATCCTAGCTCCTTCGCTCCACGCAATCCTGCAAGAGGGGATAGACCGGGCGGTGACCCAGAATCCCTCTCCGATGCTTAAATGAGTCTCTCGTATGGACTGGCAAGCAGTAATCTCAAGTAATGTAATTCAACGTAATTGATCTGAGGTGACCTCTGCCCTTTTATAGGCGAAGAGGTACCTCAGTTACCTGGTGAACCGTTGGGGGTGGTTAGCCCGTATCCCGCGTATCTCGGGTGTGATCCCGCCTATCTAGGCCATGATATCGCTTATCTCGGCCACGCCCCGCGTATCTCGGCCACGCTCTGTGTATCTTAACCACGTTCCGCGTATCTCGGCCACGCCCTGCGTATCTCGGCCTTATCCTCTGATAACGAGTCCCGACTAACGTCGGGGACTCCAGAGTTATCTCGTTGTGTCACCGCTCGGGGCCCCTCGTCATCGCGACATGGCCTATTATTCTCAGGGATTCATCCTCGGGGCCTACTCAGAGGCATATCGTCAGGAGCGTTCAGCTCGCTTGTCAGGTCCGACTCTGTCGGGACCTCTTATCCTCGGACTCCCTTCGTCGGGATTCTTTGCCTGGGCCATCTTGGCCTTCGTTTAGGGCCCACCGGGCCTATTTGCCGTTTCCTCACCGTTAAAGGGCCTAACGGCTATAGTCGGACCCATCATTTGCCCCCAAGACATGAGGGACTTTTAGTTCGTCGTGTCTTTCAACTCCCGACCTCCCGACATCGAAGTCGGGGGTCTTTCCCTTGGCATAGTCACTCAATACTAATCTTCTCATTTACGTTTCCTCGATGCCTTGTGGATAACTGCCAAATCCGAGAGGACTTCTCGGTTCCCCAGTCATTAAATGCAGCAGATAGTGAAGCGACGTCTTCGGCACTCGTGCCTGATTTTTCGCGCCTACTTTCTCTGAAAAGTGCTTTTTAGGCCATTTCATTATTACGCCCGTTGCAATTCTGCACGCTTCATCTCAACGGTCCAGATCAGAACGCTTCAACTTCGACGACTCAGATCGAAGCGTCCCTTCAACTGTCCTCTTCGCCTATAAAACCCTAACTGTGAGTACAGTTCCACTTTTACCGTCTCTGAATTTTCAAAAGCTCTCTGCAACCTCTGCAAATTCAAGCTCTTGTGATTCCGAAGACCTTAGTGCTTTTCCGATCATCTTTCCGGCAACGCCAAGCTCATTCCATCAACTTCCAATCGTCATGTCTGGTAAGGATTTCTTCTTCGTTGCTTGCTCATCTTTTCCTTGTTTGCAGCTTTCCGAAAATCCCAATGTGCCTTCCTTGACATTGCTACTTTTCAGACAGTGGATCTAGCTCTGAGGGAAGAAAGCCCTTCAACTTTGATTATGCTATGAATGAAATCTCCAGCACCTCTTATGATGAAGCTCTCCGGGAGGGATGCATCACTTCTACTTGGGAACCTCGTTTCCCGTATCCCTGGCTTCGCCCCTCGGGTAATCTTGAGGTTACTCGTCCCCGAAAAGGGGAGGTATTTGTCTCTACGGGGCAAGTATCAGCGGGGATCAGATTCCCCTTCTGTGGTAATCTGGTCGAGATGTGCCGGCATTACAAAACTCATCCGACCACCTTCTCTCCGCACGCCATTCGCCTGTGGAACGCCTTCCAGGTCCTCTGCTTCCGACAGCAGTGGGTATACAGCCTCAAGCTCTTCAGGACCTTCTACGGGATGAAGTGCAACGAGGCGGGGGTTTGCGCCTTCTACCCCCGGATGCCGAAGTGGAACAAGACGCAACTTGGGTTGTGCAACTGGACCACTGATACCTGGAAGGTGGTCAAGGGTCGGGGACTCCTGGTCGACACGGGGTCCGACAACAGCGGATGGAAAAGGAGCTACTTTTCCATCCAAAACTCTTCGATCCCATGGCCCCGATGGGAGGTGGAAGCAGACTCTCCTCCTGCCTTCCACACCTATACCGACGAAGATTTCCAAACTCTTCAACTCATCCAGCTCTACCGATGGGGGGAGCCCTACACTCCCCTCGACGCCAATTCTCTCGTGGAGCGGGACCTGGTGAACGCCGGGATCCGACTCCTCGATATAATCTCCGGGGGGCAGCTTTTCGACGGCCCCTCCAATATGGTTCCTTGGGTACATCTCTAACCCTTTTTCTTCTACTGTTTGCAGCCAAGAAGGTATCCGTGCTGACCAATCTGTTCCTTAAGCAGGGGGAGACCGACGCTGTCCGCCCTTCGCGGAAGAGGAAGTCCGCCAAGAAGGCTGCTGCTCCGTCGGGGTCTCCTTCTGCGGAGTAGCCGAAGCGGAAGCGTGTGGAGGTGGACCAGCTCTTCGACGTCCAGAACGCTGAAGAAGGTAAAAAGCTCCGTCTCGCTATTAAATCGTACAGGAGGATGGTCCCGAAGGAGTTGATTCCTTCGACCATGGAAGCCCGCATTGCTGACGTCAAACGAGTCCTTCGAGGGGAAATTCCTCGCGTCCTGAAGGCGGGGTACTACAATTACCACGGGAAGGACCAATATGTCTCCCGACGTATTGTTTGGTGTAAGAATCCTGATGAACTCCCTGATTACATTTCTGAAGCCTCTCGTCCTCTTGGTGCAGGTCGCTCAGGAGCTCCGTCGGGCGCTGAAGCTTCCGCGGGTGCACCACCCTCAACAGGGGTGCCCCCCTCAACTGGGGAGAAAACCCCGACCGGCAAACAATTTCGTCGGGTGGAAACCTTGGACTCCTCTGAGGAGGCTGATGAGGGTGGCTCCCTTCGTCATCGTCGGAGGACGGGGCAGTCCCCCTTGAAACCAACCTCTCAGGGGCTGCCCCCCTCGTCTTCTCCGCAGCAGCGACAGCCGTCGCCCATCCACGACTCCTTCCCCTGCCCGGGTCGAGCCGGAGGTGCGCCCCTCCACGACTCGTGCTGGCCCTCCTCCTCTACCTCTCGACGGGAGTTTCTACAGGGCCTTCGACCCCGCGCAGGTGGATGCTCCCTGGACCCCAATCCAAACACTGCAAGGGGTCCAGCTTTGACAAGGGGATGCCCATGAAGAACTGGCTTTGCATCTGCTGGCAGGCTCGATCCTGCCCACCATGCGGTATCCGATCTCCCTAAATCGGGAGGCGATGCGTCGGGATGTTCGAGAGATGTCCCTGCGTCGGATAGAGGTAAAACTTCGCTTCTCCCTCTTCATCGGTAAGACTGGTTGCTTGTCCATTAACACTTTTCTTTCTTCTATCGTAGGAGCTCGGGGACTTCAACCGTCTCTTTGGGTACCTCTTTGCCTATGATGAGTCCCGGGAGCGGGACCGGGCGGCCATCGCCAAGCTTAAGGAGGATCTTGCGGCCTCCAAATCTTCGCGGGGGAAACTTGCCAAGGAGCAGGCCATCCTCGACCGAAAGGTTCAGGACCTCCAAAAGCAGGTTGGCGACTTCGAGGAGCTCCTGAGGCGGGAGCGACAGGAGCGGCAGACTACTGAGGACAAGCTGGTCCTCGAGAAGAAGGCTCTGGAGGAGCAAGTTGCGAGGGTTCCCGCGCAGCTGGTCGCGGCCGAGATCAAGGGCCGGGAGGATTATCGGAGGTCTGAAGACTTCCAGGCTGATGTTGTGAAGTTCTGCGGCGCGGAGGTGGAGAACACTTTCTTCAATGCGGTTGAGGAGCTCCACCTGGAGTATGGCGACGCCATCAACTTCGACAAGTCTCCTTCTCTTGCTCCCTTCGCGAAGAAATACTTTGCCCTTTCGGAGGAGAGTGATGGGGGGAGTACTCCCGCAATTGTCGAAGACGCAGCAGAGCTTCCAAGTGCTGATGCTCCGATAGTCGATCCTCCCGCGGCTGACCCTGTGGAGCCTTCTGCCACCGACCTCGTGGACCCAGCTCCTGTAGATGCCGCTGACAAGGACCAAGCCTAACTGCTTATCTTTAAAGTCCTTGTATTCTCCTTGCTTGTGTAATCGTCGGGCCTTTGAGCCCCTATCAGTTATCAGACTTTCTTAGTGGCTTTACTATACTTGCTTAGGTCGATACTTCGACACTTAAGACATTCTCGTACATCACTCAAGACGATTTACTAACCTGCACCACCTAAGGTGACTTACCATCATGCACCACTTAAGGCGACTTTTCAATACTTAGAATAAATCTAAAAAACATGCATCACTTAAGACGACTTAATCTCGTGCATCACTTAAGACGACTTTTCAATACTTAGAATAAATCTAAAAAACATGCATCACTTAAGACGACTTTTCAATACTTAGAATAAATCTAAGAATCACGCATCACTCAAGATGACTTTTTCGTGCACCACCTAAGACGACTTTTCAGTACTTAGAATATATCTAAGAATCGTGCACCACTTAAGGCGACTTTTCTCGTGCACCACTCAAGGCGACTTTTCTAGTGCACCACTCAAGGCGACTTTATAATGCTTAGAGTAAATCTAAGAATAATTATGATCGGAAGCAACCTCTTTATTTATTGATGGCACAAAATTGGCTTACATCGAATTAAACGATAAACAGCATACACCACTTAAAGCGATTTTACATCGGGCACCACTTAAGGCGACTTTCGTCGAGCACCACTTAAGGCGACTTTCATCGGGCACCACTTAAGGCGACTTTCATCGGGCACCACTTAAGGCGACTTTCATCAAGCATGGTGTTTCTTCAAGTGTTCGCCACTAAAAGAATGCTTCAATACTCTGCCATCGAGGTCTTCCAATTTGTACGCATTTGGAGCTGGCATCCCCACGACCTTATAAGGTCCTTCCCATTTTGGTGACATCTTGTTGATTCGATCCAAAAGGGTAAACTCGTTGCGACGCCAAACCAGCTCCCCGACGAAGAATTGTCGGGACTTAACTCGCCGATTGTAATACCTGGCCGTCGCCAAACGCATTCGAGCTTGGACTTCATCGGCTTCCCGACTCTTCTCTTCAAGCAAGTCCAAGTCCAGCCGTCTCATCTCATCATTCGTCAGAGGCTCGTAATATCTCATCCGATGGGACGCCACAGCTACCTCCACGGGGGCGACAGCCTCCGTGCCATAAACGAGGCCAAACGGAGTCTCCCCCGTTGATCGTTTGGGTGTCGTTCTAACAGCCCAAAGCATGTTCTCCAGTTCGTTCAACCACTTGCCCTTCAAGGCATAGACCCTCTTCTTCAGGCCATCCATCACGATTTTGTTGGCTGATTCCACCTGGCCATTAGTCTGAGCATGGCGCACGGAAGCTGTCCGATGCTCGATGTTCAGTTCCTCCAGATACTCCCTCACCTGAGAGCCGTTAAACGGTGGACCATTGTCGCTGATCACCACCTTAGGAATCCCGTATCTGGTCACAATATGGGTCTGGAGGAACTTGACGATCTGGTTCCCCGTCGTTCTGGCCAACGCCTTTGCCTCTATCCATTTCGAAAAATAATCGATAGCTACAAGTAAATACTTACATTGACCTTGTGCTTGTGGAAGAGGTCCCACCAAGTCGATGCCCCATTGCGCGAAGGGCCAAGCGCTCTGGATGGATGTCAGATTAGCGGCCGGAGCCACGATACTTGGGGCGTACCTCTGGCACGCGTCACAGGATCGGACCAACGCCGTCGCTTCCTTGCTCATCGTAGGCCAATAATAGCCCAAGTTCAGCACTTTCCTCATAATGGATCGGGCCCCTTCATGACAGGCCGCGACCCCTTCATGCACCTCCTTCAGGATTCGATTTTTGTCGGGCTCTGCCACACACTTCAAGTACGGAGTCGAGAACCAGCCCTTCTTGTATAGCTGATTGTCCAGCATCACGTAATTAGCCGCGATCCCTGTCGGCTACTACTTTATCATCGGGGACTGCCCCCGTAGTCAGGTATGCGACTATCAGGGCCATCCAAGTGGGCTCCTCCTCCGATCTTGCTTCCATGGCACACACCTGTGTCGGGTCGGTGGTCGATAAGATCACCTTCTCCAAGAAATGCACCTTCCGATTTTCCTCCAAGGGTGCCCCCAAGGCAAATTTGCTCAAGGCGTCTGCCTCCACGTTTTCCTCCCTCGGGATCGCCTCTATGTCGAAGCTTTTAAAGCTCTCCTTCAAGGCTTGTACCTCGCGCAGGTACTTCTTCATTATCGGGCTCTTCGCTTCGTATCGCCCTTGAACCTGGTTCACGATCAAAGCCGCGTCACACTTCACCCTCAAGTGAGCGACTCCCGTACCTCTGGCAATTTTCAGGCCCGTGATAAGAGCCTCGTATTCCGCTTCGTTGTTCGTGGCCTTAAACGTTAAAGCCAAGGCATATCGAAGCGGCTCACCTCCACCCGGTGGTATCAACAAAAAGCCTGCTCCTGATCCGTCCGAACTCGAGGAGCCATCCGTGTACATTTCCCAGGTATTTTCCTCATTTGGCTGTTCTGATTGCTCTGCCCTCTCTGGTTGTTCTTCTGTCGGGACCTCCATGGTTGCCCCCTCTACAGGGCCCGCTTCTTCTAAATCGGGGGCTGTAGATTCTGCTATGAAATCCGCCAATGCCTGGCCCTTAATGGCCGTTCTTGGAGCAAAGTGTATGCGAAACTCACTAAGCTCTACTACCCATTTCACTAATCTTCCCGACGCATCCGGTCGGTTCAAAAAATGCTTCAAAGGCTGGTTCGTCAACACAGTAATCTCGTGTGCGTGGAAATAAGGCCTTAGCTTCCGAGCAGTAATAATCAACGCAAAGAGATACTTCTCAACGGCAGGATAATTCAATTCAGACTTGGCAAACGCCTTGCTTACATAATAGACGGGGACTTGATTACCCTCGACAACCTTCACTAACACAGAGCTAATGGCAAATTCAGAAACAGCTAAGTAAAGATAGAGCGGCTCGCCTGGAACCGGTTTCGCCAACGGCGGGAGGGTGCGAAGGTGCTGCTTGAGCGCTTGGAACGCTTCTTCACACTTGGCGGTCCACTCAAACTTCTTGTTGGCCCTCAGGACTTCAAAAAATGGCATTGATCGGTCGCTGGCTTTGGATATGAAGCGATTCATTGCAGCCATTCGGCCATTCAGCACTTGCACCTCCCGATGGTTTATCGGAGACTGCATCTCCTCAATCGCCCTCAGCTTCTCAGGATTCACCTCAATTCCTCTCTGGCTCACCATAAAGCCCAGAAATTTCCCTGAGTGGACTCCGAAGGCACACTTCGTCGGGTTTAAGCGAACTTGATGAAGCCTCATCCGCTCAAACGCCATGGCTAGGTTGTGCACATGATCCTCAGCTTGTCGGGACTTCACCAGCATATCGTCCACGTAAGCCTCCATGGTTTCCCCCAGCATATCTCTGAACAGCTTATTCACCATCCGCTAATAGGTTGCCCCGGCATTGATCAACCCGAAAGGCATGACATCGTAGTGATAGATGTCACTGTCTGCATAAAACGCTGTATGAGGAGCGTCCTCCTTAGCCATCTTGATCTGGTTGTAGCCCGAATACGTATCCATGAAGCTCAACAGCTCATCTCCCGATGTGGCATCGCTGGTCGATTCTCGGGAGCGGATAACAGTCCTTCGGGCAAGCCTTATTCAGGTCGCGGAAATCCACACACATCCGCCATTTCCCATTAGTCTTCTTCACCAGTACCGGATTAGCGACCCAAGTCTGGAATCGGAGCTCTTTAATAAACCCAGCGTCGAGCAACCTGCCCACCTCCTGCTGGATCGCGATCTTCTTGTCTGTGCCCATCGGATGCCTTTTCTGCGTGATAGGTTTGATCGCGGGATCTATCTTCAGCTCGTGTACGATCACATCGGGGTTGATTCCTGGCATATCGCTCGGGGACCAGGCAAACAGCTCCTTGAACTTTTTCAGTAGGTCGATCAACTCTCGGGCCGCCTCTTCGGTCAAAGCAGACCCTATTTTCACCTTCCTCTGGGGTCCGTCGATCTCAACTTCTTTTAGATCTTCTATGGGGGCGGGACGTCCAAACTCCTCTCTAGGATTTGTATCTGTCTGGAGGACAGTCATGGCCTCTCGCCTCCTCCTTCGGGTGGCGTTAACATAACATTTTCGGGAAGCCACCTGGTCGCCCTTGACCTCTCCGACTCCGTGGTCAGTCGGGAACTTCATCTTCTGGTGTACTGTCGAGGCAACTGCCATCAGGGGGTTGATGGTGGTTCTCCCGATAATCGCATTGTAAGTCCCTACAGAATCAACTACCACGAACTCCACGTTCCTCCTTTCTGATTTCCACCCACTACCAAACTCCACTGGTAAGGTGATTACTCCTAGCGGATAGGAGGTAGAGCCAGAGAACCCGACCATCGGGAAGTTTGCCTCCTTCAGATCCTTCTGTCTTTCCCATGGCCTCCAGCGCATCTATGAAGAGAATATCGGAGGAGCTCCCTCCATCGATCAGAATCCGCTTCATCTCGTACCCGTTTACATCCAAGGTTACGACCAAAGCGTCATCATGCGGGGTCTCCACGCCTATTAAGTCCCTCGAGGAAAAGGAAATCACCATCTCTTCCTTCAGGGTCCAGGATCGGGACCTCTTACCCAACACCACAGCAGTAGGAATTCTAGAGGCGTAAACCTCTCGAGAGGACGAGGTATCACCTCCAGCAGCAAATCCTCCGTGAATCACATTGATGGTGCCTCGTCGTTCTTTGCGGGCATCGGACGGCCGGGTCGGACCTCTTCTTCTTTGGGGACTGATCGCGAGATCGAGAACGGGACCGCGATCGGGACCGAGAGCGGGATCGACACCGCTTATCCCCGACGAACTCCTTGAGCTTCCCCTTCTGGATCAGCTTTTCGATCTCCTTCTTCAGCTCCCGACAATGGTTGGTGTCGTGACCATTTGCGCGGTGGAATCGGCAGTAGCGATCCGTGCGGGATCCCAAGAATTCTCCATCCTTCTTTGGGGGATACCTGGAGATACCTTGTCGTTCCATGACCGTTAGTACCTCCGCCATGGAGCAGTTGAGAGGAATGTCGAGATCCTCCCGCTTGTCCTTCCTTGAAGAACGCCTATCATCTCTCCGATCAGAGCGACCTCGATTCCGACTGCTCTCGGGTTTACCCTTTGACTTACGATCGTCGAAAGGTTTAACCGACTGCTTCCCTTTATTCGACTTCGGGGGCTCCAGCTCTCCAGCGGCTATCTTCGACTCCTGGACATCGATTTGCCGTTTCACCCTCTTCTGTAGTGCCTCCATATTCCACACAGCTTTCTCAGCCACGCTGTGCATTAGGTCGGAACCGTAGGGGGCCGTTAGGTTCCGAATGAAGGTACGGATGGTTTCACCCTCCGAGATCTCCTCATCAATCTCCGCCACACTGGCAGTGTACCGCTGGTAATAGTGCGCCAGCGATTCGTCGGGCCTCTGTACCACCTGGGTCAGGGACCTCACACTCTTCAACAAACGTCTACGACCCTGATACTACTGAATGAACCGGTCGTGCATATCTGCCCAGCAAGTGATGCAGCCTGGGGGTAGACTAAAGAACCAGGTCATGGCTCTTTCCCCAAGTGTGTTCGGGAACAGCGTACACACTATATCTTCATTCGGGGCTCTTCCCAGACACGCCATGAGGTGCTTCTGGACATGACGAACCGGATCTCCTTCACCATCGTATTCCTTTATTGTGGGGATACCTAATCCTGGCGGGGCTAAGGTGTCTATGAGTCGAGGAACGAAGGGATGAGTAGATCGATCCCTCAGCTCCGACACCAGCGGCTTCTGCTCTCCCATGCAGATGTTCACGATCTTTACCACCTGATCGGGGGTGATGGGACCATTAAGGGGAATGGTCCTGTGCTGTATCGGTCCTGGCCCATCAACCACGAATCTCTCTGGCTGAACGGACTCTCCATTCCTGCTCTGGCCTCGGGGTTGAGCCTCCCGTACGTTCCGAACCTCTGCTGGTGGGGGCACTTCTTCTAGCGGGGGCATCTCCTCTTGCCTCCTCGCAGCCTCTCTCCGATCCAAGAGAGCCTCCACGGCTGCCAAAAACATCGGCATGGCTTCTGCCACAGCCCTCGTCAGGTCTGCAGCTGGGGGAGCCTCCTGCTCCCTATTCCCCTGGTGCTGAGTAGCAACGTTTTCGGGACCTTCATTATGCCCCCCTGTCCGGGAGAGCTCAGCAGCATGATGGTTCTGGTTTTCCTCCTGTTCTGGTAGTGAGTTCAGAGTCGTCGCAGCGGGATGACGGGAACCACCAGATTGTCCTTGCCTTCTTTGCTTGCCAGCCGCCATTGAACGAGTAGAAGGCATATCAGATTTTTGTTAGTTTCCCACAGACGGCGCCAATGTTGGATCACGGCGGAACTCCGGTACGATCTTTGACGGCGATCCTAGCTCCTTCGCTCCACGCAATCCTGCAAGAGGGGATAGACCGGGCGGTGACCCAGAATCCCTTTCCGATGCTTAAATGAGTCTCTCGTATGGACTGGCAAGCAGTAATCTCAAGTGATGTAATTCAACGTAATTGATCTGAGGTGACCTCTGCCCTTTTATAGGCGAAGAGGTACCTCAGTTACCTGGTGAACCGTTGGGGGTGGTTAGCCCGTATCTCGCGTATCTCGGGTGTGATCCCGCCTATCTAGGCCATGATCTCGCTTATCTCGGCCACGCCCCGCGTATCTCGGCCACGCTTTGTGTATCTTAACCACGTTCCGCGTATCTCGGCCACGCCCTGCGTATCTCGGCCTTATCCTCTGATAACGAGTCCCGACTAACGTCGGGGACTCCAGAGTTATCTCGTTGTGTCACCGCTCGGGGCCCCTCGTCATCGCGACATGGCCTATTATTCTCAGGGATTCATCATCGGGGCCTACTCAGAGGCATATCGTCGGGAGCGTTCAGCTCGCTTGTCAGGTCCGACTCTGTCGGGACCTCTTATCCTCGGACTCCCTTCGTCGGGATTCTTTGTCTGGGCCATCTTGGCCTTCGTTTAGGGCCCACCGGGCCTATTTGCCGTTTCCTCACCGTTAAAGACCTAACGGCTATAATCGGACCCATCAGGAGGTATTAAATTTTCCAGATTTTATTTATTTAATTATTTCAAGAAATTCATACCCTCACTTCCACTCATCTATCTACCTTCTAATCATACCCCCCGTCTCAAAACCAATCCCTAACTCTCTCTTTCTACAAACCTCATATCTTTTCATATTTTCCAATTCAATCATTCGATCAATTGATCCCAAAGCCATAATTTTCCATTAGCACGTACGTTTCAATCATCTGTCTACTCCGACCACATTAGCCATCTGTCTGCTCCGACCACATTAGCCGATTCTTTCAGCTCTTTCATGTATGCTGCAATTTTCTAACTTAGTTGGAATTCGTTGATTAACCTACAAATCCTCCACATCGATACATAATAGCATAATAATTAATTTCTCATTCTCATAATAATTTAATCACATTCTCATCATCATGCATTTTAAGAAAATAAAATAAAATAATTAATTCTATATTAAAATATAAATCACTTAGCTCATAAATAGGTTTATAAAACTTGGGTTTAATTAGGTGGAAAATAGCTTGTGCCGGTTTCTTAATTGGATTAACCATGAATAAACCAAATGTTCCCAAGTTCATTCATTATAACAACTATCTAATTATTTTGAATATAGCCCATAAAGAGCACAAATTATTGCTAACATTCCATTGTACCAGGTTGTAGTTTAATTAGTCGGTCTCGTATGGATTTCATGAAAGATTAATTTTTTATTTTTTTAAAAAAGCAACCTGTTTTAGGTAATAGATAAGCTGTAGCTTTTAAGATTAAAAAAAAAAATAAAAACTTCTTCACTTTACCGTTCAACTTTGCCACATCCAGTTGCACGGCTTCGTTTTCAAGTTGGCCTTTATTAATAAGTGCCACTATATATAAAAATCTTCCACTCATCTATCTACCTTCTAATCATAACCCCCATCTCAAAACCAATCCCTAGCCCTCTCTCTCTACAAACTTCATATCTTTTCTTATTTTCCAATTCAATCAATTGATTCCGAAGTCATAATTTTCCATTAGCATGTACGTTTCTTATTTGCCAACACTTTTAATTTTCAATGTAATTCATGATTTATCGTCAAACATTGTCCACTCAAAACTAATGTGCTTTCTCCTAATTTTGTCGTAACCCGAGGATAGAGTTTCAAGTGAGGATTCTAAGTCAATCAATATCATCAAGAGGTTAGCCTTATCAAAATTGAATATTCAACATTTTAGTACTCTAATTAAGCAAGATTCTAAAATCAGTTTTCGAACTTTATCGACCATGGAGTCTAATTCTTCTTCTTTGTATTTTTATTTATCTTTGATTATATTGGAACATGTGATAACTGATAATTTGTGAAAACCCTAAACAGAATTTGGGAGAGAAAGAACGAAAGAAGACTTGCGGATCATCTGGTTGGGTTTCAACTGGTCAACCATCAGCTAATAACACTAAAAAAAGGGAACCCTAGCCAAAGGCCTAAGTTCAACCCTGAAATGTCTACAATGAAGGAACTGACCCCAAAGAGTGCAAAACGAAACAAAAAAGTCCAAAACAAATAATACAAAGGTCCTTAACAAATAAAAGGTAAAACAGAAGTCCTCAAAGAAGTCCTCAGGAGCCAAGCTTGTACTATCTTCAACACTCCCCCACAAGCTCAAGCGACTGTGACTTCATCTTCAAGCTTCTCCCCCTGTCCTGCAAAAATGTCCTTCAATCCTAACTTCTGAGACAAACGATGATGTTGATCAGCAGCTAAGGGCTTGGTGAATATATCCGCAATCTGTTCACCTGTCTTGACATAACTAAGACGCACAGTATGATCAAGAACCCTATTTCTAATAACATGGCAATCAATTTCAATATGTTTTGTGCGCTCATGAAAAACAGGGTTATTTGCTATCTGAATTGCTGCTTTATTATCGCAAAACAAAGAAGTAGCAACATTTTGAGAAGCACCTAACTCAGATAGCAATCCCCTGAGCCACACATTCTCTTTCAAAATCTCCCCCATACTCCTATACTCGGATTCAGCTGAAGAAGTGGACACGGTGGTTTGTTTCTTAACTTTCCAAGATATAAGGGACATACCAAGAAAAACACAACACCCAGTCACAGATTTTCTAGAAATAATGCAACTACCCCAGTCAGAATCAGAATATCCTTGCAAAACCAAATTAGAATCAGTGGACAAAAAAATTCCTTTATGAGGATCCTTCTTGATGTACCTGACAACCCTTAAGGCTGCATCCCAATGTGAGCTTTTTGGATCCTGCATAAATTGACTGAGATGGCGTACTGCAAAAGAGATATCTGGTCTAGAAACAGTGAGATACATGAGCTTCCCTATCAGTCTCCTGTAAGATGAGGCATCATCTAGGGGCTTATCATCCATATTGACCCTCAAATGCTCATCATAAAATCTGCTAGTTAGTTTCAGATTTAGTTCCATAGGTGTTTTAGCTATTCTACCACCAGATAAGCCAACCAAAGAAATCAACTCCAGAGCATATTTCCTTTGAGAAAGGATAATAATCAACTCCAGAGCATATTTCCTTTGAGAAAGGATAATACCAGCTGAAGTTCTAGCAATTTCTATGCCTAAAAAATATCTCAACTCCCCCAAATCCTTCATTTTGAAATTGGATTCTAAAACAGCTTTCAACTCATCAATAAGCTGCTTATTATTCCCAGTAATGAGAAGATCATCCACATAGACCAATAAAACAACAACCTGATCACCCTTTCTTTTTGTAAATAATGAATAGTCATGTTTTGATTGAATATAACCAGCATTAGAAAGAGCAATGCAAAGCTTGATGTTCCATTGTCTACTAGATTGTTTAAGACGATAGAGGGATTTACACAAGCGACATACAAGACCATCCCCCCCTGAGCTGCAAATCCCTCAGGTAGGGTCATAAAAACTTCTTCTTCAAGGTCCCCATGTAAAAAGGCATTGTAAACGTCCATTTGAAATAAGGGCCAATTGCAAACAGAAGCAATGGAAATGACAGCTCTAACCTGGATGCTAGAGTCAACACAACTGGTATATCTTTAAACTCCTCTCTTCATGATTTCAGTGGTTTTTGGATACTTGATACAGGTGCCACAAATCACATGACACATAGAATTGATTGGTTAAAGAATTTTAGTGCTGAATCTGGAATTAAAGTTCATTTGCCAAATGGAAATTTTTCTGAAGTAAAAGGAAAAGGAACAAATTTTTTTACAAATGATAGACCCCTTCAGCATGTCTTGTATGTACCTGATTTTAAACTTAACCTGCTGTCTGTTTCTAAACTCACAAGAGAGCTAAATTGCACTGTCAGATTCCATGGGGGATCTGCTATCTTACAAGACCACTTCAGTGGGAAGGTCTTGGGGATTGGAAGTGAACTCTCTGGTATGTACTTCTTCAATGCTGTTGGAAGTCAACTCTCTGGTTTGATTGAATATAACCAGCATTAGAAAGGGCAATGCAAAGCTTGATGTTCCATTGTCTACTAGACTGTTTAAGACCATAGAGGAATTTACGCAAGCGACATACAAGACCATTCCCCCCCTGAGCTGCAAATCCCTCAGGTAGGGTCATAAAAACTTCTTCTGGTCTTGGGGATAGGAAGTGAACTCTCTGAGCTGCAAATCTCTCTAGTCTTGGGGATTGGAAGTGAACTCTCTGGTTTGATTGAATATAACCAGCATTAGAAAGGGCAATGCAAAGCTTGATGTTCCATTGTCTACTAGACTGTTTAAGACCATAGAGGGATTTACGCAAGTGACATACAAGAACATTCCCCCCTGAGCTGCAAATCCCTCAGGTAGAGTCATAAAAACTTCTTCTTCAAGGTCCCCTTGTAAAAAGGCATTGTAAACGTTCATTTGAAATAGGGGCCAATTGCAAACATAAGCAATGGAAATGACAGTTTTAACTGTGTTCATCTTAACAACAGGAGAAAAAGTTTCAAAAAAATCAATTCCATATTTCTGTTTAAAACCTTTGGCATAAGACGAGCTTTATATCTTTCAAGGGACCCATCAGATCTATATTTCAATTTAAACACCCATTTGCAGCAAATAACTTTCTTACCAGATGAAGTTGAACCAAATCCCAAGTTTCATTATCCTCCAATGCTTGGACTTCATCCTGCATGGCCTGAATCCAAGCAGGGTCCTTTGCAGCCTCATAGTAGGAATCTGGTTCAACTAACTTTGAAAAATAGGTGAGATAGCATTGATAATTCTCAGATAAATTTGCATAAGATATGTATCTGTTCATTGGATACAAGGAAGTAGAACTTCCCATCACATAATCCTTAGTCCAAACAGGAGGCTTGATAGATCTACCTGTTTTGGAATAAGTAATGCCTGCAGGAGGATCGTTAGTGGGAACAGCAGGGGGAACATGTTCATCAGAGTCAGAAATAGACTCATCATTTGAATCTAAAGAATCAACAGATTGATCAGGGACATCTATATGAGCAATATCATGATGGTCATAAAAATGAGGAATATTGTTATCAGGCTCCTCTTCAACAATATCAATATGTTGTGAAATATCATTGGAGTCATCATAAAAATCATGCTCAAAGAGAATAGGCATCTGATCAGCTGCCCATTGTTCAAAGGGGAATATGCTCTCATTAAATTTCACATCTCGACTAACAAAGAACTTATTATTAGTTAAATAATAGAGCCTATAACCCTTCTGAACATCTGAGTATCCCATAAAAGCAGAAAGGGATTGCCCTAGGGGCAAACTTATCAATCACCACTAAGCTCTTAGGATAACAAAGACAACCAAACACACGAAAATGATCAATATTTGGCTTTCTGTTCAAAAAAAACTTCCAGAGGGGATTTCCAATGTAAAATTTTGGTAGGCATCAAGTTTATAAGATAACAAGCTGTTAAAATACATTCCCCCCATAATATGTTTGGAACAGAAGCCTGAATTTTAATAGCCCTGGCAACCTCTAGGAGGTGCCTGTGTTTTCTCTCAACACGACCATTCGCTGAGGAGTATAAGAGCAACTGGATTGGTGGAGAATACCTTTTTGTTTGAAAATGGATACAAGGTTGTCACTAAAAAAATCTCCACCATTGTCAGTTCTGAAACATCTTATAGTAGTTTTAAATTGATTTTCAATAAGAACAATAAAACTCTTCAGAACAGTGGCAACATCAGATTTGAACTGTATTAAATGGATCCAAGTAACACGAGAGTAATTGTTAAGTTATGAGATCTAGGTCAACGGGGGGTCGGCTTTGATCTCACTCTTTATGGGGGATGTGTGCGATCCGGTGTTCCTGAGTTGCTCTACCTTAGCCTATCTTCTTCTTTCCTTCCTTCCTTCCTTTGCTTCTTCTCTCCTTCTACCCTGCAGAAGGGGCAATACCAGACACGGAGGGGGGGGGGGGGGGTGGTGCCTGGTGAACCCTCTCCGATGCCTAAGTCAGTACTTTTCTAGAGAGATAAAGCTAGAGAGATGTCAGAGCTAAAATGTCCAAATGGCCAAGATCCTCAAATGAGTTGTGAAGGTGGGGTATTTATAGGCAACGGTGTCATTAAGGTGGCTTAATGACATCGTTAGCCTTTAAACACAATTAATTAACCTTTAAGCACATAATTAAGACCTTAGGATTCGGAGGAGGTAGGCGGAGTGGACCAAGCATGGGAGTCCGAAGGTGGTGTCGGGGCCCTTGGGGGGGAGAAATCCGACCTCCAAGGGTAGGGGTTGGGTGAGGGCACCCAACCCCTCCTAGGGAGGGTGGGGTTGGCCAACCCCATCCCTCCTAGGAGGGATCGGGTTGGCCGACCCGATCTCTCCTAGGAGAGATCGGGTTGGCCAACCCGATCTCTCCTAGGAGAGATCGGGTTGGTCCACCCGGTCTCCCCTAAGGGAGATCGGGTCGGCTGACCCGATCTCTCCTAGGAGAGATCGGGTTGGTCCACCCGATCTCCCCTAGGGGAGGTCGGGTGTGGCCACCCAACCTCACCTAGGTGAGTTCGTCTTTGCCGGACGGGCGCCTCGGCCCCGTCCGAGCCGTCGATGTTCTCGCGAAGTGTCCGGGTTGAAGTTTCGATTTGCAATCATAAATGGGACGATAAAAATACAACGGTTCGGAAGTCAACGGGTTCAAATTGGGCGTATATCCATCACATGCCCCCGAGTCAACCAATGGCCTAACCCTTGATTGACTCTATTTTAGGATGGTATGACACGCGCAATTTGAAACCGGGGTTTTACCTTCTTTGTCTGAATGCTTGCTTACCCATGGATACGTGCCTCTGACTCTGCCCCCCTGTCTAATGGGATAGAGGAATTGTAAACGTCAGAGTAGCACGGACGTGTGCCTAGGCACGCGTCCGTCTGAGGTGGGAATAATAAACTTATCTCTGCTACAGGTGTATACTAAAAAACACAAACTTGCACAGGGGTGTGATACGAATGCAACTAAATGGTCTATGCTTCAAATTCGTGCCGGGATTTTATTTAAGTGAGGAAAAATTTAATTTTGGCCAAAATTTTTTCTAAGTATGGAATGCTCAAAAATAAAACTATCTTGATAATTTTTCTAAGTATGGGAATATACTTAGCTATAGGTGAAAGGGATAAAAATGATGGTTTTTCCTTGACCCTTAGATTTTATTTAAGGAGAGATGGATGGTGGTGATTAAAACCCTCTAAAAAACCCTATCATCCTCTTAACATAAAAAAGGAGAGTTAGAAAAATACCTCCAAGAGTCACCCTAGCCACCATCTTCCTTCTTCACTTACCCTTGGAGAGCAAGAAAGGTTGGAGAGCACCCCCAAGGTAAGGGCCGGCCGGAATTTCCACCAAGGAGCAGAAATCCAGCCGGCAACTCAGTCACGACCGGCGAGAGGTGGCCACCAGCACGGACGAAGGCGACCGGTGGACCAGCGGCTCGAGACGGCGGCTTGTTTTCCGGCGGCGGCTGGCAGGCGAAGGCGACGCGGTGTCGGGATTCTTCAACGTCGGGCTCTTCTCCGGCGACGGCAGCTTCGAATCCAGCCGGGATTGTCGACGGCGGGACCAGGGAGCTCCGGCGTGATCTGGAGCCAACTCCGGCAACGGGGAGACGGCCGGGAACGATTCCGGCAACGACGGGATTAGAATTCCGGCGAGGGGCTGATTTCAATCGGCATCGAAATTCGAATTCCGGACCCGTTTATCACATCGGGTCGGGTTTTCCGAAGGTCCGCTCTTTTCCTTTCCGTTACCGCGTAAAACGTTGATTTTTGAATCGTTGATATTTGATTGCCGATGCTTGATTGCCGAAATTTGATTGAATGTGGGATTGCCGTAGATAGCCGTTGGTAGTTGTGGATTTTGGGGAAAAATGTTTACCGGTCGTCCGGATATGGTTTCTTGTCCGATTGGGCTATTCCGGTCTTGAATTTGATGTCGTACCGCCGTTGGTGTATTAATCCTTGTTGGGGGGTATAACGGTAATTTTTTCCAAGACCCGACCTTAGGCTCGGATAAAATTATTTGACTTGGTTGTTGTGGTGTCTTTGGTTCATGTTGACTATCTTTGCTGGGTGTCGGAGTATTTCCGGTTCTTCGGAAATTTTCCTTGTCTTGATATTTGTCGTGTCGTGGTAGGTACTATATTCCTGGTGGTGTCCGCGTACGCAGACTCTTCAGAGACACCGTATTCTCCGAAGGATGAGTGAGTTCCTTTTTCTCTTCCTTTTCGGTCGCGTTACTTCCTTTCCTATTGCTAGCTTAGTATCGTGACCTTCATTGGGGTGTTAGTCGAAATTTGATTCGTGCTTTGGGGTTTCCTGCTACCTTTGCCTTAGGTCTTGCTATCCTGTCAGAGAACCATCTCACTAGATCCGATTACAACGAACATGTTACCCTAGGAGATATCTGTCCCCTAGATGAGCCTCTGTATCCTTTTCTCCCCTCCTTGGGGAATACTCGCGAGACGGTGACGGAGCCTCCTATAGGGAAGGTCGCCGTGTACCCCTCCCAGATCCGATTCGGGCTGAGGCTGCCTTACTGTGACGAGCTTATAGAGTTGAGCAGGTTTTTTCAGGATTTCTCCTGTGAACCTTGCCCCCAGTGCCCTCCGTGTCTGGGTGGGCTTCCGGGTATTGTGCCATTGGTACTCCTGGAAGTATTCTCTCGTTCTATTCCGATGCTTCTATCGGTTTCAGTACCGGACGAGGGTGGGGTTTGCGAGTTTCGTAACTCGCCATCCGACCTTCAAAGATCCCCGATTCTCTGATTTCGGGTTGAGTGGGGTCGAGTGGGATACCTCCCTCCGTTTCGTGACCCAGATTGACAATTCGGCCAGTCACTGGGCTAAGCATTACTTCTTCATTACGGACCGATACGTCACTTGGTCGGTCTTGAATGAGGATCGGTCCGATGGTTGGCCTGCTTTTGGAGAGTTCTCTTCGGTTGATTTGAAGACTATGAAGATCATTCACGAGAGCAACAGGACCCGGTCTTACTGCCCCGTGTCCTTAGTGACTGAGACGGATCTTTACGAGGCCGGGATCAGTCTAACTCCTGATTCCGGGGGTTCGGTATGTCACTTGGTCTTTCCATCTTTATTTACCTTCTGCTCTTCCTTTGTAGGTTGGTTTCATGGAAAAACCTATAACGTGCAGGGAGCCCCTGTTGATCTGAGCAAGAGGAAGGCTCCTTCTAGTTCTGCTTTGAAGAAATCCCCCCTGCCTGGGAAGAAGGCTGGGGCCTCTGGTATGCTTTCTCCTATTTGTTTCTTTATGGTATAACCTATGTTTTCCTTATCTTGTTTTTCTTACCTTGCTAGGGTGCTCCCCCTTGGTGACTGAGAGGGTCGTCTCCGTTGGCAGAGATTCTGGACCTTCCAAGTCCAAACCGCGGAGATCTGATTCTGAGGCCGGGGCCTCGGCTGCTAAGAGAAAGAAAGCTGTGAATCCTGCTTCGCCTACTGCTCGTCCTCCGACCCTATCTCGTGATAAGGAGATGGTGGTCGAAGAGGTGCCTTCCCTGGCTGACAAAGGGAAGCGACCTGCTGGTGGTGGTTCCCTGCCCCCCAGCCGAGGGCACGGTCCTCAGGTATGATCTCTACCTTTTTGCTGATCTTTCTATGTTTATGTTCTCCCTTGACTTGTTTTGCTTGTGTAGGTGGGCCTCCGACTTTAAGTCGGAAGGATTTCGCCCATCTCACTGATGAAGATGTTATTGGGTCTGAGTGGACTCCTTTCGCTGGTCTGAAGGAGTTCCACTTCGATAGCACCTCCTCTTTGCGGACTCCTGAGGTTGGTGTCCGCGTACTCCGCGGTGCCGTTCCCCCTGGGGATCGTGTTGCTCCGCCCAAGTCTCCTGGGGAGACTCGGCGCTTTGTTCAAGGGGTACTTTCTCGTTATGCACCTGTAAGTTGTTCTTTGCTTTCCTCTTATTTCTTTCATAATGTCTATCTTTCGGTTACTCATCCCTTGTTTGAATTGTTAGGGTATATCTGACATGGTGAACATGTCCTCGCTCGTGCTCGAGTTATCTGACGAGAGGAAGACCCTTGAGGACAGCCAGGTCTCTCTCAAGGCGGAGGTCGCTACTGCTGCTGAGAAGGCGCGATTATCTGATTTGAGGATGCAGGAGCTCCAGGACCAGGTGTCCTTGCTTGAGACCACTGTGGGCAGTTTGCGTCGGGAAGCTGAGGTTGCTGCGTCGCTCCATTCTGAGGAGCTGCGGAGGTTGGAGACTAAGTGTCGGGCGGAGGAGAGGGCTGTCGCGGTTTCTGAGTACAAGGCCTCATCTGCTTTCACCGCCGATTATAGCACGCGTCTCACTCAGGAGATGAACCAGTTCGGTGAGTATCTGGTTGATCACATTTACCGGATTGATCCTCAGTTCCCGTTTGGTGACCTTGGTGACTTTGGGCCATACGCCACTGGCTACGCGACTGTTCTGATGGGTCAGGCTGCCGTTGCAGACGAGCCTGTCCCTGCCCAGGTGGATGCTACACCTGTGGAGATTGGTACCTCAGACTCCTCCTCTTCATCCATTTCCGCTGGCGGTTCAGCTTCAGGGGGTGAGGGTGACTCCCCCGAAGGTTCTGACTGACGTGTTTATCTCATGCTATCCTTGTATATAATTACACTCCTTCTCCCCTTGTATGGGTTGAGTGTCCTTTGAGATTGTGATGGTGTTTGTTGTTACTTTCCTTTGCCGCATTGTGTTGTTGACTACGTGGTTCGTTTGCCTTTACATTAGTGCTTCTCATGCTTTTGTATATATCTCTTCTCATGATGTCTCCCTGTGCCTTGTGTATGGCTCTTTGGGTATGGACCCTTTCCTTGGTGTGTTTCCTTTACTTATCCTTCTTTCGTGCTTTCCTTCATGTCTTACCTGCCATTTCATAAAGAAAAAACATTACTTGTTCTTCACATTACTTTACTTAGAAATTTCCTTCTCATGGTATCCTTCTGAGCATGGTATCCTTCTAAGAATGGTATCCTTCTAAGCATGGTGTGATGATCTCTTCTGATACCCCTTACACGGTATACGTTGTACTGTTAGACCAAAGATACGCTCTTGGTGGGCGTCGAAATCTTTTCACGAGACAGGCTCTCGGACGGCACTTAACGTTTCACAGGATAGGCTCCCGGAGGGCACAGGTTAGTCCACCGATACGTTCTTGACGGGTGTCAAAATCTGTTCACGAGACAGGCTCTCGGACGGCACTTAACGTTTCACAGGATAGGCTCCCGGAGGGCTCAGGTTAGACCAAAGATACGCTCCTGGTAGGCGTCGAACTGGTAGTTTGAAATCTACCTCAAGATACGCTCTTGGGGGCGTCGAACTGGTAGTGTTTTTTCTACCTCAAGATACGCTCTTGGGGGCGTCGAATCTGGTAGGTTGCAAATCTACCTCAAGATACGCTCCTGGGGGCGTCGAAATCGTAGTTTTTGGAAACCACTCTCAAGATACGCTCTTGGTGCGTCGAATTCGTAGTGTAATAACTACTCTCAAGATACGCTCTTGGGGGCGTCGAAGGTCGTAGTATGAACACTACTCTCAAGATACGCTCCTGGGGGCGTCGAAGTTCGTAGTTTTTGGAAACCACTCTCAAGATACGCTCTTGGTGCGTCGAAGGTCGTAGTGTAATAACTACTCTCAAGATACGCTCTTGGGGGCGTCGAAGGTCGTAGTATGAACACTACTCTCAAGATACGCTCTTGGGGGCGTCGAATGTCGTAGTATGAAAACTACTCTCAAGATACGCTCTTGGGGGCGTCGAATGTCGTAGTATGAAAACTACTCTCAAGATACGCTCTTGGGGGCGTCGAACCTGTCATTGACTTGAAGTCATATCTGTGTAAGGATAACTTCGTGGTTATACCACTGCATTCACTGGAAAATACTTTTGAGTAACTACTACTCCCTTAGGAGCATTCATGTTTTTGTACACTTGGGATGCCTTGGTGCACCAAGACATCCTTTGTAGGAATGAAAGATAGTTGTAGAGTTGGAGTAACTTCGTGAGTTCTCCTTCTCCAAAGTTGTTTTTGAAAAGCTTGTGAAGGTGAAACATGCAAAGTGCTAGATATGAAAACTAAGGATATGGGGTGGCCATTGTGTCTGTTGCCACGTACTCCTTGAAGCCTCCATTGTAAATTATTTCTTCCACTTCCACCTTCAACACCATGCAGTCATTGGTTTGATGCCCCCAGGTCCCATGGTATTCACACCAACCCTGTGCATCTCTTCCTAGGAAGGCCTTGCCTTCCTCCCTGCATGTTGGTAGCTCTTGCTTGAGGTGCTTGTGGGAAATTTCTTCTATGCTGAGTGTGAGGGGTGTGAATGTGAAATTGACACCTCCTCCCAATGTGTCTGTTTCTCTTCCTCTTTCTGGAACTTCATCCAACTGTTCCGCCTCTTGTTCAAATGCCCTGTCCAGCTTCGCCTTGAGCTCTCTCATTGTGCTCGTCATGACCATCTCATAGAGCCCTCCATAGGCCTCGAATGAACTTGGATGCATGTTTCTGATGAATGCTCTGACTGCTTCTCCCCTTGTGATGTCCATGTTGGCACCATAATCAAAGAATCTCTGGAAATAGCTTGATATAGACTCCTGCGGCATTTGCTTGATATCATCTATGTAGCGGAAGCCTTTTAGGATGGAGTTCCTTGTCCTGTTCCCTATTATGGTGTCTGGCTGCCAAGGTATGGATATCACCTTCACAGCCTTGCTCCTGTGTCTCCTTGTAGGCACTGTTTGAAAAAACTGCCTGCTCAAACGGAGTGTTACTCCACTCCTCCTCCTTCCTTGCCTTTGTCTCCTTCCCCTCCTTCTTCTGTCCTGGTTGGCCCCTACCATGACTACCGCCACTGTATCTGTCCCATGTGATCCACGTCTCATTGAGTTGACGTAGCATTGCCTTGCGGTGCGTTGATCACCTAGGACCTCTCCAACCCCGTTCTCCGTGATGTACTTCAGCTTCTGGTGAACAGTGGATGGCACTATTTCATATGGGTTTATGGTTGTCCTTCCTAGGATCCCATTGTAGGCTCCCAGGCTTTCAACCACCAAGAAATTGACATTCACCTTCAGCTGGGTCCATCCTTGGCCCATGGTCACTGGTAGGGTTATCATTCCCAGGGGGTAACTTGTTGCCCCTGAGAAGCCAACTAGAGGGAAGTTGACCGGTTTGATGTCTGCTTTGGTTTTCCCTATCTCTTCCAACACTCTCAGGCTTAGGAGGTCAGCTGAGCTGCCCCCATCCACCAAAATTCTCTTTACATCAAAATTGTCAATATCTAAAGTAATAACTAGAGCATCGTCATGTGGAAAGACGATGTGGCTCTTGTCCTTCTCCGAGAACTCGATCTTCACTTCTTCTCCTTCTCTTGGCCTTTTTCTCCACCTTGGCACTGAGCTTAGCTTGGATGCATAGACCTCTCTTGCATTAGCAGTTGGGCCACCCGATGCTACTCCCCCATGTATCATATTTATGACTCCTCTTTTGTTGGGTGGAGGGTTGTAGTCTATCTTTCCCTTGCCCTTGTCCTTCTGTGATGGCCCTAGTTGCATACTGTTGCCCCCATGGTCTACGAATTGCTTCAGTTCTCCCCTCTGGACGATGTTGTTTATGCTTAGCTTTAGGCTAAAGCATTCATTTGTGTCGTGACCATAAGCCTCATGGTTATCACACCATCTATCCTTGTGATTTCCTACCATTGGGGCTCTCCACCTTGCAGGGGGTGACCAAAGCTTTTGGTTCCGCATCTCTCTAAGTACGGTGGCTGGAGTGGCGTTTAGTGGGATGAACTTAATGACATTTATTTCTCTAGCCTTTAAGGGTTCACCCATTTGGTTCCTTTGCTGTGGCGGACGCCATTCCTGCTGCCTTGCATGCTGTGGTGCCTGGGGTGGCTTTCCTTTGTTTGGCCTTTGAGTATCCTCCTTGGCTGCCTGAATTTTGGCCTTCTTGCTTGCCCTGTGCCTCTCAAGGTCAATATGCGTTTTAACTCTCCCTGCAAGCTCCTCCAAGGTGCTTGCTGGCTTTTTGGCCATCTTTTCAGCCAATGTTGACCCAAAGCGACCTAAGTTTCTGATAAAGGCTCGGATTATCTCCCCTTCAGTGATGTCTCCCTGGATGTCTGCAATATTCTGGTTGAACCTAGTATAGTAGCTGGCCAGGGATTCATCGTATTCTTGTTTTACGTCATCAATGGAGCCTGTTCCCTTGAGGAGTTTCCTCTCCCCTAGGTATCTCTGCAGAAACTTAGCTTTTAGCTGCTCCCATGAGTGGATGCTCTCAGAGGGCAGGCTAAAGAACCAATGTGAGGCCACCCCTGATAGGGTGTTTGGGAAAAGGAGTGCCTTGTATCTTTCATCAGTTGTCCTCCCGAATAGAGAGGCCTCATGCTGTTGGATATGCTCTAGGGGGTCTCCCTTCCCATTGTACTTTGCAATTTGCACAGTGTGCAGGGAGTCTGGTACCCTGTTCATCTCCAGCTCCCTTGTGAAAGGGTGGTTCGTCTTGTCACTTAGACAATGCAGGCTGGGTTTCTTTGACTCATTCAATTTCCGGGTTATCATGGCTTCTATCTCCTCCGGAGTGATCATCACCTGTGCCGGAGTATAATCCCTCTGATATCCATTGTAGTTGTAGACTGGGCTTACTGGGTTCCCTTGTCCCTGCTGGTATGGACTGTAGGTGTACTCTTGATACGCCTGCTGGGGTGCTTCATAGAAGTCCTGCCTCCTTGGAGGTCTTGCTTGTCTTTCCTCCCCAAGCGGGGTGTAAGCCCTGTTGTTCTGCTGTTGCCTGGGAGGCACGAATTGTTGCCTTCCCTCTGGGGGTGGCTCCTGGTAATATCTTCTTTGCTCCTCTCGCTGCCCTGCTCGAGGGTGCGAGTAGTGCTCTTCTGTCGGGATCTGCTCCTCCTCATGAGCTTCAGTGTAAGTCCCTTGAGTGTATGCCGGCCTTGCATATGCTGTGTGGGCGCGGTTATCATCTCTTTGTTCCGGCATCCCATATGGGTACCTTTGGGGTTGCTCCTCATAATAGTATCCCTCAGGGGGTGCCGTGTTGTGGGAAGGCACTCCCTGTTGTCCTCTTGCTCTCTGTGGCCTTCTTGCCCGGGGGGTGGAGGCTGTGGAGGACTCAGCCCCAGCTGGGCGTGAAGGTCCTCCCTCCTGGTTGTTCTGTTGCTGAGGAGGTTGTGGTATTTCTTGGGGCTCTGGATGCATTGGCTGCTTCCCAGGGTTAGGCCGCCTCCCTGGGGGTATGGGTTCTCTTCTCCGCCCATTGCCCCCGGGTGGGTGTTGGGGCCTGGACACCCTACTGTTCGTCATAGCTCGTGTAATAGCCAGGCTTTCTGTCCGAAGCCTACAGACGACGCCAAGTGTTAAGTTATGAGATCTAGGTCAACGGGGGGTCGGCTTTGATCTCACTCTTTATGGGGGATGTGTGCGATCCGGTGTTCCTGAGTTGCTCTACCTTAGCCTATCTTCTTCTTTCCTTCCTTCCTTCCTTTGCTTCTTCTCTCCTTCTACCCTGCAGAAGAGGCAATACCAGACACGGAGGGGGGGGGGGGTGGTGCCTGGTGAACCCTCTCCGATGCCTAAGTCAGTACTTTTCTAGAGAGATAAAGCTAGAGAGATGTCAGAGCTAAAATGTCCAAATGGCCAAGATCCTCAAATGAGTTGTGAAGGTGGGGTATTTATAGGCAACGGTGTCATTAAGGTGGCTTAATGACATCGTTAGCCTTTAAACACAATTAATTAACCTTTAAGCACATAATTAAGACCTTAGGATTCGGAGGAGGTAGGCGGAGTGGACCAAGCATGGGAGTCCGAAGGTGGTGTCGGGGCCCTTGGGGGGGAGAAATCCGACCTCCAAGGGTAGGGGTTGGGTGAGGGCACCCAACCCCTCCTAGGGAGGGTGGGGTTGGCCAACCCCATCCCTCCTAGGAGGGATCGGGTTGGCCGACCCGATCTCTCCTAGGAGAGATCGGGTTGGTCCACCCGATCTCCCCTAGGGGAGATCGGGTTGGCTGACCCGATCTCTCCTAGGAGAGATCGGGTTGGTCCACCCGATCTCCCCTAGGGGAGGTCGGGTGTGGCCACCCAACCTCACCTAGGTGAGTTCGTCTTTGCCGGACGGGCGCCTCGGCCCCGTCCGAGCCGTCGATGTTCTCGCGAAGTGTCCGGGTTGAAGTTTCGATTTGCAATCATAAATGGGACGATAAAAATACAACGGTTCGGAAGTCAACGGGTTCAAATTGGGCGTATATCCATCAGTAATCATCCACTAATGTAAAAAAAAATCTTTTATCATCATGTGTTGGAGTATGATAAGGCCCCCACACATCACAATGCACAAATCAAACAGTGTCTGAGATCTGGAATTTGAAATAGGAAAAGGATTTCTAGTAATTTTTGCTTTGGGACAAATTGGACAGGTGTGAATATCACCAGCCTTATTCTTAAAAGAAAGGGTTAAAGGTCATTTTGGTACCACACGTTTACAAAAATTACACTGTTCATACCACTAGTATTTTTTCGTACCGAATTGGTACCATGTGTTTCCAAACCTTACTGTTTTGGTACCTCCGTTAGGGTTTCGTAAAAAACGGCCGTTAAATGGCATGTGCCATGCACGTGACCAGCCCAAAACTTTCAATTTTGTTACAATTTAGTCCATCTAATACATCCCTAACTTTTATTTTGTTCAATTTAGTCCTAAAACTTCAAAATCAAACAATTTCCCCAAATTGACCTAGGCAGACCTAGCCCTAAGCTAGGTCCGGCTAGGTCAATTGGACCTAGCCCCAATTTAACTCAATTGGGGCTAGGTCCGACCCTGGGTCATGGTCGCCGGACCCAGGCGACCCCGACCCAGGGTCGGACCTAGCCCTAGGCTAAGTCCGGCTAGGTCAATTTGGAAAAATGGTTTGGTTTTGAAGTTTTAGGACTAAATTGAACAAAATAAAAGTTAGGGATGTATTAGATGGACTAAATTGTAACAAAATTGAAAGTTTTGGGCTGGTCACGTGCATGGCACATGCCAGTTAACGGCTGTTTTTGACAGAACCCTAACGGAGGTACCAAAACAGTAAGGTTTGGAAACATATGGTACCAATTCGGTACAAAAAAATACTAGTGGTATGAACAGTGTAATTTTTGCAAACATGTGGTACCAAAAGGACCTTTAACCATAAAAGAAACATTCAAGTGGTCCAAAAGCTGTAAAGATTTGATAGGGGCATGTCCCAACCTCCTGTGCCATAAGAGAGCATTGTTTGAAACAGCAGTACTTGCACCAGAATTTTGATCATTTGCTTTGAAGAAGTACAGACCAGAGAGTTCACTTCCAATCCCCAAGACCTTCCCACTGAAGTGGTCCTGTAAGATAGCAGATCCCCCATGGAATGTAACAGTGCAATTTAGCTCTCTTGTGAGTTTAGAAACAGACAACAGGTTAAGTTTAAAATCAGGTACATACAAGACATGCTGAAGGGGTCTATCATTTGTAAAAAAATGTGTTCCTTTTCCTTTTACTTCAGAAAAATTTCCATTTGGAAAATGAACTTTAATTCCAGATTCAGCACTAAAATTCTTTAACCAATCAATTCTATGTGTCATGTGATTTGTGGCACCTGTATCAGGTATCCAAAAACCACTGAAATCATGAAGAGATGAGTTTAAAGATATACCAGCAGTGTTGACTCTAGCATCCAGGTTTGAAGAGGTGGCAGCACCTGCCACTTGTGCAGTCCTACCAGCATCCAACCTCTTGACCTCCATGGTTTGCAAGAATCTTTCAAACTGGTCATTGGTGAAAACAATGTTCCCTTGAATATCACTAGAGGAAGATTCACTGATTGATCCTTGACCACTAGTGGACTTGGTATCTCCATTCCCAGAGTTGGATGAATTAGCCTTTGGATTGCCCAATTTTTTCTATTGCTCCTTCATTTTGAAACAATTATCTTTGGCATCTCCTTTCTTGTGACAAAAGTCACAACCTCTAGCAAATCAACGTTCAATAGTGTGCCACTTCTTTCGACAGAAAGAGCACTCAAGAGACTGATTTCCTTTGGGTTTGTCAGCAATCAGAAAAGAATTGGACTCAACAGATGCAACCAAATGAGATGTGAAGCCCTTCTGACTCTCCTATTGGATTAACATGTTATATGCTTGATTAACAGAGGGGAGTGGATCCCAGAGGAGGAGATTGCTTCTTACTGCTGAATAGTTGTCGTTAAGTCCCATAAGGAACTGAAAAAGCCTCAAATTATCCTTATGCTCGATGTGTTTCTTGAAGGTATCTCCTTCTACATGTGGCAATGCACACGCAGAATCAAATTCAGCCCAAAGAACTCTCAGTTTGGTAAAGAAAGTCGAGATGGAATCCAGTCTCTGCTGAGTAAGAACAATCTCACGATGTAATTGATAGGTTCTGGATCCATTGACTTTGTCGAAACGCTGCTTCAGATCTTTCCAGGCCAGCATGGCACTTTCAGAATACATAACAGTGATAGCTAACTCATCTGAAATCGAACTCATTATCCAGCCAAACACCACCGCGTTACAGCTGTCCCAAAGATCATGAAAAACGGCCTCATAATTCTCACGCAAGCAAGATCCAGTCACGAAACCTAACTTGTTCTATCCTAGGAACACAAATCTCATGGCCCGACTCCACTTTGGGTAATTCTCAATGCCAGTAAGAATACAAGAGGTAACTCTAGCGGCAGGATTATTGCTTGCATGTAAGAACAGCGGGTGAAAAGTATCAACAGTGGTCATGGCATCACGGTATACCTGATCGATGGCACTTGGACCTGCCTCCTTGGTCTCAGATATGCTCTTGCCATGTTCAGAACTCGAATCGTCACCCATCTAGTCGGATTATGAGCGTAACAGGAACGAAAACACTGAGGAACGCAGGTAGAAATTGATCGTCGCGACAAGAAGATCAAGAGTCACGCGAGCTAGACAGGAAAAAGGACGTGATTGATCTCGTGAGGAGAGAAATCGAAATACAGCACAACGGAAAACCTCATAATCGAACGGGAAGGGGCGCGGATCGCCACTCACGCTCTGATACCATGATAAATTGTGAAAACCCTAAACAGAATTTGGGAGAGAAAGAACGAGAGAAGACTTGCTGATCATATGGTTGGGTTCCTTCACTTGGCCAACCATCACCTAATAACACTAAAAAAAAGGGAACCCTAGCCAAAGGCCTAGGTTCAACCCTGAAATGTCTACAATGAAGGAACTGACCCCAAAGAGTGCAAAACGAAACAAACAAGTCCAAAACAAATAATACAAAGGTCCTTAACAAATAAAAGGTAAAACAGAAGTCCTCAAAGAAGTCCTCAGGAGCCAAGCTTGTACTATCTTCAACAATAACATTAAATCTTAACCACCAGCTGCATTCATTTTTATTGGGTGTGTAGGTTTTTTTTAAGCCAAAAGGTGTGTAAGTTGCGTATAAAGTAGATATGAAGATTTGTTATGCCAAAATATGAAGATTTTAAAACTCTAATATTAAAATATCTTATCTTTCAGTTTCTCACTTTCATATCACAGACTTGTTTGATATCATCATTGATTCAAATAATTAGACGTAACAATTAATTTCAAGAGTTATAATTCTGAATGTATACGCACATGTTTAAATATATATATGTCAGCGCTCATTCCATTTCTTAAATAAATTACATAAAATTGGGTGTTGATTTTTCATTTCTAATTTTTTATTTTAGGAGTAATTTAACAAAAAAAAAAAAACTCCTGTTTTTGCATCTTAATTAACGGATTTTTTTAAGGAAAATATGGGGTTCTGCAAAGGCATGTTATTGATTATTTTATCAGCATTTTTACCGGTACCTTGCTGTGGGTTTCCAACAACTCTCGTTCTGGAAAGGAGGCTCCCTACCAATGAGTCGATAAGCCATCTCGTAGAAAGAGATAGACTTAGGCATGGGCGAAGGTTAAGCGGTGTTATAAATTACACACTTAGCGGAACTGCGGATTTATCCCTTGGGTAGGTCACTAAAATAGTGACAAAAAAATATTTTTCCTTTACGAAAAAATACATTGATTAACTAACTATTAATTTTTTATTTTATTGCATGGCTAAGTTTATACTACACGAGAGTTCAGCTTGGAACTCCTGCGCGTGATTTCTACGTGCAATTTGGCACCGGTAGTGACATCACATGGGTGTGGTGCATATCGTGTAAGGATTGCCCTGCATGGACGGGAATAACGGTAAAATATTAGTAGTGTATATATAATATTTTTTAAAAGATAAACAAGCTAATTAATCAGATGTTATATATATATGTGCAGAACATCTCGGTGCATCGCTAGTCAGGCGATAAGTCACGTTCCTGGTCGGATATACGTTGCGACGACAAATAGTGCCCTACGCTTAGAGAAACATCAGAATGGTGTTTGAAGGACGAGCACGACTTATGCCCGTACATGGTTATTTACGGAGATGGAACACGCAGTGATGAAATTTATCAAAGGATTTGCTTACCTATTATAGTACTGACAGTAACTATTATAATAGGGTAGTAAAATCTACTGCTGATATAATTTTTGGGTACGTAACTAAGAATTTTGATAATTGTTATAATAAATCCTAAATTTGCTTCTAATAACTCTCGGTTTGATCGTGCATGCACATGTGTAATTATGTCAAAACCGACTTCCAACCGAACAACCAAGTAGACGGCGTAATGGGATTTGGCCGACAGAATTTTTCGGTGATTTCTCAATTGGTGGCGCAAGGGAAGAGTCCCAGAACATTTTCCCACTGTCTATGCGGAGACGTATCTGGGGGAGGTGATCTGGTACTCAGGGCGATCGACGTACCATATATTATTTATAGCCGTATCATACCGTCGCAGTAATTGTTATATATTTATTACTAATAAATGATTAATTAATTAATTAATTAATTTAGCTAGCTCGTTAATTAATATAAATAGACTGACTAATAATTATATATATATATATATATAATATTAAAATTGTAGGTCGCACTACGTTCTGGATTTGCATAGAGTGTCGGTGAATGGGCAGGTAACACAGATCGACCCATCTATGCTAATCCCGGTCGAGCCAGGTGCCCGAGCGGATTCGGGTACAACACTAGCTTACCTGCCGAGTCAAGTGTTTGACTCATTAATAAGCATTGTAAGTATATTATTAATTAATTATTGTTAAGTTTCATATAATAATAATAATAATAAATACATTATTAATTTTGTCATTATATATAGATCGACGCGATATCTGCAGTTCGGTATCCGTCTTCGGTTGACCCTTGTTACCTAGTCACAGCTGGGAGGTATTACATTTTCCAGATTTTATTTATTTAATTATTTCAAGAAATTCATTCCATAGCTATTAATTTAATTTAACAATATTGTTATTATTAATATTGGTATGTTCCACACTGTGTGCACAGGGTGAAGGATGCATTTCCAGTAATTAGTTTAGTATTTGCTGACAACGCCGAAATGGGATTAGGTCCAGAGCAATATCTATTATATCAAGGCGTGACGGTAATTAATTAATTAAGTATAATCAAATTTATAATAATTTATTTTATTATAATATTGACATTTTAAATTTATTTTGCAGAATACTTCCCAGATATGGTGCATGGCTTTCAGAGGAAGAATCTACCTGAGCAACTCATCGTATTAGGAGGTAATTATTATTAAGTATATATTATATATCAAGGGAGATCCGTTTTTATTTCTTTAAAAATATTGTATTTATTTTGCCAAAAATTATATTATATTAGCTGGTTTTCTAATTTGAATAAATAAATTTTAGTTGGTGCATAAATTATTTTGCGGAACAAATTTATCGTGTACTATCTGGAAGGTGAAGGAATAGGGTGGACGGACTACGACTGTATGTTACTCTTCTAAATAATCAAATTGATCGCGAGTTTTGTTTAATTCTTTGGATAATAAATAAATAATAATAATATTTATATGTATATAAATAAACAGGTTCTGTTGCATTTAATGGAACGTCTAGTGGAGATAGCGCTATAAAGAGGAGGTGATGAGGTCCGTGCCGCTGGAGTTGTCTTTGACTTTGTGGACTCTAATTATTGTTTTTTTATTTGTTTTTTAGTTTGTTTTTTATTTGTTTTTTAAGGTTGTAATAATGTTCACCATACAAAATAGCATCAGTGCCATACGCGAATGCATACTGCTTGGAGGATGGAGATGAAAATATTTCTACAAACACTTTCCGTGGGGGGGGGTGGATTTGAAGAAGTTCTATGTCTAAGGGAACAACATCAGCGAAACACCATATCCTTGAGTTTATCTTTCGTTTAATGCATGTTTACATTCTTAGTTCTCTAAAACAGCTCTCGAGGTGGAAAAACTCATGAAGTTTCTTTAACCTTTTTGCTACCTATTGTTTTCCCTAAAGATGTCCTGGACTACCCACAACATCCCCATGTATATAGTGCATGAAAGCTTCCATTGAAGTAGATTTACATCAAAATATTTTCTAAGTATGAGGTAACGCTATCGCCACAAACTCCTTACTTAGATATGACAACCAAGAGTATGCCACTTTCTGTGCCTTCCGAGAGCCAATCTCGCGAACATATTATGCGCCCTCCGGGAGCCAATCCCGTGAAAAATCTCACCGCCCCCAAGAGCGAATCTTGATAGTAGTTTTAAAACTACGAACACATTCTGCGCCCTCCGAGAGCCTGTCTCGTGAAAATAAAATTTGCCCTCCGAGAGCCTATCTCGTGAAAAAACTCTGCGCCCTCCGAGAGCCTGTCTCGCGAACACATTCTGCGCCCTCCGAGAACCTGTCTTGTGAAAAAATTATGTGCCCTCCGTGACCCTGTTTCGTGAAAAAATTATGTGCCCCTCGAGAGCCTGTCTCGTGAAAATAATCTGTTCCCTCCGAGAGCCTGTCTCGTGAAAAAATATGTGCCCTCCGAGAGCCTGTCTCGTGAAAAAATTATGTGCCCTCCGAGAGCCTGTCTCGTGAAAATAATACGTGCCCTCCGAGAGCCTGTCTCGTGAAAAAATTATGTGACCTCCGAGAGCCCGTCTCGTGAAAATAATCTGTGCCCTCCGAGAGCCTGTCTCGTGAAAAAATTATGAGCCATCCGATCGCGAACACATTTTGTGCCCTCCGAGAGCCTATCTCGCGAACATATTCTACGCCCTCCGAGAGCCTGTCTCGTGAAATTTTTTACAATGCCCCCAAGAACGTATCTTGAAGAACCTTTCTCTTTTACAAAGCAAGGATATATGATATGAGAAACATGCAAGTTTGTTCATTATGACATTACAAGTATCATGAGACACAAGAATACTAAAGAGACATCAAATAAGTAAATGCACGCACAAGGAAAGAGCCTGCAAGGAGGGAACCACACAAACAAACACAAGCAGTTATCATAACCAAGTAGCAAGTCATCCTATCATCCACACCATAAGCTAAGGCAGACATCATAAAGAGAACCAACATAACCAAGTCAGGTAGCAAAGCCATAAAACTCCTAAGTATGAGGCTTTCCAAATAAACTCAACCCAACATGGGGAGAAACCACTCAACCCAATAAGGGGAGGAAAAGAAAAGAAATATGTACAAGGATAGAGATGTCGGATAATCAGCCAAATTCCACTGGAGAGTCCTCGATGTCCTGATGCGCAGGCGAAAAACCACAACGACCAAGATAAAAGCAAGCCGTAGAAGCTTAAGTATGAGATCGTTAAAACATACTCAATCCAACAAGAGAAAGAAAAACGAAAGGACATCTGAAAAAGATAGTGAGGGGCAAATGAGACACCCCGCCGTTTGAGGTCCTACAATCAGATAGTTTGACATCCCGTAAAATCTGAAACAGGGAAACTAGAAACACCAAGTACCCAATATCATGAAAAGGCGATACAACCGTAATCAATAGCATCCTTAAAGACAAATACATGGTCCTTCTAAAAAAGAGATAGGGAAATAACTCCACCAAAGCAATGCCAACATACCCGCATATACCATAAAAAAGGGAGGTACACTATTTCTTCAACTTAGCAATATACCTAACGGCGAAGTCGGACACATCACAAACTGGGAAAACGGAAAATGAGGAGTAACCGCAAAGACTCGCTCAAGGATCATCTTTAGGAAAAGACGTTTAGCCACAGAGCAACGATCGGTAACAACAACCTTGTAGGATGGTGAACTCTTATACTCAAGTATAGCATGCTCTTCTTCCTCCATACGAAACATTTCCTCAAGAGAAGCCAATTCAGCAGCCCCACTATCACGCGCAGCCTTCCGTTGCAGGGTGACAACCTTAGCTTTTAGAAGAACGATGCTATCCTGTAGATCATGACACTCCAAGTCTGAGATACGACCATGCTCCAAACAACTAACGAGTTCAGCACTAAGAGAAACACAAGCATCTTCATGTGCCTTCTTCTCCTCCGCAAGATCGACAACAAGCGATGACAAGCTAGCAATATCAGCGAGGCCCTAGTACGAAAACTACAAGTAAGAATAACAAAACAAGAAAAACAAGATATAAAAAAAGAAATAAGGTTAGAAGAAGACTACGGGAGCATAACGAGACAGTGCTTCACGAACTAAGTAAAAAACCTCATCCGACCCATTGAGGGAAGTCACACGGTCGCTAGGAGGAACTGCAGCTTGCAATACCCGAACTCCAACCTTAGGAGTAAGCAAAGACGACAGATTATCAAAACGAAACTCATGCTCAGAGAAAGGAGCCCACTCAGAACCAACAACGTCGTTACAAGAAGGACGAATCAAGTCCTTCCGACTTAACAACGGAAGTCGTATTCTACCTACAAAAAATAAACTTAATACAACCAAGTTACATACAAATGGGAAACACATACTGTAGAACGTACCAGACAAGCAAGATGGAACGAACGACACTCGCACCCTCGATTCGGGGGTTTGAATAGGGAGAGGGGACGGCATGGCAACACTAGCATTAACCCCACTCCTGCCCGCGAGCGTATTTCTTATACAGGAAGGGGTTAAAGTGTCAACACCGGAGGCAGGAGATCCTTTGACAATCGAGGGTCCGTTCTCGGAATCAAACACCCCTACTCGCAGCGGTCCTTTCCTCATCAAGAACTTAGGAGATTCACCAGCTGCAAGAATACACCATAGCTCAAAAATGATGAAAAGGACGCCATACGAGCAGGACGAAAAGACAAAGGAAATAACTCACTCATTTTCCTTAAACGACGAGAGGTCAGGTAAGCGCAGGGGGCAGACACTTGGGAAGAAAACCCTACCAAACTTAAGCAAAACTCGTAAATATCAAAGAGACGAAAGCAATTAGATAGCAACGAAATCTAAGCACGACCCCACCACCAGAGCAAAGAGACAAAATAACGCATGAGGCAGTTGAAGGGAACGAGGAAACCTAGGATAGACAAAAAGAAAAGAACGGTGTTTTACTCTAAAAGCATCCTACGTACCTTGCCGCTATGAGAGAAGATACCCGCACACACCCAAAGAAGTAGAACCAAACGAAAAGCTCGATTAAGCGAAATGAATAATGATAAAGAGAATGAGGTAATCGCTTATCCCCTTTTATAGTAGAGGAGATTATGGTTTTTCAGAACCTTTGAATCTACACCATTTAAATCTAAAGGTCAAAATTAAAGGCTAAATGCATTTATCTTCTTTTAACTATAGTTAAACACATCTCCACTCAAGTTAGCATTTTCCATATGCATATCTTTTATATTCCCATACTTAGAAATTTTCTAGACATGATTCAAATATTTTTTACACGTGGAACCCCTTCACACGTACACTCGTGGATTACGGTATCATAAAATTGGACTGCATCAACCCATAATCATGATTGCATTCATTACCATGTATATTAGCATTTTTAAAATGTATACACGAAGAGATTGAGTTTTCATTACATCCATATTTTACGGACACGTGCACATTTACTCATGTTGGAAATATTGAGGATAAATATGCAAATTTATAAAGTCCAAGGACCAAAATGCAATTAGTCAAATCTCGGTTACTTACAAGTAATTCATCCAATTAACATGCAAGATATAGGCAACATCGAAATTGTACGTAAAGTTCAACACGAAAATGAATACGTATTTTTATACTGAGGCCCGTGCTAATCACAGTCTCCTTAAGGCAATTTCGCCCCTCCCCACCCTCGGGTTATGAAATGGGTTTATACAAGGGGCGATCACCTCCCATGATTCAACAGTGTCATCGAATCATGTTATGCATGCAACACGTTCGACCAAACCGAACCCAATACCTGAACTCAAACAAAGAACAGGAAAGCCGACGTCAACGACCAAAAAATTACTAGAAGGTTGAACACGACATAAGTCAAAATCAACCTAGATGAACTCTGTAATTCGTCAACACGAAGAACAGAGGATGAGAAAATATAATTGGATCCCAAAATTATGGGTTCCGGGAAAATTGAATACTCCACCAAGAAGGAAGAGATTCCATTTCTCATTGTGTAAAAAATTGAAGGAGAAGACTCCTTTAAATAGGAGAGGAGAAGGGAGGGGGAAGCTAAAATAGTCGATGTGGTACAAACAAACTTGCATTTACATTAAATCAAAAATGGGCTATTATCATGGGTCTAATCTCTTTTGGGCTCAACAACAAACTAGACCAAATAATTGTTTTAATAAAAATGAAAAAATAGCCCAAGTCAAACAATCCCCCACATGAATGGAAATTCGAAATTTAGACACGAATGTTGAGTTCAACGGTCAATACCTGCAAATGATAGGTAGGGTAACCCCTTTGAACCTATCCCTTGTGAGATCATGCCTTCTCTACTGACTGGTCGGTAGACGCGATGTCCTTGAACCGACTGTCGTTGGTGTAGATGACGACATAACCCACACATGTACCTTCCTAGTATGGTTCGGTTCACGCCCTATGATCCCTAGGCCCTGGATCACTCGCCTGGTTCTGCAAGCATTTCTAAGAATTGCACCCTCAACAATTCCTTTCGAAGCGGCCCCACTTCTCACTCGCATAGGTGATTCAATGTCTCAAGAGCATCATGACGACTCTGAGTTCTCCTTACGAATCATTAAAAGCTTTGCCTAAAGTGTGATTTCAATTAAGTAATTTGCAATTACTATGCTCGGTTTAACCGATGTTTGAAGATCAACACAAGCTAAAACTTAACCTTATCTCCATCACTGTATGCATCATAGGAATGGGCTCGGGTTTGACCACCAGAGTGATCACACTCACTCTTGTGATTAGTCATCATGGTTGGGTTTTCCTTCTCAAGAGCGTTTCCTACACGGGCTTTAGCCCCATTCCCTTCGATGCTTGGCCAAATAACTCTCTGTTTAACCCTTTCGGGTAGCGGATCCGCTATTTATCTGTCGACTTTACTATATCGGGCACAATAAATATATTTGAGAGCAACTGTCTAATGGTCATATAACGTCTATGACATATATGTTTGGACATTCCATTAGATAGGTTATAGTGTGTTATACAGATTGATTATCACAACGTTACATCAATGTTCTCAAACCAACAAAGTCCTCAGACTATCATTTCCTGCAGGAATAATTTTGTTAATCCAATATCGAAATTTAGATTGATTCTTTTGTGGACAGCAACTTCGCAAAGTGTCTCATTTCCCAACCTTTAACAAAGGCTTTCATGCCAAATGGGGGGTGCACCACTTATTTCTGCTTTAACCTTGTCTCTTAAAGAAAATCTTCAACATTTCATTAGATTGGATTTAATTTGGATTAAACCAAACTCATCAATATTTGCACTTACACATGTTTTGGCCAAATAGTAAAATCCTCGAGAAGATGACATAGTCATTCTGCATCTTCAGCACATTTCTCCAGTACAATAACTCAGACTTGATCGTCGATCTAGCTATGACTGTTTGTTTTGAGGATTTTCTACGACACTGTTGCACCTCGTAAGGTGAATACGTAAACCCTTATACTCAATATTGTAGTGTCTAATCAGATATCCATTTTGCATCACTATAACATTCTATCACATAAGGATATTTCTTTGTGTAGACCATGATTACGAATATGTCTCAGATACCTAAGTACCATGATTACCCCGTTCTAGTGGACATCACTAGGGTTACTCGTACATCGACTCAATACACTTACAACGTGCGCGATATCTGGTCTAGTGCATGACATTAAGTATATGACACTTTCAATAATCCGAGCGTACTCAATTTGAGAAAAACATTCTCCCTTATTCTTTGAAATTACTTACTCGTATCTATTGGAGTACTGACTATTTCTCGTCATCTTTGTTGAATTTATCCAAATACTTGTCAATATATTTGACTTAGAATGAGACATTTTGATGATCTAATGAGTTTTAATCCAAAGATCACATCAGCAAGATCCATGTCTTTCAGGTCAATACTCAAATTCAACATAGGTCCAGTGGACCGGACCACCTCATCGTTATTTCCAACGATTAGTATGTCATCAACGTAAAATATTTTTCATACTTATTTATTTTGAAACATCTCTCCAATAAAACGCTCTCAAATTTATAAAGTCATTGTCTAGGCATCTGTCTAAGACCATACATAGATTTGACAAGCTTACAGACTTTCTTTTCCTGCTCTCGTGCAGAGAAACCCTCAGGTTGTTCCATGTAGATTTCTTCATCTAAATCTCCATGTATGAAAGTTGTTTTCACATCCATTTGATGTACTTCTAGAATTTGCAAGGCTGCAATCGCAAGCACCATCCTTATGAATGTGATTCTAGTTACTGGAGAATATGTATCAAAATAATTTCATCATTCCTTTTGTCTATAATCTTTATGACAAGTCAGGCTTTGTAATTATCAATTGATCCATCTTTTTCATTTTACGTTTGAATATCCACTTGTAGCCTAACGGTTTGTCTCCGGGCGGAAGATCCACCAGCTCCCAAGTGTGGTTCTGCAAGATAGACTCAATTTCACTATTGATTTCCTCTTTTCATAGAGGTCTCTCAGAAGAGTTTACGTCTTCGTGGTAAGTCTAAGGTTCGGCTTCAAGCTATAGGTCAGAAAACTGGACCATATGATTTTTCGATCCTCGCCCTTTTACTCATCATGGGCTCGACCTCAACATGTCCTCCATGTTCTCGGTCTTGACTATTTTTCCTCTATAGTCTCATATGCTTGCCTCTCCGCTAGACTTAGCCAAAAATACATTTTCCAAAGCAATATGCATTTATTGATTACATTAACGTATCTTTGTTTTTATTCGACACTTTCGATTCAAATCGATATACGTTACTATTCTGAGCAAACCCTATGAAAATGCAATCAACGGTATGCGTCTTTTCCGTAGAGGTATCATAACTTTTAGCAAGACACCCCCCACATTCGAAGGCACAACTCAAACAGAGTTTTATCTTCCTTCTTATGAGGTACCTTATTCAAAAGGTAATTGCTAGTTAAAATAGCTACCCCGTCATAGCTCTAAAACAAACATGGTCTCAACCATACTATTTTAATTTCTACCTGAAAAATGTAATGTGTTAACACACGAGTTGGGTATGAAGTTATTACTAATTCTCAACCACATCATCATTGATCCTCGGATCATCCTTTTATCATTGTAGATCCTCAGACCATCAACACATCAACAATTTTTTTTTTCTTTAAACCAATATGAGATCAAATTTGGCCATTAGAACGTTGCGTTTCTCAAACGGTATGATCCTCAGACCAATAAAAGGCCTCGACATGTTGCACCGCAAGTGCCAAAACAACATTTTTTTTAAGGAAATGCTGCGGTTGGATTCATATTTTTATCTAATGCATGCCTAATGACAATCAATTCACCCACTAAGACAAAACCTTGATCGTCGGCAACGTTATTAATACTAATCAGTCCATAAAATAAACTGGAAAACATTGCCCGGTTGGATCGAAACCGCGACCCAACTAAATCGGGGTTTTATGCGGTGCAATGACTTCACAGATTAAATCGTGTTTAAGTCAACATTCTCTAAACAGAGAATAATTGTTGCCGCATTTCTAATTGTGAAAACAATTAATTATTTAGTTGAAACTCAAGTTTTTATTTGTAAACCTTGAATTTGTAAATTATTTCATCTTTTTCTTCATCAAGTATACATAGCAATATTTCGTACTATCATCTACGAAAGTAATGAAGTACTTATTTTCCGCATCGCGTTTGGACATATATTAAGTCGCAAACATCGCTATGTATTTAGACCAAGAAGTTCGGTAATCCTTTCGACCGAATAAGTTTCGCTTCAACGCAAACTTCACATTTAAGTTCTTGATATATTTTGATTTTAGGAATATGAACCATGTTAGATAACCTATGCAAGGTATCGTAATTAACATGTTCTAAATTATTGTGCCACAAATTCAGCACAAGAAGGAACATTCTTATTTCATGTTCATTATAGGCACTACGCCCAATGCAAAAACATTTTTATTCATGTTTACTTCAGGCACTACGGCCATTACACTTAAAGTAATTCAACTTCATCCAATCAAATTTGTCGTCTATCTGTATTTAACGTACAGTTCTTTTGACGATTTCGAGTGCTCCCAATATGGACGCTTCCTCCTCATTTTTTCATTTTTTTTTCCAGAATTGTCAAAAAGAATTCCATCTTTTGACTTCAACTTCTGAAGTAAGTCTCGACGACTTTCCCTGCATTATAGACGGCGGCCTAAACGAGTGTCCAACCTCGGTAATCAAGGCGTCGGTATATGAGATAGCATCACTCGTTAGAATAATAACATTTATAGACCACATCGTGAAGATGGTGGTCTTTCCCAATTTTAGAGTTGTCCGCCAAGTGTTGGCTACATTCTCATTGAGTAGCGTTCAAACATTGGACCTATGACCAACTCCTTGAGATTTTTTTTTTTTTTTTTTTTAATAAGTCCGAGTGGTTCCTACCCGACCCCACAATAGTAATCCGGGACATCAAATTCAGATTACTAAAATTCAAATAACGATTTGAATTTCTGATTTCAGTAATTAAGTTTAATCACTTCAATTACAAAAATCAAATTAATTTTTTTTCTTCTGTTGGACAGAAAATAAACTTGGACACGGTTAATTTCGGTTTTGTCAAAACCAAACCCACACGGAGCTAACCTTCTGAGTAAACACTCATGTACACATATCGCGACGTACATACGTGCCAAGGTTCAGGTGTGTGCAATCGATTCGTTGATTCACACGTACATTTATATCAAATGTAATAATCAGTGTTTAGACAAGGAAATAAAATTCTATAATAATTGTCATACACACTAAATCGGCTTTAACCGATTTCTTAATCTCATTTTCAATAATGGATTCAACGACCCCGTAAGCCTCAACGGCTAAAATGGGTATGGTGACCAAAGCCACCTTAGCAAACATTTCAATTTCGGATGCCTTAACAGGTTCCACAACCTTGACCATCTCAATTAGTCATAGTAGTCTCAACGACTTAGCGACCTCAACGGTCCTAATAGCCTCAACGGCTTTTGACGACTTTACCAGTCTCGGCGACCTAAATGGCCTTAGCGATTTTAACAGTCGCATGTGCTCTCGAGCATGTTCACATTTTCAACATCATTGTTCGACAATATTTGTGAACTTTAGAGAATAAATAATTTTCTCCAAAAAATTGAATCTCAAAATTCAATTAAGCATCATCTCATAAAACCAACAAATGAAATTGCCTTAAGATTGTTGGAAATATTGAAGATAAATATGCAAATTTATAAAGTCCAAGGACCAAAATGCAAATAGTCAAATCTCGGTTACTTACAAGTAATTCATCCAATTAACATGCAAGATATATGCAACATCAAAATTGTACGTAAAGTTCAACACGAAAACGAATAAGTATTTTTATACTGAGCCCCGTGCTAATCACAGTCTCCTTAAGGCAATTTCGCCCCTCCCCACCCTCGGGTTATGTAAGGGGGTTTATATAAGGGGCGATCACCTCCCAGTATTCAACAGTGTCATCGAATCATGTTATGCATGCAACACGTTCGACCGAACCGAACCCAATACCTGAACTCAAACAAAGAACAAGAAAGCCGACGACAACGTTTACAATTCCTTTATTTTGAGAAACGGAGGACAAGGCACGGAAAACGCGCATATGGACAAGCAAAGGATTCGTCAAGAGGTAAAACCCCGGCTTCAAATTAAGCGTGTCATCCCATCATAAAATAGAGTCAATCAAAGGTTAGACTATTGGTTGACTCGGGGGCATGTGATGGATATACGTCCAATTTGAACCCGCTTTAATTCGGATTGTTTTATTTTGGCCACCCCACTTACGATTATAATTCGAAACTTTGACCCGAACACATTACCCACAGCGCGAACAGCCCGGACGAGCAAAAAATACTCGCCCCGACCTGTCCACTGGCCCGACCTCACTTAGGTGAGATCAGACCAGCTGGACCGATCTCACCAAGGTGGGATCGGACCAGCTGGCCCGATCCCAGGACCTAGGGGTCGGATTTTTTATCCGACCCCGAAGTTCCCGAGACCCTTCATGGACGTCGTACCCTCCCCCCCCCCCCCCCCCCCCCCCCCCCCCCAGGGCGTGTGCGACGTCCCGAACCTTGTCACACGGACCTCTTCCTGCGGAGTCCCGACATCTTTTTACCCGAATCACACATAGACTTTTTCACCAATCTCTCTGTGCCATTAAAGGTTTAACCCCTTCATTATGTGTTAATTAAGTGCGCTTAGGGATTAACGGTGTCACTATCCACCTTAATCCCCTTGAAATCTATATATAGTGCTCAAGTTCTATTCATTTCGATCATGTTGCAACTTTACTCGTTTTAGCTCTGCCTTCTCTCTAGATTTCATCTCTCTAGAATACCGAACTTACTTAGGCATCGGAGAGGGCTCACCAAGCACCCCCCCCCCCCCTCTCTCAGTGCTCGATATCGCCCCTTGTGCAGGTTTGCAAGGAGTTGAACGAATGATCATTTGAATCTAACGGATCGTCTTCGCGAGCTATCAGATTAAGAGGAAGGACGTTTTACCTGTGAGAAGTGCCATTCGGATCGGAGACCCGCCAATTCGCAATTTAAGTTTTTATTTATGCTTTACGCATTACATGTTTGATCTTATGCTATACATTTTGATCGTTTTTATGTGATTTCCATCATTTATGGCTAGGATACCAACTTCGCACTGTCTTTTGCTAAAACTTCAATATATATATATATATTGATATGAAAATGCATGTGAGAAAATTATAATCCACTTCTGGTGGGAAGCATGATTTTTTTTTAATTATTAATTATTATTAATCTCTGAATTTAAACGAAACATTTATTTGTTTCATTTCCTAAGGCAAGGTAAACATGTGATTTTGATGGTGTTTACTTTGTAGGACCTAACACTTAAGCTGAAACATACATGGGATTAAATAAAAGATTGTTAACTACTGTATATCAGGAGGCAGGTCTGTTCTTTAGATACTTCTCTTAGATTCTGCGCCAAATTATTTATTATTATTATATTATTTTCTATCTATTAAGCTTATTAACTGGTGCTGCTGAATGTAAGAATTTGTACATTCAACAGTAGAAAATAATGTTTCGTAATATTTGCTAACTTAATGCTCCCTTCCAGACAAGACTGTTACTTTAGTAGTATCATAATTTTACATACTTTTACCTTAATAATGTATTGTTACTTAATTGTACAAAATTTTATCTTAGTATATTGTTACTTAAATGTACATACTTTAACCTTAACTTTATAATTTATGATTTTATTTTCTTTTATTTTTATGATAAATTAATTAATAAATTTTTTTTTTATCGTTTGTGCAACGAATGCGCGGACCTCTAGTTAAAAAAAAGAACGTAGAGGAGTTAGCAAGTAAAGAAGGAAACAATAAATGTAGCTAGATGCCAAATTAAACTTATAGATTAACTTAATATTATTACTATCTATTAGAGTAAACTTGATAAAAAAAAATTATTAATGTAAAAGTATATTATATTTAAAACATATTTTCAAGACATTCCTCTATTAAAATTTTGGCCATCAATTCCTATATTGATTATAAAGAATAAATTGGTAAATTATTCATGACTAATGATCCCCAGTTATACTCCATAATAATTCATTAACTACAATTATCTTTCATTCTTTACTTGCTAACTCCTTTATGTTCTTTTTTTAATATGGAATTTTAGTAGGCACGTAAGTATATTTTAAAATTTACGGAACCTAATTCTTTTCGGCCAAACGGAAACCTAAATTGAAAAAAAAAAATTGTATAAAAAAGAAATAATAATAATACATTAATAAATACGTAATTTAATTTCAAAATAACTATTACTTAAAATATCATAACCCGCATAGTGAAATAATATAAATTTTTTTTTTTTTGGCCAAAGTAAGGAAATTGCATTAATAAGGAAATTGCATGAATAATTTTGATAATAACCTAACCGAGCAATTCTCCAAAGTAAGGAAATTGCATTAATAACACCTCACACCTTTAATTTGTTACCAAGTATAGATATAATTAATTTTGAAATTGCAAAACCAATCTCAATTTAATGATGAGTAACTAAATTTTGGTTTCTTTTATTATTGATAAAAAAAATATTTCTAAATTTTACGTATAAGTATTTGATCGTACAACTTCTTTAAAAAAATATAAAGTCTTAACAATTAATAAATAAATGACAGTATAATTGTTAATAAAAGCTAAGTAGTTTTCGGAACAAAAATGATATAATTTTAGTATAATCTATTATGTTTTTTATTCATAATCACTATTAAATATTGAGTGTTGATCGAGAATTCGAGATTGAAATTCTGAAAAAATGTCGGTTGTGTCTTAATGGCTGGAGGTGTAATTATTACAAACTTTTATGGCAAATGTTAAGGCCCTCACAAACGGAATGTCTCGAATTTTCCACTAGCTGGAAATTCTTATATTCAAAAGAATGTTGATGCATTACTTGCTCTACAAATGTGTAGCTAAACCAAGCCTTTGTCATGATTTATTTGATGGTTTGTTAAGTTTAAGTGTTATATAAATCTCTTTGTATTTACATAGTGTAAATGCAATATAATTCAAGTGTTGCAAGTCATGTTAGTGACATTCTTTTGTTCATTTAGTAAAAAAAATTTTAGTTATTTTCCTTATCTTTGTTTAAAATTGCATGTTTATGTGCATAGAATTGTACTTATGAAACTTCGCCGCCATTAGTTTGGTTCATTAAAATGTATTATGCACTAAAAATGTTTATCCAATGTTTTTATATTTGTATGGATAACGAATCAATCTTGGTGGCTTTATAATTTGTAAAAAAATAAAGGGAAAAGAACATATTTAGTGTCTCAGGCTAACTTGATTTAGGGTTTAGAGGTAATTTGGACATTTTCAAATTTATTTGGTCATGTGCTGATCACATGACCGAATTCTGTTAAATTTAATTTCAAAATTTGACGGAGACACCAAATAGCAACAATATTCAAACTTAGGACAATATAAGTACGCGTCAGACACCAAACTGAAACATGAGGTAAACTTGAGACACTAAATATGTTTTTTACCCAAAAATAAAATAAAATAAATCAGGAATATATTATAACTATGTTATGGCAGAACATGAAATTTATGTGTGTGCACACACGAACGAACTAATTTTATGAAAAATGGACAATATTATGGTTGTCGCTCTATGCTTCCTAGAAGAGTTTTACTGTTCAAAGTAGGAGGAACAAGGCAGTTGCATGCGCATACATGTCTCCACGTGATGCAATGACAACATAGTGGGTTGGTACAATCTTGATCCTTGTCGCACGGTTTTGCAGGACCACTAGCTGTCACAATTTCAAATTGAGGGCCTGTAATCAAGAAAATTCATCAATATTTAAGGTAAATCAGTTGACTGAATTTATATATCAAAAGAGAGATGTAGAAATATATACCAACAATGACCAGAAAAATAACAAGGAGTGCAATCGACTTAATACGAGACATCTTCAACCGATAATGAAGTAGTGCAAAATATATGTTTGAATGGTGTATTTGCTGTGTTGTATACAATTCTAATTTACACATGTATATATAGATCAAGATCTTTTTAAAAAAGGCAACAAACTAATTCAATTAATTCTTTATTTTTTAAAAGGAATGTAGATTTTTTCTAATCAATCTAATGATTCTATTCCTTAAAATATATGATTTACTACTAAAATAATTAATTGCACAACTAGTTATATATTCCTACCAGAATAATTTTTCATTTACTTGATTTGTTGCGCTTGGCTAGTCGAATTTGGTAATCGCATAAACCTATCAGCATGTTTGGTTCACGGAATAGGGAATAAATATTAAAGAATAAAGAATAGGAATAAGGAATATGAAATATGTAATATTATTATGATGCTGTTTGGGTTGACATGAGGAATATGGAATGAGGATTCCAAATCCAATTTTGGTTGATAAAATGTTATAGTAAAGGAATAGAATAAGTCTTAATTAACAGATATATCATTTTACTATTTTATTAATTAAATTAATATTATTAAACACGAAATGCCAAATCATTTATTGTTAAACAAAAATTAATTAAGTTTTTTTCAGAACGATTATTTTTTACAAAAACTATTATTTTAAAAAAAAAATTAGACATTGTAAAATTCACTATAAGTAATATAATAGTGTAAAATAAAAATAACATGTTAAATTATAATTCTTAATTAAATTAAAATTGACCAATTTTAATCAGATTTACCTATTTGATATAATACATTATTAATATTATGTATAATACGCAAACTACAACATATCTATATCTATATATATATATATATATATATATATATATATATATATATATATATATATATATATATATATATATATATAATCTTGATAAGTTACATAAAATTATGACAAATAAGTTTTTAAACACAATTTCTCAATCCTAATGTCAATTTTATTACTTCTAATTGGTCCATGTCAATTTTAAAATTCTCATTCCTACAAGGCATGTCATGTGGTTTATCTCAAAAAGTTCCAATACTCCTCGTTCATTCTCAAAGTAAGTTACAAATGTTATACAAATTTTGTAACACCACACCACACCACATCTCTTTTATTTTATTTTTTTGGCCATTCACTTCTCTTTTATTTCCACTTATAAGTTTCATGATAGTAATTTTATGATTTTCTTAATTTTTATGTTTTACATTTTATGGAATAATAAATTGCATATTTTGGAAAATTAGTAAGTGTAGATATTTGTAAATTTTATACTATAATAATTATTATAAAGTAATTTAATAACTATATTTTAAGTATATTACATATATATTTTTAATTAAAATAATAAATATATTTATACGTTACATTACTGTAATTTTGTAAAACAATGTTCGAAGTATAGAAATTATTATATCAACAATTTTTTTACACAATATTTAAATGATTAGTTTTGTATTTTAATAATTTTCAATTTTGTATTTTAAATTATTATATAAAGATTATATTATATATATATATATATATTATTTGGTTAGGAAGCATATAAGATTAAGTAAAAAATGATTTTTACTCAATTCTATTGGCTCAACTAAGTTGTATGTTACACTTGCTAAGTGATGTAATATTTTTTGTATATGTGAACACTTTAAAATTTTATTCACGTGCAATTTTGAAAGATATTAAGATTTTTTTAATACGTTACATTACAATTAATAATAATAATAATCCATTAAAATAATAAGTATTTTGTATTTATGTTTTTTTTTTTAAATACTATGATAGTATGAAGATATTTTTGTTTTAATTTATTAATATACATAGCCAAAAAAAAATTAATCATAAATATATCTATATTTAATATATAATAATAATAAAATCTAACTTCAAATTTATGTTACAAATCAGTCCAGAGAAGTTTAGTGACCATTTAACACATTTTAAAAGATGTTATCAAATTCAGCCCCAGAATTTCAATAATTACAATTTAGCCCCTGAACTTTTCGATAATTGGAGTTTGGATTTAAACTTCTTGAAAATTACAATTTAGGCCATGGTGTTTTACAAAGTGGGTATTTAAGTGAAAACTAAACAAGTCAAGACAAGCCAAAGTACCGAAAGAGCGGATTTTTAACTTGCGAGCTTTTAAAATATAATCAAAACCCCGAACTCGAATCTCTGGACGCAGACCATTCAAAGCCCTAGGATGTAAGTATCATGTACCCTAGGCAACTCTAGGATTCCGATTAACCTTTAATTAATCGGTGGCGACTCTTTCTATTTTCCCTCGTTCGGTCGATATTTCCATATTCGACCGAATCCGCCATTCGTCGATAAAAAAAAAATACATTTTTCAAAACACGCTCTTTTTCGAGAGTGTTGGACGGATTTGACGTGCGACAATCATGTAAGAATGTGAATAAAACTAATCTCATCTAATACGAAGCTTCGAATTGTCAATGTATCACGTGGAGACATGTATGCGTACGCAATTGAACAGTAAAACTCTTCTAGGAAGCATAGAGCGACAACCATAATATTGTCCATTTTTCATAAAACTAGTTCGTTCGTTTGTGCACACACATAAATTTCATGTTCTGCTATAACATAGTTATAATATGTTCCTGATTTATTTTATTTTATTTTTTGGTAAAGAAATTTAGTGTCTCAAGTTTACCTCATGTTTCAATTTAGTGTCTGACGCGTACTTATACTGTCCTAAGTTTGAATAGTGTGGCTATTTGGTGTCTCCGTTAAAATTGAAAATGCATAAATTACTCCTAAACCCTAAATCAGGTTAGCCTGAGACACTAAATAGGTTCTTTTCCCTTTATTTTTTTTACAAATTATAAAGCCACCAAGATTGATTCGTTATCCATGAAAATATAACAACATTGGATAAGCATTTTTAGTGCATAATAGCGGCGAAGTTTCATAAGTACAATTCTATGCACATAAACATGCAATTTTAAACAAAGATAAGGAAAATAACTAAAAAAATTTACTAAATGAACAAAAGAATGTCACTAACATGACTTGCAACACTTGAATTATATTGCTTTTTTAGACTATGTAAATACAAAGAGATTTATATAACACTTAAACTTAACAAACCATCAAATAAATCATGACAAAAGGCTTGGTTTATCTACACATTTGTAGAGCAAGTAATGCATCAACATTCATTTGAATATAAGAATTTCCAGCTAGTGGAAAATTCGAGACATTCCGATTGTGAGGGCCTAAACATTTGCCCTAAAAGTTTGTAATAATTACACCTCCAGCCATTAAGACACAGTCGACATTTTTTCAGAATTTCAATCTCGAATTCTCGATCAACACTCAGTATTTAATAGTGATTATGAATAAAAACATAATAGATTATACTAAAATTATATCATTTTTGTTCCGAAAACTACTTAGCTTTTATTAACAATTATACTGTCATTTATTTATTAATTGTTAAGACTTTATATTTTTTTAAAGAAGTTGTACGATCAAATACTTATACGTAAAATTTAGAAATATTTTTTTTATCAATAATAAAAGAAACCAAAATTTAGTTACTCATCATTAAATTGAGATTGGTTTTGCAATTTCAAAATTAATTATATCTATACTTGGTAACAAATTAAAGGTGTGAGGTGTTATTAATGCAATTTCCTTACTTTGGAGAATTGCTCGGTTAGGTTATTATCAAAATTATTCATGCAATTTCCTTACTTTGGCCAATTTTTTTTTTTTTTATAGTATTTCACTATGCGGGTTATGATATTTTATATAATAGTTATTTTGAAATTAAATTACGTATTTATTAATGTATTATTATTTCTTTTTTATAATTTTTTTTTTTTCAATTTAGGTTTCCGTTTGGCCGAAAAGAATTAGGTTCCGTAAATTTTAAAATATACTTACGTGACTACTAAAATTCCATATTAAAAAAAGAACATAAAGGAGTTAGCAAGTAAAGAATGAAAGATAATTGTAATTAATGAATTATTATGGAGTATAACTGGGGTCATTAGTCATGAATAATTTACCAATTTATTCTTTATAATCAATATTGGAATTGATGGCCAAAAATTTAATATAGGAATGTCTTGAAAATATGTTTTAAATATAATATATTTTTACATATTAATATTTTTTTTTTATCAAATTTACTTTAATAGTTACTAATAATATCAAGTTAATCTATAATTTTAATTTGGCATCTAGCTACAATTATTGTTTCCTTCTTTACTTGTTAACTCATCTACGTTCTTTTTTTTTAACTAGAGGTCCGCACATGCGTGTGCATGGCATGATAGAAGTTTTCTTTATTAATTAATTTATCATAAAAATAAGAGAAAATAAAATGCATAAATTATAAAGTTAAGGTTAAAGTATGTACATATCAGTCTTGTCTTGGAGGGAGCATTAAGTTAGCAAATATTACGAAACATTCTTTTCTAGTGTTGAATGTACAAATTCTTACATTCAGCAGCACCAGTTGATGAGCTTAATAGATAGAAAATAATAATAATAAATAATTTGGCGCAAAATCTAAGAGAAATATCTAAAGAACAGACCTGCCTCCTAATATATGTTAAGACGTGCCTTAGGTTGATGGGTCTCTGATCCGAGTAACACCTCTCACGGGTAATCTGCTCTTCTTTTTAATCCGCTTAGCTTGTCGATGTGATCTGTTACTCTGCTCCTCGCAAACCTGCACAATGGGCAATACCGAGCACGGAGGGGGGGGGGGGGTGCTCGGTGAACCATCTCCGATGCCTAAGTAAGTTCGTGCTCTTTAGAGAGAGAAAATCCTAGAGAGAAGGCAGAGCTAAAACGTGCAAATATGTAAACTTGTCCAAATGAATAGAACTTCGGAAGTATATATAGGCTACGGGAGGATTAAGGTGGCTTAACGACATCGTTAATCCCTAAATGTACTTTATTAACACATAACAGGGGGATTAAAACATTTAAAGGCACAGAGAGGTGGGTGAAAAAGTCTAAGTATGAGTCGGGTTAAAAGGATGCCGGGACCATTGGGGTCGGACAGAAATTCGACCCCTAAAGCCTAGAATCGGGTCAGTTTGCCCGACCTCTTCTTGGGAGAGGCCGGGTCAGCCCGCCCGATCTTTCATAGGAGAGATCGGGTTGGCTGGCCCGATCTCACCTAGGTGAGACCAGTCCGGCTGGTCCGATCTCACCCAAGTGAGATTGGACCAGCGGACAGGTCTGGGCGAGTATTTTGGCTCGTCCGGGGCGTTCGCAATGCGGGTGAAGTACTCGGGTCAAAGTTTCGAATTATAATCGTAAGTGGGGTGATCAAAATAAGACAATCCGAAGGGAGACGGGTCAAATTGGGCGTATATCCATCACGTGCCCCCGAGTCAACCAATGGCTTAACCCTTGATTGACTCTATTTTTCGATGGGATGACACGCGCAATTTGAAACCGTGATTTTACATCTCGATGAATCATTCGCTTGTTCGTAGACGCCTTTTCTGGGCCCTGTTCTCAGTTTCTCAAAATAGAGGAAATATAATCGTTAGAGCAAACGTGCACGCGCCTAGGCCCGTGTCCGAATAATGTGGATACAAAAATCCAATCCTCCTTTATATGCATTTAAAAAATACATATATGTCTGGAGATGTCGTGCAATCATGAATATGGACTAATGTGATCTAATTTCGTGTCATCACAATCAATACGTGAGCATGCATGGGTGAATCCTGTCTGTGAAGAATATCTAAATCGGCCCCAAAAAATTTCTAAGTATGGGAAAATGAGATATATGCCTATGGAATGCTAACTTGAATAAAAATATGCCTAACCATAGTTAAAAAGGGGGTAAAGATGATAGTTTTCTATCTAACCTTTATATCTCCTTTAATTCAAATTGATGATGGTGATTATGTCTCCTCTAAAAACCCTACACACCTTTAGTTATAAGGTAAATGAAGAAGATTACCTCACTTAGAGCCTCCATCATCTTTTTCTCTTCACTTCACATTCTTGGGGACCAAGAAAAATTTATAACCCTAGAATTAGGAGGTGGCTGGCCAAATTTTCCGGTGAAGGAAGGGGAGCTCCGGCGCGGTGGCACGGCGATCTTCTTGGTCGGGACGGGTGGCGCGACCAGCAGCTGGGCAGGGCGACTCGACGCGGCGGTGCTCCAGCAGCGGAGGCGGGAAGTCGAAGCTCCTCTGGCGGGACCTCCTCGATTCCTGGCGCGGCGCGACTCCCGGTGGAAGGCGGTGGTCGCAGTGAGCATCCACCTGCGACGGCGACACCTTTTCCGGCAGAGGCAGGCGACGACGGTGACAGCCCTGCACCGGTGACGATAGCGTCCCTCCGACCATGGCGAGGTCTTGACTCCGGCTCGGGTATTCGAATTGGCTCGGGATTTCCAAAGGTTCGATCTTTTTTCTGTCTTGTGAACATATTAAATGCTCGTATTTTGATTGCTTAGACTTGACTCGTGATAATTTCCCGAATGCTTGACTTGTGGTTGCCGTATTGAGTAGATAGTCGTTTGCTCGGAAATGGTTTTTTTCCCGAGTGAAATTACCCGATTTTGTTGTCGTAAAATTGCTCGTACGTAGCCGTTGTTGTTGGGTATCCTTGGGCCTTGATTGTTGCTTGTTGATCGTTATGTGGCATAGTTGTCGATATTGGGCTATTTCCGAGCTTTCCTGGGAACTCGCTTTGTTCTGACACTTAGCTTGGTATGGCATGTATTATATTCGTGGTGGTGCCCCAAAACTCAGACTTTGCGACAGCGCTACATTCTACGCAGGATGAGTAAGTTTTTCATCCCCTCAATTCGTCGCGTTACTTTCTTTCCCGACGTTAGCTCAGAGTCGGATTCTGAGTTAGATACTGAGTTTGAATATTGGTCCGAGTCGGAGTCTGTCTCAAGTTTGGAATTTCCTACTGCTTTCGAGTTAGGTCTTACACCGTTGTCGGGGAACCATTTGGGTCGGAGTGACTATAACGAGCACGTTGAGTTAGGTGACGTTAGTCCCTTAGATGAACCTTTATATCCCTTCATTCCGTCCCTGAAGAATATTTGAGAGACCGTGACAGTGCCCCCGAAGGGGAAGGTTGTAGTGTACACTTCCCATATTCGATACAGGTTACGCTAATTCCACTATTGTGACGACCTCATCAAACTCTGTCGCTTCTTCAGGATTTCCCCTGTGAACCTTGCCCCCAGTGCTATCCGTGTTTGGGTAGGATTCCGAGTATTATGCCAGTGGTACTCCTGGAAGTACTCATTGGTTCTATTCCGGTGTTTTTATCGCTTCCAATATCAGAAGAAGATCGGTTTCGCGATCATGGTGACTCGTTATCCTCTTCTTAAGGACACCCGATTTGAGGATTTGGGGTTGGGTGAGGTCGAGTGGAACATCGACCTCCTCTTTGTGGCTCCCCTTGATAACTCGTCGAGTCACTGGTCTAAGTATTATTTCTTCATTACCGATCGCTATGTGACTTGGTCGGTTCTTCATAAGAATCGGTCGGATGGCTGGCCTTCTTTTGGGGAGTTCCCTTCCTCAGACATAGAGACCATGAAGGTTAGAAATCATTACTGAAAAGCGAACGACAAACTCAAAATCATACCCTTTAAAATATGGTATGTAGAATATACTTGATTTTTTTGCAAGTAGCAGCTAGGTCAAATAAAGTAAAGAAGAAAATTATAATTCCCACAACATATAAAACTGAAGGTGATTGCTTTTCATGTAAGGGTTATATGAGGAGCAAATTTCAGAAAACCTATGCTGATAACCTTAAAGCTGAATAAGTGAATTGGAGAGTGAATAACACATTCACAATCAAATTAGGATAAATTTGACAGCAACACCACCATTAAACTTACCATTTTAAACATCCCAAAGTTCAACTCGCACAAATGAGTTTAATCTAGTTATTCTTAATGAAACTCATTAGAGAACACATAAATGAAAGCAGAAGAAAACAATATCCCACGTTAAACTTGTGAAATGCCTTATATTCGTATGATATAATTTGATTTATCTAGACATTGTACACACTATAGACAAAGAAACAAAACGAAATGCAACTTTTGTTATTTACAAATCAAAATAGGCATCACGGACCTAATGTTAAATGTTATCTCATCATACCTAACCACAGTCTTTAAATATAAGCAATTCAAATAAATAAATAGAATATAGGTGTTTGATGCGGGCGTAATCGATTAACTCCGCAATTTCGAGAATTCTGCGATTTTTAGTCCGGACTTTCAAGTGTCGGATTTTGGTGCGTGAATAGTGTTTTTCTTGCGAAATGGCATTCTGATCAAAATTCACTGATAAATTGCGTACTGCGCTGCTTTTCGGTCAAATTCCATCGTTTTGAGGATTAAAATCGCATTTTAGTGTTATTTTGTAATTTTCGGTTTATTTGGACTTGGCCGTTATTTTTGGGTTGTTACCTAGGTTTAGGATTTCCGTTTACAGTATTTAAGACAATAGTAGCCGTTGTTTGCATTCAGTTTATGATATATGAAAATATCGAGGTTTTTTTCTCAAACCCTGCGTCTGAATTTCGGTATTTTTTGAATCAATGATTTCTGTACATCTATCCCCCATCACGCTTCATCAGATTCCAGACGATCATGCACGATGCCACCCAGACGTTCGCCACTCGACGTCCACCGGCTGCAAGTCAAGCGGCGGCATACAACAACGAATGGGTGCTTTTTTCGACATACAACAACGACATAAAAATGGAGATAGATTAATCTGCAATTAGAATCAATTATCCAATCCGCAAAAGAAAAAATCAGGAAAAAACCAGTAAATCAAGTAAGCCACATCAAAACTTGTGAAAACTCATATAGTATAGGTATGAAATTTGATTTATTTAGAAGTTTGCCCACATTACACACACTTCAAAATAAAACGAAATGCAGATAAAGAAAAAGAATATAGGTGTACAAACTTTAAACAAAACCGAAATTAATTCAAATTCGTTATTGGGTTTCTTCACATTGGCTTTAGTCCTTACTTCATTTCATTTCAATCATGTATAAATAAAGGGTTAAGAACCTATAAAAGGTCTGAACTATCACCCATGTTAACGGGAGAGGTCTGAAATTTAAAAAGTTAATAACAGAGGTCTGAAATTTCTGTTTTGTTGAAAACAGCGGTCTCCGTTAGTTTTTTTCGTTAAAACTAACGGAAGTTGGTCACATGCTTGGCATGTGACCGGAAATAAAATAAATTTCCAAAAATGCCCTTCTATCAAGTGTGCCCCTCACATGCTTGGAGTGAAAAGACCAAAATGCCCTTGAAGCCACCACGGTACTCCGGCGACCACCAATCGTACTCCGGCGACCACCACCGTACTCCGGCGACCACCACCGTATTCCGGCGACCACCACCAAGGCTCCGATTGGGCCTAAATCGGAGCCACCGGCCCCGATTGGACTCCGATCGAAGCCAAAAAAGCTCCGATCGGAGCTTTGTGGCTCTGGTCGGAGCCACGGAGCTCCGGCCGGGGCCACAGAGCTCCAGATCGGAGCTCTGTGGCCCCGGCCGGAGCTCTGTGGCTACGACCAGAGCCACAAAGCTCCGATCGGCGCTTTTTGGCTCCGATCGGAGCTTTTTTGCCCCGATAGGAGCTTTTCGGCCCCGATCGAGGTTTTTTTGCTGAGGTGGTGGCCGGAGTCGGGTCGCCGGAGCCGAGGTGGTGGTCGTCGGAGTCGAGGTGGTGGTGGCCGGAGTCGGGTGGTGGTGACCGGAGTCAGGTGGCGGTGGCCGGAGTTGGGTGGTTTTAATTTGACTTTAGGGGTAAAATTGTCATTTCACATTTTCTTAAATAAGATATTAAATAAAACAAAATATTAAAGGGGCAAAAATGTCATTTCACACAATTCTGTTAAATTTAACCCTAAAAATGGACGGAAAACCTCAAATCAACAAAATTGAAATTTCAGACATCTGTTATTAACTTTTTAAATTTCAGACCTCTCCCGTTAACATGAGTGATAGTTCAGACCTTTCGTAGGTTCTTAACCCATAAATAAACCCGATACGGGAGCATGAGGTTTAGGTTAAGTGATTGGGCTTTTGGCCTAAACAATTAATGGGTTGGGCTTTCGGCTTAAAACAATAAATGAGCTGGGCTGGAGAAAAGTTTTGTGAAGTTGAAACTTGGGCCGGCCAACATAGCATTTAATCTCATTGAAAATGTTCAGCCATAATATTTAAAAATAAAAAAAAAAAGAGTAATAATAGTATTTTGTAGATTTTGACTAAAAACAATTGTTTAAGTTTGAACTCTTTCCCACCGGGATTGTGCACATCTTTATCTTACAACAATATTTATCTCACAATTCCTTTATGGTTTATTTCACAATCAGGTACTATATTTGTTGGAATCTCAATTTTATTTCCTTTTGATTCCACCCACTATATATGTAAAAGTTGTGGGAATACAATGAAAAAACAAAGTTTAAAGAAAGAAAGCGTGCAGCTAGGAAGCTGAAAAGTGGGATGACAAAATAATAATCAAGCTCATATATATATATATATATATATGGTGGTTTCTAAACATTATTACAACCTTAAAAAACAAACTAAAAAACAAATAAAAGAACAATAATTAGAGTCCACAAAGCCAAAAACAACTCCAGCGGCACGGACCTCCTCCTCCTCCTCCTCTTCATAGCGCTATCTCCACTAGACGTTACATTAAATGCAACAGAACCTGTTTATTTATATACATACAGATTATTATTAATATTATTATTTATTATCCACAAAATTAAACAAAACTCACGATCAATTTGATTATTTAGAAGAGTAACAACATACAGTCGTAGTCTGTCCACCCTATTCGTTCACCTTCCAGATCGTATACAATAAATTTGTTCCGTAAAAAAATTTCTGCACCAACCAAAATTTATTTATTTATTCAAATTAACCATTCTAATATAATTTTGGCAAAAAAAAAAAAACAAGGGATCGATATTAGTTACCTCCTAATACGGTCGGTTGTTCTGGTAAAAGATTCCTCTGAAAGCCCATGCACCACATCTGGGAAGTATTCTGCAAAATAATAAATAAATTTAAAATGTCAATATTATAATAAAAGAAATTATTAGAAATTTAATTACACTCAATTAATTAATTACCGTCACGCCTTGATATAATAGGTATTGCTCTGGACCTAATCCCATTTCGGCGTTGTCACCAAATACTAAACTAATTACTGGAAATGCATCCCTCACCCTGTGCACACAGTGTGGAACATACCAATATTAATAATAACAATATTGTTAAATTAAATTAATAGCTAGGGAATGAATTTCTTGAAATAATTAAATAAACAAAATCTGGAAAATTTAATACCTCCCAACGACTAAGTAACAAGGATCAACCGAAGACGGATACCGAACTGCAGATGTAGACGAGTCGATCTATATATAATGACAAAATTAAAGTTGTTAATTAATGCATTTTTTTATTTTTTTATATGAAACTTAACAATAATTAATTAATAATATACTTACAATGGTTATTAATGAGTCAAAGACTTGACTCGGCAGGTAAGCTAATGTTGTACCCGAATCCACTCGGGCACCTGGCTCGACCGGGCTTAGCATAGATGGGTCGATCTGTATTACCTGCCCATTCACCGACACTCTATGCAAATCCAGAACATAGTGCGGCCTACAATTTAATATTATAACTATTAGTCAGTCTATTTATATTAATTAACGAGCTAGCTAAATTAATTAATTAATAATGATTTTTTAGTAATAAATAAATATATTACTTACTGCGACGGTATGATACGGCTATAAATAATATATGGTATGTCGATCGCCCCGAGTACCAGAACACCTCCCCCAGATACGTCTCCGCTGAGACAATGGGAAAATGTTCTGGGACTCTTTCCTTGCGCCGCCAATTGGGAAATCACCGACAAATTCTGTCGGCCAAATCCCAATACACCGTCTACTTGGTTGTTCGGTTGGAAGTCGGTTTCGGCGTAATTACACCTGTGCATGATCAAACCAAGATTTATTAGAATCAATTTAAGGATTTATTATAAGAATTATCAAAATTCTTAGTTACGTACCCAAAAATTATATCAGCAGTAGATTTTACTACCCTATTATAATAGTTACTGTCAGTACTATAATAGGTAAACAAATCCTTTGATAGAATTCCATCACTGCGTGTTCCATCTCCGTAAATAACCATGTACGGGCATAAGTCGTGCTCGTCCTTCAAACACCATTCTGATGTTTCTCTAGGTGTAGGGCATTCCTTGTCGTTGCAACGTATACTCGACCAGGAAAGTGACTTATCGGCTGAATAACGATGCACCGAGATGTTCTGCACACACACACATATATATATATATATATATAACATCTGATTAATTAGCTTGTTTATCATTTAAAAAATATTATATATACACTACTAAAATTTTACCGCTATTCCCGTCCATGCAGGGCAATCCTTACACGATATGCACCACACCCATGTGATGTCACTACCGGTGTCAAATTGCACGTAGAAATCACGCGCAGGAGTTCCAAGCTGAACTCTCGTGTAGTATAAACTTAGCCATGCAATAGAATTAAAAAAAATATAGTTAGTTAATTAATTAATGTAAATATTTTCGTTAAGGAAAAATAAATATTTTTGTCACTATATATATAGCATAGTATTTTAAATAGTGACTTACCCAAGGGATAAATCCGCAGTTCCGCTAAGTGTGTAATTTATAACACCGCTTAACCTTCGCCCATGCCTAAGTCCATCTCTTTCTACGAGATGGCTTATCGATTCGTTGGTAGGGAGCCTTCTTTCCAGAACGAGAGTTGTCGGAAACCCACAGCAAGGTACCGATAAAAATGCTGATACAATAACCAATAACACGCCTTTGCAGAACCCCATATTTTCCTTCAAAAAAGAAAAAAAAAAACCGTCAACATAAGAAGTTAGTTAACTCAGTTGAACCAAATGTGAAGGACTGAGACCCACTAAGGGAAGGGAGAGAACGATCTATGTTGCTTGTTTATAGACATGGATCCCATATATGAATATGAAAACACAATTGAGGGAAGACTTGGTTCATTTATTTGATCAAGCTTATAGGAAAACTTTATACACAGACGATTCGTTTTACATTCATAGTCAAAAGGAAACATCTTTTCAATTGATGATTCATTCTTTGCATAATAAAAGAGAGAATTACTGACAACAGACCATGAGACCAACCTGGTCGGCAAAGGAGGATTAAACTTGTGATGAGTTCCGATGGAGAAACCTGTTTGTTTGTATCACTCTAGATCATTGGTTTGTGGATTGCCTTTGAAGAAGCGCAATACAGTTACTCATCCGATACTCCACTGAGGCACATATAAATGTAAAAATTATTAGGTTTTGTACGTATGTTGAAGGCCACACTTGAGCAAATGTAGGGGTACAATTGGTAATATATAAAATGGAGAGACTATTCTTCCTTTTAATATTGAGAAGGATTATTTTTGTCATCTCTCCTCTTCTTTCTCCCCCCTTTCTTTTGGGACTTGCTATTATTATTTAAAAGCATTTATGCTTTTGTAAAAATAATTATTTTTTTATTTTAAAGACGAATCGGTACGGTTGGGTCGGTAACCCGAATAGATATTTTAATTAACGGCGTTAATATTCCCATTTGTGTTATTACCTTACCTCTTTAACTTCTGATACCCATTCCATTCGACACGTGGCCATTATGATTTGTCTTTTCGTCATTTCATGTTCTCTTTCTCTTTCAAAAGAACTTTTTTTGGTTAAAACTTTCACAAGAACCGATGTGACTACCATTAGTCACTGATATTTAGGCAATTGACCCACTGAGAAAACAATACTAATTAAAAATTATTCAACATAAATATTATACAGTAAATAATTTATTTATATAATTATTAAAATATTACACAAATTCAATACTGATAATTAATTTGATTCGTCATTGTTATTTAAAATAATTTTTTCTATACAAATGAAATACCACTACATATTTAAGGTATACATATAAGTTTATATAATTATATTTTAATGTGTGTGTAATGTTCTGTTTGTTAATTATTAGATTTACGCATATGATATTATCATTTTTTTTATACATATTAGAAACCATCAAAATAAATAAATGCTTAGTGAATATTACTTTTGATTATATTATTTTATTGTAGTATCTAAAATATTATAATTATATTTTATACAAGTGATTATTGAAAAAAAAAAAAATTAAATGGAAAAAAATGTTCGGTGAGAACAAATAATAGATTTTTGTTCAATTCAGAATTTCGTAATATCTACTTGGCTATATAATTTAGTGATTTGTAACTAAAAAAATTATCAAGCAATATTATAGTTTATTGATAATGAAGCGGTACAAAATATTATATGTCAACCTTATATTAAATATACGAGCAAAAAAAAAACCTACATTAAATCTATCCAAATTATATTATATTATACAAATGAGAGCTGATAGAGAGTCCGACATTCGGAATCTCAACATTCTGAAACTACTGATGGTGGTATGGCTGTAATTACTATCAATTCTTAGGGTATTTTATTGTTGCCTAACATTCAGAGGCTGGCGGAACATAAATTTCGGAACGCTGATCATTTCAGTATATAAATAATTAAATATAGTATTATATAGATAGTATCTTATAAAAAATTGTGTTTACTAAATTTTGAGTTTTTAAACAAAGTGAGTTCACTTTTCTATTCTCGTCATCTTCTAATATTTAATTTCTTATATATATAAAATTTATGAAATTAAATATAGTTATGTAATTATTTTATTTACTAAAAGATATATCAACTTAGCCATATATATTGTTTTTTTAAGTTTTTGTTCATTTATTTATAATTTAAACGGTATTTGATAAAATTGTTAATATTTATATATAATCTTATTTTATTTTAGAATGTTAGTAGTTTATTAATTAATATTGTTATATAACGTATTAAAAATTTGTTACTCATCTTCAAATAGAGCAGTGAGTTTTATAAAGAATTTTAGCAGTCCACACATGCACAAATGTAATGTCATAGGTAAATGTAACTCATAGTTTATGTGTACTAATAGATTTATATAATATTTTAAAAATTGATTATTTATCATTATTATAGAGGTTTTAGCTAAATTATAGGGATGGGCACTGAACCGGTTCAGGCCGAACCGGTTCCGGACCGGACCGGAACTGTTTTAAACGGTCCGGTCCAATAATAACTAGGTTTTTTTTTTTGCTTAGGTTGGTCTAAAAAAAACTGGACTGGTTTGAACCGGTCCAGAACCGGTCCAGAACCGGTTTTGGACTGTTTTTTAAAAAAACAAGTTCTGGACCGGTTTTGTATGTCGGACCGGTTTTATCAATAAAAATCGGTCCAAAACCAGTCAAAACCAGTCAGAAACCGGTCAAAACCGGTCAGAAACCGGTCAAAAACTGGGTTTTTAAAAAAAAAAAAAATTTCGGTCAAAAACGTTTTTTTTTTTTTTTTTTTTACTAAAAAGCGGTTCAAAACCGGTCCGGTCCGGACTGGATTATTGGACTGGTTTGGTATACCCCTTGGACTGGTTCCAATTTAGGGGTTATAAACCAGTCCAATTTGGACCGGTTCACTCCGAACCGGTTCCAAACGGTCCGGTTCCAGACCAGTTCCGAACCAGTCCGGCCGGACCGGTTTTTATGCCCAAGCCTACTAAATTATATTATATATATATTATAATATTAAGAATCTGATCCTCACTTTGCACAAAATATGAAATGATTTGTTCAAATTATATATTATTATTACTTAAATATAAAACATGTATTTTATGTAGGAAAATTTCATAAAATTTAAGCATGTTTAGCTATTAAGAAATTTGTTAAGTCATATTTTCAAATTTGTTAAGGAAAAATAAATATTTTTGTCACTATATATATAGCATAGTATTTTAAATAGTGACTTACCCAAGGGATAAATCCGCAGTTCCGCTAAGTGTGTAATTTATAACACCGCTTAACCTTCGCCCATGCCTAAGTCCATCTCTTTCTACGAGATGGCTTATCGACTCGTTGGTAGGGAGCCTTCTTTCCAGAACGAGAGTTGTCGGAAACCCACAGCAAGGTACCGATAAAAATGCTAATACAATAATCAATAACATGCATTTGCAGAACCCCATATTTTCCTACAAAAAAATGGTTAATTAAGATGCAAAAACATATATCCTCCATATTGTGTCTCTCTCTCCATTTATCAAGTGACAAGTGTCAAATACAAGGAAAGAGAAAATCGAACACGGGTTCTCTAGACAAGTGGTCTTATTTGCTGGTAATAAGTGTAAGAAGCATTAATTTTGCTTTCAGGGCATAAGACTCAATGAAACAAAGGTTGATCATGGTGGATGGTTTGATCCCACTGAAACTTTCTATATTAAATGCATCTCTGCATATATCCGTAGGAGATTTAATCTTTATGGTAATTCTTTTAATGGTTATACTTAACAGATAAGATAAGATATGGTATTTTACTAATCTATCGAGATTGTTAAGCTCTTTGTTTATTATAATAATATTAATCCGACTATTGTGTATTTATCTATGATGGAGAACATGACGGGTTAAAGAATTTATAAATGGTCTGAAATTTGCTCCGTGTGAAATTTTTTTTTTCCCAAAAAAAAGAAGTGAAAATAAGAAGCCACTAAAAATAAGTGCATTATTATTATTATGATTATGAAGAAGTTGATGATATGTATTTAATATGTATTACCTAATCGCAATCGAAGGGCCGACCGGCTAGATCAGGAGACAATTGCAGTAGCGTGGAGACTATAATTTGTGAATTGTGATCAGAGATAGTATAAATCGAAGTAGCTAAGTAAAAATTGGTAGCTAACAGAATTGTGATGCTGAGGAGATGGATATATATATTAATTTGCCCGATTTAAACATTCACAATTCATTTCTTTAATGGTAAGAATGTAATGTACTTACAATGCTGAGGAGATGGATATATATATACTTACAATGCTTATTAATGAGTCAAACACTTGACTCGGCAGGTTAGCTAGTGTTGTAAATCCACTCTGGCACCTGGCTCGACCGGGCTTAGCATAGATGGGTCGATCTGTATTTCTTGCCCATTCACCGACAATCTATGCTAAGCCCGGCTGAGCCATCTTTGCTAAGCCCGCATATATATGATTTCCTCACTTTTGTAACCGCAACATAGTACATGACATGTCTTTTTTATATCAAAGACAATATCTCACGTAAAACTTGTGAAATCCCTTATATTCGTATGATATTTAATTTATCTGGACATAGTACACACTATTGACAAAGAAACAAAACGAAATGCAAGTGTCGTATTTTTTGTCGCGTGAATAGTGTTTTTCATGCGGAACGGCATTCTGATAAAAATTCACTGCTATGCTGTGTTTTGCGCAGCTTTTCAGTCAAATTCCATCATTTTGAGTGTTAAAATCGCATTTTGGTGTTATTTCTGGGGTTTTTTTTTGTATTTTTCGGTTTATTTGGACTTAGTCGTTATTTTCGGGTTGTTACCAAGGGTTAGGATTTCTGTTTACAGTATTTAAGACAATAGTAGTCGTTTGCATTCAGTTTATGATATATGAGAATATCGAGATTTTTTTCTCAAACCCTGCGTCTGTTCAGTATTCTTTGAATCAACAATTTATGCACATCTATCCGCCATATCACGCTGCATTAGGTTAGTATCAGACGTTCGCCACCAAGATGTCCACCGGCTGCAAGTCAACAATTAATGGGTTTGGATTTCGGCCTAAAGAATTAATGGGGAAAAGTTTTATTGTTTCATCTTCACTTTCATCATAAAAACAAGCCCATTAACTATTACACACTTCTACAATGATCCATTAACTAAAATTAAGATGCGCGGAAATGTGTGTGTATTATCTATCTTACAGCTGTAAACACCTAATTTTGTTACGAATTTTGTTACGCGCAACACGTATATAACACGTTCAAAAATGTTATGTGTAACGCGTTTTAAAAAAGGAAATATTTAAACATAGAAGGTCACAGGGTTGCTAAAAATAGGTTTAGCTTAAATTAGGATAGAATATATGCATTAAATATCATGTAATATTCAGAAAAATATATATTATATATTTAGGACAATTTTCATAAATATATATATGTAATTTTCGGAATAAATAACGTGTATATTTAGAAAAATGTGTTTTCATAATATTGAGACCTAATTTAGCTATAAAAGGACCCCTTGTCCATGTAAAAAAACCACATCAATAATAATACATCAGTTCTTGAAAACCGTGCAGTTTTGTATCCTAGTGAATAAAAGTTTTTTTTCCCTTTCTCTTTCTTCCTCCCGCTGCTGAAGGCTCCCCGCCGGTGCCGGAGTTTCGACCCACAGCACTCCGCCCCGCCCGTCGCCCTGCCTGGCTGTCCGCCGTCCTTACTCGACCTCCCATCGCTGCTGCTCCGATCCTGCCCGTCCCCTCCGTGCATCAGGTCTGCTTTTTTTTTCGTTTTTTTTTATTGTTATTATTTAATAATTTGTTTTTTGTTTAAATTTTCTGTTTATTCTTTATTATTATTATATTATGTTGGCTAGGTAATTAAAATGTAAATATAATTAGATAACATGTTTTTGTGAATATATGTGTATGATATGTAAATACTAAATTGTATCATGTTTGGAGCATGTTTAGTTTTGTTTAGATTTTATTTCAATTAGGAGAATTAGATGCTTAATAGTTTTTTTTTAGGTTTATATTTATTGTTAATAATAGTTTTTGCGTAAAAATTAGTTTAGTTCTTTTTCATAACGTTAGATTAGTTTGACGTAACGAATGTTTAAATTTTAAAAAGTGGCAATTAAGTGAATTGAGTACCGAATGGGCGAGGTTAAAAATTATATTTTTAATTCGTAATAGAACCCCCGAACTCGGCTTTCTGATCGTAGACCGATTTTATACCTAGGTGTTTAATTCGTTATTCGCTTAGGTAATTTAGGATTCTAGTTAGCCTTAATTAACTAGTGGCGACTCTTTTCAAAAATTCACGTTTTCAAATCGTAATTCACCATAGGTCAGATTTTAGGGTCCGACAACAACATTTATGCTTTATTATCTCACAGTCCTTTATTTCACAATCAGGTACTATATTTGTTGGCATCACAATTTTATGTGCTTTTCATTCCACCCACTATATATATATATATAAGTTGTGGGAAGAAGACAATGAAAAAAACAAAGTTTTAAAAAAGCAAGTAGGCCAGCCAGGGAGATAAAAAGTGACAAAATAATCAAACTCATATATATATTATTATTAAATAACAAGATTACAACAACCTTAAAAAAAAAACAAAAAGTAGAAACTAAAAAACAATAATTAGAATCCACAAAGTAAAAAACAACAACTCCAGCGACATGGATCTCCTCCACTTCTTCATAGCGTCTATCTCCACTAGACGTTACATTAAATGCAACAGAACCTGTTTATTTATATACATGCAGATTATTATTAATATTATTATTTATTATCCACGATCAATTTGATTTGATATGATTAGAAGCGTAAATTAGTAACATACAGTCGTAGTCCGTCCACCCTATTCGTTCACCTTCCAGATCGTACACGATAAATTTGTTCCGCAAAAGAATTTCTGCACCAACCAAAATTTATTTATTTATTCAAATTAGAAAATCAGCTAATATAATATAATTTTTGGCAAAGTAAATACAATATTTTTAAAGAAATAAAAACGGATCTCCCTTGATAAATAATTACCTCCTAATACAATGGGTTGCTCAGGTAGATTATTCCTCTGAAAGCCCATGCACCATATCTGGGAAGTATTCTGCAAAATAAATTTAAAATGTCAATATTATATATAATAATAAAATAAATTATTAGAAATTTAATTACACTTAATTAATTACCGTCACGCCTTGATATAATAGATATTGCTCTGGACCTAATCCCATTTCGGCGTTGTCACCAAATACCAAACTAATTACTGGAAATGCATCCCTCACCCTGCCAATATTGTTAATAATAACAATTTTGTTAAATTAAATTAAATTAGTAGCTAGGGAATTAATTTCTTGAAATAATTAATTAAATAAAATATGGAAAATTTAATACCTCCCAACCGTGACTAAGTAACAAGGGTCAACCGAAGACATATACCGAACTGCAGATGTAGACGCGTCAATCTATATATAATGAAAAAAATTAATAATGTATCTTTTTTATTATTATTATTATTATATGAAAATTAAAAATATTGCTTAATTAATTAATTAATAATATACTTACAATGCTTATTAATGAGTCAAATACTTGACTCGGCAGGTAAGCTAGTGCTGTACCCGTATCCACGCGGGCTCCTGGCTGGATCGGAGATGGGTCGACCTGTATTAGTTGTCCATTCGCCGACACTATCTTCAAGTCCAGAAGATAGTGCCGCCTACATTATAATTAATAATTAATTAGTCTGTCTATATATTATGATTTTTTTAGTAATAATAAATAAATAAATAAATATACAACACCTACTGCGATGAAACCAAGCGAGTGTAAACTATATATGGCACATTGATCGCGCTGAGAACCAGAACACCTCCCCCAGATACATCTCCGCTGAGACAGTGGGAAAATGTTATGGGACTCTTCCCTTGCGACGCCAATTGGGAAATCGCCGACAAATTGTGACGGCTAAATCCCAATACGCCGTCTATTTGGTTGTTCGGTTGGCCGTTGGATGCGTAATTACACCTGTCCATGCATGATCAAACCGAGAATTATTAGAAGCAATTCTAGGATTTATTATAAAAATTATCAAAATTCTTAGTTGCGTACCCAAAAATTATATCAGCAGTAGAATTTACTACCCTATTATAATAGTTACTGTCAGTACTATAATAAGTTGTATATATATATTCGATATACATTTAGAATAATACATATGTGTGTTAAGGAGTGAGCATGGACAAGTCCTGGACCAGGACCGTTTAGGTCCATTTGAAATGGACCTTAACGATCTTGGTCTTAACAGTCATGGACTTAATGGTTCTGGACTTAACGGTCCTGGTATCGGTCCAGGTCCGTTAGGACCGTTAGTCCGGTCAAAGATTGTTTTTTTAATTGATTTATTTTAAAAATCTGAATTTATTTATAAATATTGATATATAATTATCTCATTTTTTTAAAATATATAAAATATTTTGTAACAAATGAAAAATTACATTTATCTATATATATAATAAGGCAAGAGGAGAGAGGTAGGGAGAGTGTAGTTTCGCCACGTCAGCACGGTAAGTTCATCACAAATCGACACGTCGACATTACTAACCAATTAAAACATGACACCTCATCTCTCTTATTAATCTATTTTTATTATTTATATTAAACACATAAGCAATTAAGAGTAATTAAAAGTCAATTTCAAATACTAATTTTTCTCTCCACCTCTTGGTTTTCTCTTCTCCATATCTGAAATATATATATATATATATATATACATATATTAGAAGAAATGTGTGAAGAAAATATGGATGAATTACGATTTTCATAATTTCCAGCAAATGCAATCTTTATACTCATCACTTTAATCTATTTATATAGAAGCAAGAGGAAAGAGAGTATAGCAAAAGAGAGTGCTAATGTTTCTTTTTTTAAGTTATATCGATGTAGGGTATTTCGGTCAAGGTTAATTCTATAGAATCCCGATAGCTGAAAGAAAGCCAAGAAGAAAATTAGACATTTCAATATTTTCCATACATATTAATATTTACGGTTTAGCAAGTCGCCCTGCGCGTAGCGCAGGGTTAGCACCTAGTTATATTACAAACAACCATAAAACTGTCCAAAAACAACCAAAATCGATTTTAAGTGGTTTCGTGTAGTTTAGCTTTCCACATTCGCATTTCATCATACATCCATCCCATGTGGTTAAAGTGAGGGTCTATCTTAATCTGCAGAAAAGTAAGACAAATAATGTTTCCATCAATGGCTCAGATGGAGATAATATTATCATGGTTTAGATATTTGATTATTATTTTTTCAAGTTAATTACTTACAGACAAAAATAATATTGACAAATAAGTTTTTATCGGTAAAAATTATTCACTGACATAAACAAACTCCTTGGTAAACAGATTTTTACCGATCAAATATGGTTTCATTATTAAAAAAAATTACCGACAAATAAATTTTGTGGGTAAATTACATCCACCGACAAAAATAAATTCATCGGTAAATAGTCTTTACCGATCTAATATAATGATATGGGCAAAGTCTTGTATTTGGGCGTGCGAATACACTTTTTCATGTATTGCATTTTTATGTTTCTGCGGGTCTTTTTCGCAATTTTCAGTTTTAGTTTGATTTGGTTGTTAATTTCAGAATTTTCTTAAGGTTTAAGGTTTTTAACCTTAACGCTCCCGGTCCGAACTTGCGAAAGCAATGTAAATATAACAAAAAAAAAACTAAGTAACAACTAAATTATCGTAATTGTCGCTTATTAATATGTGTATTTGCTAATACATACGATCACCATGTTATAAATAAATAAATATGTGCTAGTTATTGGTGCCGACTCAATCACCACTATCGTGTAGAAGAATCTTTCTTTTTTTGTCTATAATTTCCCGACAGTCTAATAGAGTCATATATTCGTTTATGTCCCACTTTTTCCCCTTCTTCCTAATAGTTGGGCTATTATTGATCAAAAACAGACTATATCTGATTTTCTTTTTATTATCTTTTGGTAATTGGTAATTGGTATGGTATATATATTTATTCTAAAAAAAAAAAAACTTTTGTCGACTTGGATTTAAGAATTGTGGTGTGGCCAGGTAGACTCATCTACTTGTTAGTTGTTATAACTTATTATTTAATGTACGGTTAAAGATACTTTTGGTGCCACATGTACCAGTGTATGTTTTTTGTGTTATATGTTTAGTTTTCTAGGCTTTTAGTGCCATATGTTTGAGAGATTTGGTTCTTCCGTTAGTCAACAGTTAGTTTGACCGCTAAATACTTTTATTTTGTTCAATTTAGCGCTCAAATTTATATTTCTAAAATTTATGTTTCTAAAATTTATATTGTTTGTTCAAATCACCGTCGAAGGCCGCCGACCACCACCTACCACCTCCAAAGTCGCCGCCGACCACCACGAAAATGGCCGGCCACCACCACTTGGGGTCGGCCACCACCAATTGGGGTGGTGGGTGGGCCCAAATGGTGGTGGCCAGCCCCGATTAGGGCTGCAGCCACCACCAATTGGGACCGGCCACCACCAATTGGGTACATAACACTATATATGTTAATTAATTATGCACACTTGACTTGACTATACATACACATATGCGTACATAACATACCATACATATAATATGATCATATTCATATTGGCAACCAATGAACCGAAGACGACCATATATATATATATGTACGTACACATATGTGTATTTTAGTGAGAAGGAAAGTCCATCATATATAAAGCTAGTTCTAGTTCTAGCTAGCTAGCTTAATATTATCATGTGGGTAGGTCCATCATATATAAAGCTAGTTCTAGTTCTAGCTAGCTAGCTTAATATTATCATGTGGGTAGGTTCTTTAATAGGAATGAACCTAAAAACTGTCTCAATTTGTATCAGTTTGGTGTCTAAGATTGAAATTTAATGTCTCAATTTTCATATGTGTTGCTATTTGGTGTCTCCGTTAAATTTAGGGGTTAAGTTGAACGAAATCTAGTCATGTGAGGGTCACGTGAGTGGTCAATTTTTAAAATTCCAAAAATACCCCCGAACCAGAATTAGGGTTTCGGCCAATTAAGAAATTTGTGGGGGTGTTACCTTACCAATTAACATAGTGATTTGTTTGAGATTGCATGGTGATGTCGGATGATATTATTCACTATATAATTGATATACGAGAAGATGGTCGGTCAACAAATAAGTTGTTGTTTCTCTCAGGAAGGAAGGATTAATGGTGCACATCTTATCTTACAACAACATTTATGCTTAATAATAATTATCTCACAATATATCCTTCCTTTATGGTTTATTATTTCACTATCGATCAGTTACTATATTTGTTGGAATCTTACTTTTATGTCCTTTTAATTGCACCCGCTTTATATATATGTATAAGACAAGTTGTGGGAAGGAAGACGATGAAAAAACAAACTTTAAATTTAATGATTATTAAAGAAAAAAAAGCGTGCAGGCAACATAGCTAGCTGGAAAGTGGCATATATAAATTATTTTAATTTGTTGAATATGCAAGAAAATCTAAACATTACGACAAGCTTAAAAAAAAAATACAAACAAACTAAAAATGAATACGAAGAGTCGACAAAACTCATGTATATATATATACGGCGGGCGGTTTCTAAAAAAAAAACTACGACAACCTTATAAAACAATAATTAAAGTCGACAAAGTCATAAACAACAACTCCAGACTCCTCCAGCTCCACCTCTTCATACTGCTATCTCCACTAGACGTTACATTAAATGCAACAGAACCTGTTTATTTATATACATACATACAAGATTATTATTATTTATCATCCACAAAATTAAACAAAACTCACGATCAATTTTACTATTTAGAAGAGTAACAACATACAGTCGTAGTCCGTCCACCCTATTCGTTCACCTTCCAGATCGTACACGATAAATTTGTTCCGCAAAAGAATTTCTGCACCAACCAAAATTTATTTATTTATTTATTCAAATTAACCATTCTAATATAATTTTGGCAAAAATAAAACGCACGGAATCGATATTAGTTACCTCCTAATACGATGGGTTGCTCAGGTAGATTATTCCTCTGAAAGCCCATACACCATATCTGGGAAGTATTCTGCAAAATAAATTTAAAATGTCAATATTATAATAATAAAATAAATTATTAGAAATTTAATTACATTTAATTAATTACCGTCACGCCTTGATATAATAGGTATTGCTCTGGACCTAATCCCATTTCGGCGTTGTCACCAAATACCAAACTAATTACTGGAAATGCATCCCTCACCCTGTGTGTGGAACACCGTACCAATGTTAATAATAACAATATTGTTAAATTAAATTAAATTAGTAGCTAGGGAATGAATTTCTTGAAATAATTAATTAAATAAAATCTGGAAAATTTAATACCTCTCATCTGTGACTAGGTAACAAGGGTCAACCGAAGACGGATACCGAACTGCAGATGTAGACGCGTCGATCTATATACAATGACAAATTAAAATTGTTAATTAATGCATTTTTTTTATTTATTTATATGAAACTTAACAATAATTAATTAATAATATACTTACAATGCTTATTAATGAGTCAAACACTTGACTCGGCAGGTAAGCCAGTGTTGTACCCGAATCTACTCGGGCACCTGGCTCGACTGGGCTTAGCATAGATGGGTCCATCTGTATTAATTGCCCATTCACTAACACTCTATGCAAATCCAGAACGTAGTGCGGCCTACAATTTAATATTATAATTATTAGTCAGTCTATTTATATTAATTAATTAATAATGATTTTTTAGTAATAAATAAATATATTACTTACTGCGAGGGTATGATACGGCTATAAATAATATAAGGTATGTCGATCACCCCGAGTACCAGAACACCTCCCCCAGATACGTCTCCGCTGAGACAGTGGGAAAATGTTCTGGGACTCTTCCCTTGCGCCGCCAATTGGGAAATCACCGACAAATTCTGTCGGCCAAATCCCAATACGCCGTCTACTTGGTTGTTCGGTTGGAAGTCGGTTTCGGCATAATTACACCTGTGCATGATCAAACCAAGATTTATTAGAAGCAATTTTAGGATTTATTATAAGAATTATCAAAATTATTAGTTACGTACCCAAAAATTATATCAGCAGTAGATTTTACTACCCTATTATAATAGTTACTGTTAGTACTATAATAGGTAAGCAAATCCTTTGATAAAATTCCATCACTGCGTGTTCCATCTCCGTAAATAACCATGTACGGGCATAAGTCGTGCTCGTCCTTCAAACACCATTCTGATGTTTCTCTAGGTGTAGGACATTCCTTGTCGTCGCAATGTATACCCGACCAGGAACGTGACTTATCGGCTGAATAACGATGCACCGAGATGTTCTGCATATATATATATCTGATTAATTAGCTTTGTTTATCATTTAAAAAATATTATATATACACTACTAATATTTTACCGCTATTCCCGTCCATGCAGGGCAATCCTTACACGATATGCACCACACCCATGTGATGTCACTACCGGTGTCAAATTGCACGTAGAAATCACGCGCAGGAGTCCCAAGCTGAACTCTCGTGTAGTATAAACTAAGTCATGCAATAAAATAAAATAAAAAATAATAGTTAGTTAATCAATGTATTTTTTTCGTAAAGGATAAATATTTTATTGTTACTATTTTAGTGACCTACCCAAGGGATAAATCCGCAGTTCCGCTAAGTGTGTAATTTATAACACCGCTTAACCTTCGCCCATGCCTAAGTGCATCTCTTTTTATGAGATGACTTATCGACTCGTTGGTAGGGAGCCTCCTTTCCAGAACGAGAGTTGTCGGAAACCCAAAGCAATGTACCGATAAAAATGCTGATACAATAACCAATAACATCCCTTTGCAGAACCCCATATTTTCCTAAAAAAAAACGGTTAATTAAGATGCAAAAACATGAGTTACCATGGAATCCATACGAGACCGACTAATTAAACTACAACCTGGTAGAATGGAATGTTAGCAATAATTCGTGGGTTGCCCTCTCTTATTGTAGTAATTCGAACTACATGCACGCTAAAATACACACGTTTGTAAGACATGAGATCGTAACCATAATTTTTTTTTATATATATGTGCAGAAAAAAACAAGGTAGTGACGAACACCATGCACACTTCATGAGGTCCATGTACGTACATTACATATTCCATATATTCACGTAGTGTATTGAGGAGCATATGAGTTTTGAAGAGCATATGTTTGCATACCTCTACAAATGCATAAAAGTTTGAACAAAAATCTCACATGGAAACGTCTATACACCAAATGCAAGCATATTTGATTTGAATGTACAAAATGTAGGAGTTGAACAAATTGGAGAACGTACGCCTATTATGTATGTATACATACCGTGTTATATATGATATTACATACTCATCTTATCATTCGGATAAAATCTTGAATAATCTAGTGGAACTAAAATCTCCATGAAATAATCACCTACAGAGAAATAGAAGGTTCATGTCGATATCGATGGATGGATGGCCGATATTAAAATTTAGAATTCAGTTTAGTGAAACAAATGAACCACTTAGAAAACAGATGGATGGATGGCCAATCATGTGTTGGAAGTCAAATGTTGGTTGAAATGCATAAGTAATAATAGAATATGCTAGTGATAGAATGAATGAATTCATGAAAGAAAACACCAAACATGCATTCAAATCACAACCGCGTTCAGAATTCCAAATATTCAAATTGAAGTTTTTGACAGTCTAAACATAGAAGAAGAAAAGATGATAGGATATACACAGAGTTACTTCCACGTTTGAAATTCCAATGCGTGCAGTTGAATTGTGGTGCAATAGAGACTTTTGGTTGAAAATTTGTGTATTTATAGAGGAGAGCATCTACGGTACGGGGCCCCCGTTTTCCACTATATTGCAGAGACCATTGAGAAGTTTACACGTAGTTAAATTCCATTAGTTAAAAATGGTTGTTTTGCAGCCAATAAATCACAAGAGCCCACTACCCACGGTAAAACAATATGTTGTTATCTTCTTTTAATCAACCAACCATGGTAATGGCAAAAAAATAAAAATAAAAATTAACCAAGCATAGTTAAGTTTTATTTCGACTGGTTTTTTTGTGTGGTAAAATTTTGACCAGTAAGAAGGCTTCTTTTTCTTAAAAAAAAATAGAGACCGATAAGAAGTTGCCGTATAAGCAAATTCTACATAACAAATACTACCGAAATACACTAGAATAATTTTAGTTTTATTTGTTTTTTTTTTTTTTTTTTTACTTTCGTTGAATATATCTCTTTAGTCTTCATATTATTATTTTATATATATATAATTTATTTATTTTTCTAAAAATCATTTAGGTCGGGTGAACCAAAAAAAGTTACACTTGTCGGATCATGATTAATTTGACATTTTTTTCTTCTAAAACTCTATTGGGTTGAGTGAACCCTAGAGGGCAAATGGAGCAATTGTCAGATCGTAATTAGTTTGGTGTTCTTTTCCTTCTAAAATCATATTAGGTTTGGTGAACTCTAAAGTGTAAATGAAGTAGTTGTCAGATCGTAATTAATTTGATATTTTTTCTTCTAAAACCCTATTAGGCTGGGTGAGCCCTAGAAGGCAAATGGAGCAGTTGTCAGATCGAAATTAGTTTGATATTTTTTTTTCCTAAAACCCTATTAGGCTGGGTGAACCCTATAGAGCAAACAGAGCAGTTTTCAGATCGTAATTTTTTTTTTTTTTTTTACTTTTAAGAACTTTATTGTTTAATTACAATTATTACAAGATTTTTTTTTTTACAAAATTATTATAAGAATTAAGGTTGAGGTTTTTTTTTTTTTTTTTGATTTAACAGGTTGAGGTTTAGTAAGAGTAAAATGAGAATGAAAAAGAAAGATATATATATAAGAAATAAGATTATTCCATTTAACTTATATTGAAAAATAAAAACTCAACGTGAGTGTTTTTTTTTTTTGCCAACACTCAGCGTTGGTGGTTTACTCATTTCCTTAACCGGTTATTATAATTTGATTCCCTGTAACTGCACCATTTTAGTTAAATATAATTATCCAACGTGTCAAACTGTAATTTGACTCTGTTTAAGTGAAGAAAACGGTGGCCCCCGTACATAAGTATTATTCTTTATAGAGGGAGGGCATAATTGGGAGAATCTTAATTATGTGAGGACAATTTGAAATTTTCAGATTTTTATTTATGTAATAGATTTTAGAGTAAAAAATATTTCCTTTTTGTAAATAGAGAAATTACTAACCCATGTTCTCCACTCCTTCACCCATATATCTTTAATTTTTTTTCCAAAGTTTATCCACTTCTTTTGTAACTGCTAAAAACGACTGTACCAACAAATTCTACACGATTTTCGTATAAGTTCTCATGACCATCTTCTTCTATGTACATATCAACATTTTCAAGTTCAACCTTTGGTTTTATCTTTGATCAGATTTACTACGTCTCCAAATTATCACAAAAGAGACTCTCACATAATAAATTAGTGGAGCCTAAACTCTGACTAAGGATCTCAACTTTTTGCAAGTCGCTCTGCTCTACTTCCATCCAAAAGGCGATATGATCCTTGCAAATACTACATCATTTGTCCGACTCCAAGTTCAGTTATTTCTGATTTATATTAAAAATCCATCTTTTATGTAGCAAGCTTTGAAGCATTACGCACTGGTTATAGTTATGTACAATATACGTTCCATCCGTCTTCACAGATTTAGTTAAGTTAATTACACTAGTTCATCGTAATTCTCATTTGCACAATATCTATTTATTGGGGAATTTAACCTATATATATACAATTGTGACTTTATGTCTTTTATTTACTTGACTATTAAGGCTTTCTTTATTTGAAGTTCTATTGAGGAACTAATTGTTCAATTTGAAAGTATTTTATGTGTAGCTTTATCTCATGTTGTTGCAGGACCACCTTTCCATTGAGCATTAAAGGCTGGTAGCGACAACAAACCTCTATCACTAATTTTCTTAAGAGAATTACCCACATTTTTTCTTGTTTACTCCTTCAATGTTGTAAATTCTGATTTTAAGTTAATATGTTAAAGTTTATTCTAGTGAATGAAATCAATATCTACTTTTTTTCTCATGCATGCATGCCTGCCTGCCTTTTCATTTTATATTGTCTGGTCCCCCATGCAATTAATTCTACTTACTGAGTGAGAATAATTTCAAATAGGATCAAATTGCTACCCGAATTTTGACCAATTTACAAATTACTATTTAAACTTTAATTTTTGAAAATTGGCTACCCGAACTTTCTATATCAGAGCAAACCGCTATCCCTATTTCAATTACCGTTAAATTGGATAGAAAATGAGCATGTTTTCGCCACGTGTGGTCTTTACATGTGTACCTAAGATGGATTCAAACAATTGAAAGTATTACAACGAAATACCTTCAATTAGATACTCAATAGGACTTCCGTCCAATTTGAACAATACATTACAATTGAGCATCTAATTGAAGGTGTTTCGTTACAATACTACTTTTAATTTATATTTGAGCGGTAATTAAGGAGGAAGATTATAAATTGGGGAATATATAGACGTTTAGTATGAGAGAGGAAGACAACAAAATATAAATGAAGTTTAGAATGATGATTTAGATTTTTTTCATTTTTTAAAAGTGAAGCTAATTATAAAGTGTAGAAAGCAAATATATATACCTGAATAAAAAATGAAAAATTCGAGGACTAAATCGTGAAAACTGTACAAGTTCAAGGACCACCCCAATGGAAACAAAAAAAAAGTTTGAAACTCATTAATTTTAGTCTTAATTGAAGTCGACCGAGGTGGCCGGGCTGAAAACTCGACGTTAATATGTAGTATAAGAGTTTGCTGGAATGTCTTCACCCACAAATTCGGTTATAAGACAGTTGGTTAAGACGTGCGTCTTATTATATATATATATATATATATATATATATATATATATATATATATATATTATTTTGGCAAAATCATTTATTTCTTTAATTAATGAGACATAAATTTTAATGTTAAACTACTCACTCATTCACCTATCACCTAAGAATAGTTAGTTAAGTGTAGTCCAAACTTTCACATGGTATCAGAAATTTCACATGTGAAGGGAACTTTGAACTATAATGATTAAATCATTATTTCACTTATTACATTTACGATAGTTGGTCAAGTGATTAACCTAAACTCTCATACATCATATATAGATTGTACGTTGTATATATATATATTCGATATACATTTAGAATAATATATATGTGTGTTAAGGAGTGAGCATGGACCGGTCCTGGACCAGGACCGTTTAGGTCCATTTGAAATGGACCTTAACGATCTTGGTCTTAACGGTCATGGACTTAATGGTTCTGGACTTAACGGTCCTGGTATCGGTCCAGGTCCGTTAGGACCGTTAGTCCGGTCAAAGATTGTTTTTTAAATTGATTTATTTTAAAAATCTGAATTTATTTTTTAAATATTGATATATAATTATCTCATTTTTTTAAAATATATAAAATATTTTGTAACAAATGAAAAATTACATTTATTATATTACAAACAACCATAAAAATGTCCAAAAACAACCAAAATCGATTTTAAGTGGTTTCGTGTGTAGTTTAGCTTTCCACGTTCGCATTTCATCATACATCCATCCCATGTGGTTAAAGTGAGGGTCTATCTTAATCTGCAGAAAAGTAAGACAAATAATGTTTCCATCAATGGCTCAGATGGAGATAATTTTATCATGGTTTAGATATTTGATTATTATTTTTTCAAGTTAATTAATTACAGACAAAAATAATATTGACAAATAAGTTTTTATCGGTAAAAATTATTCACTGACATAAACAAACTCCTTGGTAAACAGATTTTTACCGATCAAATATGGTTTCATTATTAAAAAAAAAAATTACCGACAAATAAATTTTGTGGGTAAATTACATCCACCGACAAAAATAAATTCATCGGTAAATAGTCTTTACCGATCTAATATAATGATATGGGCAAAGTCTTGTATTTGGGCTTGCGAATACACTTTTTCATGTATTGCATTTTTATGTTTCTGCGGGTCTTTTTCGCAATTTTCAGTTTTAGTTTGATTTGGTTGTTAATTTCAGAATTTTCTTAAGGTTTAGGGTTTTTGTTTTCATTATTTAAATCTCTCTTAGCCGTCGTTTGTATTCAGATTATTGATTAATTAAAAAAAACTGAGGTTTTCCTCTACCCTGCGTCAATTCTTCGGTATTCTGCGGAATCAACGAATTCTTACGCCTCTATCCAACAAATTCTCGGCATTCCCTTTCGAATCAACGAGTCTTTGTCCCTTCTATCCCTATCACGCTGCATCAGATTAGGATATGGGCGAAGTCTCGGATTTGGGCGTGCGAGTACACTTTTTTAAATGTACTTTTGGTGCCACATGTACCAGTGTAAGTTTTTTGTGTTATATGTTTAGTTTTGTAGGCTTTTAGTGCCATATGTTTGAGAGATTTGGTTCTTCCGTTAGTCAACAGTTAGTTTGATCGTTAAATAATTTTATTTTGTTCAATTTAGCGCTCAAATTTATATTTCTAAAATTTATATTGTTTGTTCAAATCACCTTCGAAGGCCGCCGACCACCACCTACCTCCTTCAAAGTCGCCGCCGATCACCACGAAAATGTTCGGCCGACCACCACGAAAATGGTCGGCAACCACCAATTGGGGTGGTGGGTGGCCCCAAATGGTGGTGGCCAGCCCCGATTAGGGCTGCAGCCACCACCAATTGGGACCGGCCACCACCAATTGGGTACATAACACTATATATGTTAATTAATTATGCACACTTGACTTGACTATACATACACATATGCGTACATAACATACCATACATATAATATATATGATCATATTCATATTGGCAACCAATGAACCGAGAAGACGACCATATATATATATATGTATATGTACGTACATATATGTGTATTTTAGTGAGAAGGAAAGTCCATCATATATAAAGCTAGTTCTAGTTCTAGCTTGCTAGCTTAATATTATCATGTGGGTAGGTTCTTTAATAGGAATAGAACCTAAAAACTGTCTCAATTTCTATCAGTTTGGTGTCTAAGATAGAAATTTAATGTCTCAATTTTCATATGTGTTGCTATTTGGTGTCTCCGTTAAATTTAGGGGTTATGTTGAACGAAATCTAGTCATGTGAGGGTCACGTGAGTGGTCAATTTTTAAAATTCCAAAAATACCCCCGGACCAGAATTAGGGTTCCGGCCGGTTCCGACCAATTAAGAAATTTGTGGGGTGTTACCTTACCAATTAACATAGTGATTTGTTTGAGATTGCATGGTGATGTCGATGATATTATTCACTATATAATTGATATACGAGAAGATGGTCGGTCAACAAATAAGTTGTTGTTTCTCTCAGGTCAACATTTATGCTTAATAATAATAATTATCTCACAATATATCCTTCCTTTATGGTTTATTATTTCACTATCGATCATACTATATTTGTTGGAATCTTACTTTTATGTCCTTTTAATTGCACCCGCTTTATATATATGTATAAGACAAGTTGTGGGAAGGAAGACGATGAAAAAACAAACTTTAAATTTAATTATTATTAAAGAAAAAAAAGCGTGCAGGCAACATAGCTAGCTGGAAAGTGGCATATATAAATTATTTTAATTTGTTGAATATGCAAGAAAATCTAAACATTACGACAAGCTTTAAAAAAAAAAATATACAAACAAACTAAAAATGAATACGAAGAGTCGACAAAACTCATGTATATATATATACGGCGGGCGGGCGGTTTCTAAACAAAAAACTACGACAACCTTAAAAAACAATAATTAAAGTCGACAAAGTCATAAACAACAACTCCAGACTCCTCCAGCTCCACCTCTTCATAGTGCTATCTCCACTAGACGTTACATTAAATGCAACAGAACCTGTTTATTTATATACATACATACAAGATTATTATTATTTATCATCCACAAAATTAAACAAAACTCACGATCAATTTTATTATTTAGAAGAGTAACAACATACAGTCGTAGTCCGTCCACCCTATTCGTTCACCTTCCAGATCGTACACGATAAATTTGTTCCGCAAAAGAATTTCTGCACCAACCAAAATTTATTTATTTATTTATTCAAATTAACCATTCTAATATAATTTTGGCAAAAATAAAACGCACGGAATCGATATTAGTTACCTCCTAATACGATGGGTTGCTCAGGTAGATTATTCCTCTGAAAGCCCATACACCATATCTGGGAAGTATCCTGCAAAATAAATTTAAAATGTCAATATTATAATAATAAAATAAATTATTAGAAATTTAATTACATTTAATTAATTACCGTCACGCCTTGATATAATAGGTATTGCTCTGGACCTAATCCCATTTCGGCGTTGTCACCAAATACCAAACTAATTACTGGAAATGCATCCCTCACCCTGCCAATATTGTTAATAATAACAATATTGTTAAATTAAATTAAATTAGTAGCTAGGGAATGAATTTATTGAAATAATTTATTAAATAAAATCTGGAAAATTTAATACCTCCCAACCGTGACTAAGTAACAAGGGTCAACCGAGGACATATACCGAACTGCAGATGTAGACGCGTCGATCTATATATAATGACAAAAATTAATAATGTATCTTTTTTTTATTATTATTATTATATGAAACTTAACAATATTGCTTAATTAATTAATAATATACTTACAATGCTTATTAATTAATAATATACTCGGCAGGTAAGCTAGTGTTGTACCCGTATCCACGCGGGCTCCTGGCTGGATCGGAGATGGGTCGACCCGTATTACTTGTCCATTTGCCGACACTCTCTTCAAGTCCAGAAGATAGTGTCGTCTACATTATAATTAATAATTAATTAGCCCGTCTATATATTATGATTTTTTTTAGTAATAATAAATAAATAAATAAATATACAACACTTACTGCGATGAAACCATACGAGTGTAAACTATATATGGCACATCTATCGCGCTGAGAACCAGAACACCTCCCCCAGATACATCTCCGCTGAGACAGTGAGAAAATGTTCTGGGACTCTTCCCTTGCGACGCCAATTGGGAAATCGCCGACAAATTGTGACGGCTAAATCCCAATACGCCGTCTATTTGGTTGTTCGGTTGGCCGTTGGATGTGTAATTACACCTGTCCATGCATGATAAAACCGAGAATTATTAGAAGCAATTCTAGGATTTATTATAACAATTATCAAAATTCTTAGTTGCGTACCCAAAAATTATATCAGCAGTAGATTTTACTACCCTATTATAATAGTTACTGTCAGTACTATAATAGGTAAGCAAATCCTTTGATAAAATTCCATCGGTGCGTGTTCCATCTCCGTAAATAATCATGTACGGGCATAAGTCGTGCTCGTCCTTCAAACACCATTCCGATGTTTCTCTTGGCGTAGGGCATTCCTTGTCGTCGCAAAGTATACCCGACCAGGAACGTGACTTATCGGCTGAATAGCGATGCACCGAGATGTCCTGCACACATATATATATATAACATCTGATTAATTAGCTTGTTTATCATTTAAAAAATATTTTATGTGCACTACTAATATTTTACCGCTATTCCCGTCCATGCAGGGCAATCCTTACACGATATGCACCACACCCATGTGATGTCACTACCGGTGTCAAATTGCACGTAGAAATCACGCGCAGGAGTTCCAAGCTGAACTCTCGTGTAGTATAAACTTAGCCATGCAATAAAAAAAATAGTTAGTTAATTAATTAATGTAAAAAATTTCGTTAAGGAAAAATAAATATTTTTGTCACTATATATATAGCATAGTATTTTAAATAGTGACTTACCCAAGGGATAAATCTGCAGTTCCGCTAAGTGTGTAATTTATAACACCACTTAACCTTCGCCCATGCCTAAGTCCATCTCTTTTTATGAGATGACTTATCGACTCGTTGGTAGGGAGCCTCCTTTCCAGAACGAGAGTTGTCGGAAACCCTAAGCAATGTACCGATAAAAATGCTGATACAATAACCAATAACATGCCTTTGCAGAACCCCATATTTTCCTAAAAAAAAACGGTTAATTAAGATGCAAAAACATGAGTTAGCATGGAATCCATACGAGACCGACTAATTAAACTACAACCTGGTAGAATGGAATGTTAGCAATAATTCGTGGGTTGCCCTCTCTTATTGTAGTAATTCGAACTACATGCACGCTAAAATACACACGTTTGTAAGACATGAGATCGTAACCATAGAACGACACTTACTTGTTCGGTGTGACGGGCGTGCGGTTGCGGAAGCGTAGATCGTCGGCGGCGGTTCGGAATCACGGCGGCGTGGCGGGATGCCGGTCGGAGAGGTGCGTCACTTGATCGGATCACACCTCGGTCTCCAAAGTTGATGACCCTTAGACTAGAACTATAGAGCATGCAACATATGATATAGGGAGTATGGATGCTTGGTGTCTTGGGTTCTCTACCCACCATCTATATATAGGCACAAGAGATAGTCGAGCGGTTACCACGAGCGGTTTCACACTTCCGAGACATTACATTTCGGTCCCCGCTCTTACCGCGACTTACATGAGCACACCGTATGGGTGCATTTTCCTACACTTATATTCAAAATAATTAGATAGTTGTTATAAGACAGTAGGTTAAGACGTGCGTCTTATTATATATATATATATATTATTTTGGCAAAATCATTTATTTCTTTAATTAATGAGGCATAAATATTAATGTTAAACTACTCACTCATTCACCTATCACCTTAAGATTTAAGAATAGTTAGTTAAGTGTAGTCCAAACTTTCACATGGTATCAGAAATTTCACATGTGAAGGGAACTTTGAACTATAAAGATTAAATCATTATTTCACTTATTACATTTACGATAGTTGGTCAAGTGATTAACCTAAACTCTCATACAACATATATAGATTGTAAGTTGTATATATATATTCGATATACATTTAGAATAATACATATGTCTGTTAAGGAGTGAGCATGGACCGGTCCTGGACCAGGACCGTTTAGGTCCATTTGAAATGGACCTTAACGATCTTGGTCTTAACGGTCATGGACTTAATGGTTCTGGACTTAACGGTCCTGGTATCGGTCCAGGTCCGTTGGGACCGTTAGTCCGGTCAAAGATTGTTTTTTAAATTGATTTATTTTAAAAATCTGAATTTATTTTTTAAATATTGATATATAATTATCTCATTTTTTTAAAATATATAAAATATTTTGTAACAAATGAAAAATTACATTTATTATATTACAAACAACCATAAAAATGTCCAAAAACAACCGAAATCGATTTTAAGTGGTTTCGTGTAGTTTAGCTTTCCACATTCGCATTTCATCCATCCCATGTGGTTAAAGTGAGGGTCTATCTTAATCTGCAGAAAAGTAAGACAAATAATGTTTCCATCAATGGCTCAGATGGAGATAATATTATCATGGTTTAGATATTTGATTATTATTTTTTCAAGTTAATTAATTACAGACAAAAATAATATTGACAAATAAGTTTTTATCGGTAAAAATTATTCACTGACATAAACAAACTCCTTGGTAAACAGATTTTTACCGATCAAATATGGTTTCATTATTAAAAAAAAAATTACCGACAAATAAATTTTGTGGGTAAATTACATCCACCGACAAAAATAAATTCATCGGTAAATAGTCTTTACCGATCTAATATAATGATATGGGCAAAGTCTTGTATTTGGGCGTGCGAATACACTTTTTCATGTATTGCATTTTTATGTTTCTGCGGGTCTTTTTCGCAATTTTCAGTTTTAGTTTGATTTGGTTGTTAATTTCAGAATTTTCTTAAGGTTTAGGGTTTTTGTTTTCATTATTTAAATCTCTCTTAGCCGTCGTTTGTATTCAGATTATTGATTAATTAAAAAAAACTGAGGTTTTCCTCTACCCTGCGTCAATTCTTCGGTATTCTGCGGAATCAACGAATTCTTACGCCTCTATCCAACAAATTCTCGGCATTCCCTTTCGAATCAACGAGTCTTTGTCCCTTCTATCCCTATCACGCTGCATCAGATTGGGATGTGGGCGAAGTCTTGGATTTGGGCGTGCGAGTACACTTTTTTATGCGGAGACGGCGATCTGAGCAAGCCTCATAGTAAACTATGAGGTTTGGCGTTTTTTGGCCAAATTCTTTCGTCTAGATGGTCAAATTTGCAGTTTTATGTTTCTTTCGATCTTTTTTATAATTTGTCTGTTTTGTTTGGGGCTTTGTTGTTAATTTCGGATTTTGTCCTAAGGTTAGGGTTTTAGATTTTTCTATTTAAACTTTGTTAGCCGTCATTTACATTCAGATTATTGATTAATAAAAAAAACTGAGGTTTTCCTCTACTCTGCGTCAATTCTTCGGGTATTCTTAGAATCAACGAATTCTTGCGCCTCTATCCAACAAATTCTCGGCATTCCCTTTTGAATCAACGAGTCTTTGATCCCATTTATCCCCATCACGCTGCATCAGATTTGGTCGCTAAAAACTACTTACCGACAAAATAAACTCATATGTAAATGGTCTTTACCGGTAAAAACAGTTTGAATTTGACGAGATTTTAATAGTAGGCATTTGCTGAACTCTATATTTTCCTTAAAAAAAACAGTTATTATTAAATTAAGATACAAAAACAGGAGTTTTTTTTTTTTTTTTTACAAATTACCCCTATAATAATAAACAAAATGAGAAATGACCCTATGAATGTTGTTTTCCGAAAAATGTCTCATCCGTTTAGGGCAATAGAGAAATACAAATTAAAGTACCAAAAGCATGTTGCTCTTGGAGCATGATAGAAAGATCCACAATTATTTATTAAATTAAGATGCAAAAACATGAGTTTTTTTTAACTACCCCTAAAATAATAACTAAAATGAGAAATGACCCTATGAATTTAACATTAATAGTTGACTAATTAGTTAAACTTTATATTATCTTTATAGTTTATTTGATTATATTATGTTTAGTCAACGAAACATTATTTGTAGAATGTGATCAAATAGTTACTTTTGTTTTTTGACGTGATAATTTAGATACCTATTTATCAAAACGCGATTAAATAGTTCAAACTTGTTTCAATGGTAATAAAAATGACGGTTTAGGATTTACCCTTATTTTTAGTCAATTTGAGTATTCTCATCGTGTTCTTCGTATTTTTCAACACATTTATCAAGTTTTTTTTTAAAAAAAATAAATAAATAAATAACTTCAAAGAATTATTAAAAAAAAAAAAATCGAACACGGGTTCTCAAGACAAATGGTCTTATTTGCTATTGCTGGTAATAAGTGTAAGAAGCATTAATTTTTCCTTTAGGGTACAAGACTCAATGAAACAATGGTTGATCATGGTGGATGGTTTCATCCACGGAAACTTTTTATATTCAATGCATCTTTCCATATAGCCGTAGGAGATTTAATCTTTCTGGTAATTCTTTTAATGGTTATACTTAACAGATAAGATATGATATTTTACTAATCTATCGAGATTGTTAAGCTCTTTGTTTATTATAATAATATTAATCCAACTACTGTGTATTTATCTATGATGAAGAAGAGGTTAAGCATTTATAAACTGTCTGAAATTTTCTCCATGTGAAATTTTTATGTCTGAAGTTTAAAATGTTGATATGGAATGTCTAAAGTTTCACTTTAAATTTGCATTTAAAACTTACAGAATTCGATCATGTATTTGTCACATATTTACAGTCCAAATTTTGGCTCATGTGCCAGCTTAGTGTCTCAAGTTTAAACTGTTGATATTTAGTGTCCCAATTTTCAGTACTATTGCTATTTGGTTTTCTGTTAGATTTAGGGGTTAATTTTAACAGACTCGGTTGAAAAGACTATATTGCCCCCTTTTTTTAAGCCTCCAATTCCGGCCACCCACCACGATTCCGGCCGTCCACCTCCAATTCCGGCCACACACCTCCGATTCCGAGCCACCCACCTCCGATTCCGGCCACCCACATCTGATTCCTTGCCACGGCGATGCATTTACAGTAGGAGAGAACCCTAAATCGGTCGTAATCAGCCCGGATTCTGCCGTAATCGACCCGGTATTTGCCGTAATCGGCCAGAACCCTAAGACCTAAATCGGCCGTAATATGGCCGGAATCGTCCGTAATCCGGCCGGAACCATAATTCCCAATTTAGAGCAGCGTTCTGGTCGGGGGTATTTTGAGAATTGTTCACTCATGTGACCATCACGTGACCAGATTATGTTCAACTTAATCCCAAAATTTAACGGGGAAGCCAAATAGAAACACATATGAAAATTGGGACATTCAATTTCGTTCAGACACCAAATTGACACATGGGTCAAAATTGAGACAGTAAATAGGGTTTAGTTGGGTGGTAGTCAGCCGGAGTAGGGTGGTGGACGTTCAGATTAGGGTGGTGGTCGGCCGGAGTAGGGTGGTGACCGGTAAGAGTAGGGTGATGGCCGGCCAGAGTAAACATAATAGTATAATGGATAATTTTGACATTAATCATTCTGTCAATTTTAACCTCAAATTTGGATGAAAAACCAAATTTCAACAAAAGTGAAACTTCAAACATTCCATATCAACATGTTAAACTTCAAGCACCAAAATTTCATATGGATCAAACTTCAGACCGTTTATTCATGAATTGAAAACTTGAAGGATTTAGAAAATGCAAGAGGTGTATTTATATTTGACGAGGCCAAACACTACACGTCACCATTTACGTAAAAATATCAGGCACGTGCCATATTTTGCAACTACATCTCTCTCTTGTTGTGGTGTAGAGTTGATGCTTTTATATGTTAATGCTACTGGTTTATTAATTAGTGATGCTTTCATACTATATATGTGTTTATATAACTTTTCCATTAAACTTTTCGAATGTTTATGATAATTTAGAAAAATGCTATAATGACCGGCAGTTTTTGTTTTGCAATTTTGATCGATGTAGAATTAGTTGACGTGTAAAGAGACATAATTGTTGTTTTCTTTTATTATTTCATTTTCTCCATTTCCATTTATGTCCCTCAGTATTTGGTTTTAGAATAGACATTGTTTGCTTACCTTTTACACTTTTTTTACATTGTGTTATAAATTTTTGTTTTCCTTTATGATTTGAGTGTAAATAATAATAGATGTGCTCTCTTCATTATCAGATTGAAAACGACAACCATAGTCCATACTTTAAAAGATTCATTGTAATGAGGTGAAGATAAAAACACATTCACACACTACTAAGATATTGAATTATTATTGATTAATGAACTATATTTAAAGGAATAAAAAGGGAATTCAAATAAATTTCAAAAGCTAAATATAGCAATGTTGAGTATCTTTATTAAAATAAATAAATAAATAATTATTGATTGATACAAACATGCAAGTAGTAGTACTATACATTTCATGATGAAATAATGACACTTCCATGTGAATATTGAGATAACTAACTTATATTAAATTAAAAAAAAAAAAACCAAGCCTAGGCTGGGTTCATTGAGCTTAGTTGTTCGATTTAGTTCTTTAGGACTAAATTGAACAAAAAAAAAGTTAGGAATGTATTAGAGGAGCTAAGTTTAACAAAATTAAAATTATAGCTTAACGGAAAAAACTATCGGCTAACTAGCGTACGGACAAAAATTCTACAAAGTTCAAACGTATGGTATCAAAAGTATTAAAAAAAAACATATTATATCAAAAGTCACATTCAATCAAACATGTTGTACCAAAAATACTTTTAAACTTATATTAATTAATACATGATTTGTTAAAACATAATATTAACTAAGTAACAACTAAAATATCGTAATTGCCGCTTAGTTAATACGTGTATTTGCTAATATATACTATCACCATGTTATAAATAAATAAATATGTGCTAGTTATTGGTGCTGACTCAATCACCACTATCGTGTAGAAGAATCTTTCTTTTTTTGTCTATAATTTCCCGACAGTCTAATAGAGTCATATATTCGTTTGTGTCCCACTTTTTCCCCTTCTTCCTAATAGTTGGGCTATTATTGATCAAAAACAGACTATATCTGATTTTCTTTTTATTATCTTATGGTACTTGGTAATTTGTATGGTATATATATTTATTCTAAAAAAAAAAACTTTTGTCGACTTGGATTTAAGAATTGTGGTGTGGCCAGGTAGACTCATCTACTTATTAGTTGTTATAACTTATTATTTAATGTACGGTTAAAGGTACTTTTGGTGCCTACCAGTGTATGTTTTTTGTGTTATATGTTTAGTTTTGTAGGCTTTTAGTGCCATATGTTTGAGAGATTTGGTTCTTCCGTTAGTCAACAGTTAGTTTGACCGTTAAATACTTTTATTTTGTTCAATTTAGCGCTCAAATTTATATTTCTAAAATTTATGTTTCTAAAATTTATATTGTTTGTTCAAATCACCGTCGAAGGCCGCCGACCACCACCTACCACCTCCAAAGTCGCCGCCGACCACCACGAAAATGGCCGGCCACCACCACTTGGGGCCGGCCACCACCAATTGGGGTGGTGGGTGGCCCCAAATGGTGGTGGCCAGCCCCGATTAGGGCTGCAGCCACCACCAATTGGGACCGGCCACCACCAATTGGGTACATAACACTATATATGTTAATTAATTATGCACACTTGACTTGACTATACATACACATATGCGTACATAACATACCATACATATAATATATATGATCATATTCATATTGGCAACCAATGAACCGAGAAGACGACCATATATATATATATGTATATGTACGTACATATATGTGTATTTTAGTGAGAAGGAAAGTCCATCATATATAAAGCTAGTTCTAGTTCTAGCTTGCTAGCTTAATATTATCATGTGGGTAGGTTCTTTAATAGGAATAGAACCTAAAAACTGTCTCAATTTCTATCAGTTTGGTGTCTAAGATAGAAATTTAATGTCTCAATTTTCATATGTGTTGCTATTTGGTGTCTCCGTTAAATTTAGGGGTTATGTTGAACGAAATCTAGTCATGTGAGGGTCACGTGAGTGGTCAATTTTTAAAATTCCAAAAACACCCCCGGACCAGAATTAGGGTTCCGGCCGGTTCCGACCAATTAAGAAATTTGTGGGGTGTTACCTTACCAATTAACATAGTGATTTGTTTGAGATTGCATGGTGATGTCGATGATATTATTCACTATATAATTGATATACGAGAAGATGGTCGGTCAACAAATAAGTTGTTGTTTCTCTCAGGTCAACATTTATGCTTAATAATAATAATTATCTCACAATATATCCTTCCTTTATGGTTTATTATTTCACTATCGATCATACTATATTTGTTGGAATCTTACTTTTATGTCCTTTTAATTGCACCCGCTTTATATATATGTATAAGACAAGTTGTGGGAAGGAAGACGATGAAAAAACAAACTTTAAATTTAATTATTATTAAAGAAAAAAAAGCGTGCAGGCAACATAGCTAGCTGGAAAGTGGCATATATAAATTATTTTAATTTGTTGAATATGCAAGAAAATCTAAACATTACGACAAGCTTAAAAAAAAAAATACAAACAAACTAAAAATGAATACGAAGAGTCGACAAAACTCATGTATATATATACGGCGGTCGGGCGGGCGGTTTCTAAACAAAAAAACTACGACAACCTTAAAAAACAATAATTAAAGTCGACAAAGTCATAAACAACAACTCCAGACTCCTCCAGCTCCACCTCTTCATAGTGCTATCTCCACTAGACGTTACATTAAATGCAACAGAACCTGTTTATTTATATACATACATACAAGATTATTATTATTTATCATCCACAAAATTAAACAAAACTCACGATCAATTTTACTATTTAGAAGAGTAACAACATACAGTCGTAGTCCGTCCACCCTATTCGTTCACCTTCCAGATCGTACACGATAAATTTGTTCCGCAAAAGAATTTCTGCACCAACCAAAATTTATTTATTTATTTATTCAAATTAACCATTCTAATATAATTTTGGCAAAAATAAAACGCACGGAATCGATATTAGTTACCTCCTAATACGATGGGTTGCTCAGGTAGATTATTCCTCTGAAAGCCCATACACCATATCTGGGAAGTATTCTGCAAAATAAATTTAAAATGTCAATATTATAATAATAAAATAAATTATTTGAAATTTAATTACATTTAATTAATTACCGTCACGCCTTGATATAATAGGTATTGCTCTGGACCTAATCCCATTTCGACGTTGTCACCAAATACCAAACTAATTACTGGAAATGCATCCCTCACCCTGCCAATATTGTTAATATTAACAATATTGTTAAATTAAATTAAATTAGTAGCTAGGGAATGAATTTCTTGAAATAATTTATTAAATAAAATCTGGAAAATTTAATACCTCCCAACCGTGACTAAGTAACAACGGTCAACCGAAGACATATACCGAACTGCATGTAGACGCGTCGATCTATATATAATGACAAAAATTAATAATGTATCTTTTTTTTATTATTATTATTATATGAAACCTTAACAATATTGCTTAATTAATTAATTAATAATATACTTACAATGCTTATTAATGAGTCAAACACTTGACTCGGCAGGTAAGCTAGTGTTGTACCCGTATCCACGCGGGCTCCTGGCTGGATCGGAGATGGGTCGACCCGTATTACTTGTCCATTCGCCGACACTCTCTTCAAGTCCAGAAGATAGTGCCGCCTACATTATAATTAATAATTAATTAGCCCGTCTATATATTATAATTTTTTTAGTAATAATAAATAAATAAATATACAACACTTACTGCGATGAAACCATACGAGTGTAAACTATATATGGCACATCTATCGCGCTGAGAACCAGAACACCTCCCCCAGATACATCTCCGCTGAGACAGTGGGGAAATGTTCTGGGACTCTTCCCTTGCGACGCCAATTGGGAAATCGCCGACAAATTGTGACGGCTAAATCCCAATACGCCGTCTATTTGGTTGTTCGGTTGGCCGTTGGATGCGTAATTACACCTGTCCATGCATGATCAAACCGAGAATTATTATAAGCAATTCTAGGATTTATTATAACAATTATCAAAATTCTTAGTTGCGTACCCAAAAATTATATCAGCGGTAGATTTTACTACCCTATTATAATAGTTACTGTCAGTACTATAATAGGTAAGCAAATCCTTTGATAAAATTCCAATCGGTGCGTGTTCCATCTCCGTAAATAATCATGTACGGGCATAAGTCGTGATCGTCCTTCAAACACCATTCCGATGTTTCTCTTGGCGTAGGTCATTCCTTGTCGTCGCAAAGTATACCGGACCAGGAACGTGACTTATCGGCTGAATAGCGATGCACCGAGATGTTCTGCACACACACACACACACACATATATATATATATATATATATATATATATATAACATCTGATTAATTAGCTTGTTTATCATTTAAAAAATATTTTATGTGCACTACTAATATTTTACCGCTATTCCCGTCCATGAAGGGCAATCCTTACACGATATGCACCACACCCATGTGATGTCACTACCGGTGTCAAATTGCACGTAGAAATCACGCGCAGGAGTTCCAAGCTGAACTCTCGTGTAGTATAAACTTAGCCATGCAATAAAAAAAATAGTTAGTTAATTAATTAATGTAAAAAATTTCGTTAGAAAAATAAATATTTTTGTCACTATATATATAGCATAGTATTTTAAATAATGACTTACCCAAGAGATAATTCCGCAGTTCCGCTAAGTGTGTAATTTATAACTCCGCTTAACCTTCGCCCATGCCTAAGTCCATCTCTTTCTACGAGATAGCTTATCGACTCGTTGGTAGGGAGCCTTCTTTCCAGAAAGAGAGTTGTCGGAAACCCACAGCAAGGTACCGATAAAAATGCTGATACAATAATCAATAACATGCATTTGCAGAACTCCATATTTTCCTACAAAAAACGGTTAATTAAGATGCAAAAACATATATCATCTATATTGTATCTCTCTCTCCATTTATCAAGTGACAAGTGTCAAATACAAGGAAAGAGAAAATTGAACACGGGTTCTCTAGACAAGTGGTCTTATTAAAATTGAACACTGGTTCTCTAGCCCTCAACGGTCCGGTTCGAACAAATCCGGAGGATGTAGGCGAACCCGGTTCTGAAGCCCAGTTTTCAACGAACTGGGCGGTTCTGAGCGGACCGGGCGGTCTGCCGGTCCGCCGGTTCGATATTATCCCGTTTAAAAAAAAATCTAAAAAACTAAGACGCCTAGATCAAGTCCACAGTCGCTCACTGCCATCCCCTGCCCAGAAGACCTCATCACCGGCGGAAGACAGCGTCACGACGGCGATGATGCGGTGGCCAACGATTTCTTGATGGTGTCGCCGGAATTTTCTCGAACGGAATCCCCGATCTGTTTATGTGGCCGCCGGATCTGAAGTGCAGTCGCCAGATCTGAGGAGGGAAGGAGAGGGATTCACGAAGGAGAGATTTTCGGGAAAGGGGAGGGGAGTAAGGTAGGTGGGGAGGGGGAGAAACTCATGAACATGTACGAAAGGGAAGGGGAATGAGAAGGAGATGTAGAGAGAGAGGTAAGGTAGGGGAGAGAGAGAGGTATGGGGAGGGGGAAGGGATTTACAGAGATTTTTGCGAGAGTTGAGTGAATGTGATTTTCGGCTGTATATTCGGTCTTTTTAAGCTCAGACCGGTCCGACCGGGTTCGAACCGGGTCGGACCGGACGAACCGGGAACCGGCACTACTTCTGATTCGATGCCCGGTCCGGTTCTGATAACACTGCACAAGACTCAATGAAACAAAGGTTGATCATAGTGGATGGTTTGATCCCACTGAAACTTTCTATATTAAATGCATCTCTGCATATATCCGTAGGAGATTTAATCTTTCTGGTAATTCTCTTAATGGTTATACTTAACAGATAAGATATGATGTGATATTTTACTAATCTATCGAGATTGTTAAGCTCTTTGTTTATTATAATAATATTAATTCGACTATTGTGTATTTATCTATAATGAAGAACATGAAGGGTTAAAGAATTTATAAATTGTCTGAAATTTGCTCCGTGTGAATTTTTTTTCCCAAAAAAAAAAAGAAGTGAAAATAAGAAGCCACTAAAAATAAGTGCATTATTATTATTATGATTATGAAGAAGTTGATGATATGTATTTAATATGTATTACCTAATCGCAATCGAAGGGCCGACCGGCTAGATCAGGAGACAATTGCAGTAGCGTGGAGACTATAATTTGTGAATTGTGATCAGAGAGAGTATAAATCGAAGTAGCTAAGTAAAAATTAGTAGCTAACAGAATTGTGATGCTGAGGAGATGGATATATATATTAATTTGCCCGATTTAAACATTCACAATTCATTTATTTAATGGTAAGAATGTAATGTACTTACAATGCTGAGGAGATGGATATATATATACTTACAATGATTATTAATGAGTCAAACACTTGACTCGGCAGGTAAGCTAGTGTTGTAAATCCACTCTGGCACCTGGCTCGACCGGGCTTAGCATAGATGGGTCGATCTGTATTTCTTGCCCATTCACCGACAATCTATGCTAAGCCCGGCCGAGCCATTTTTGCTAAGCCCGCATATATAGGATTTCCTCACTTTTGTAACCGCAACATAGTAAAAGACATGTCTTTTTTATATCAAAGACATGTCTTTTTTATATTATTAGTATATTTTGTTAATGGGAAAAGAAGACATCATCTTTATGACCGACCATACAAGCAGATAATGATCAAAAGAGTCGCTGAATTAGGGAATTACGTGCAGATAAAAATCAGAACGAGAGTTGACGGAAACCCACAGCAAGGTACCGAAAAAAAATGCTGATACAATAATCAATAACATGCATTTGCCGAACCCCATATTTTCCTTCAAAAAAAAAAACTGTTAATTAAGATGCAAAAAATGAGGTTTTTTTGTTAAATTACTCCTAAAATAAAAAATTAGAAATGAAAAATTAACACCCAATTTTATGTAATTTATTTGAGAAATGGAATGAGTGATGGCATATATATATTTTTAAACACGTTCGTATACATTCAGAATTATAACTCTTGAAATTAATTGTTACGTCTAATTATTTGAATTAGGGCTGAGCTCGGGACGGGACGGGCGGGCTTTTTCTTGAGCCCGAGCCCGAGCCCGAAATTTCGGGACAACAGTTGGTTAGCCCGTTCCCGAATTCAAAGAAAAGTCCCGCCCGAGTCGGGACTTCGGGATTTCGGGCCGGGCTCGGGCTAGCCCGAATTTTAAGTAAAAAATCTAGAAAAACATCAAATAATAGACATTAGGGTAAGAGGAGTGTTCAAGAATAGATGGAGTTGTTCGAGACAAATATCTATACCTGGGTTCAAGAGCAACTAAGATCTCGAATCATATTATTCTTATGCACTTAGGTACTTGCTTCCACAGATACTTGTGACTCCATATGAAAAGCTATCTTAGAATTTGTAGAAGAAGAGTTTGGAAAGAAGAAAAGAGGAGATGATAGATAAATAGAAACCTATCGGAACAAAGAAAGAAAAAAGAAGGGGATGAAGATGGATGAACAGAGGAAAAATGGTAGAGTGACTGTAGATGACTAGAAGCCTAGAAGTGATGTTTCACTCTCTCTCCCATTGTATCTTTATTTATTTTAAATTTGGTCAGGGAATTGGTGGGTGTGGAACCCCCGGACCACTGTACCTAGAGACTAGAAAGCTAGTAGAGCACGCTTGAACTCAACTAAATTGGTAATAAATGCTAGCAGAGCACACGTCAACTCATCCAAATTGCTAGCAGAGCATGCAGTCTAAAGGCTACCGGGAAAGTAATAAAGTAATATACATAAATAAATAAAAAGAGTAATTGAAACGGGACGGGCTCGGGATTTTCGGGCTTTTGCCTAAGAAGCCCGAGCCCGAGCCCGAGCCCGACTCTAGAAAGAAAGTCCCGCCCATTCGGGCTCGGGCACATTTCGGGACGGGCTTTTCGGGACGGGATCGGGACGGGATTTTCGGGATTTCGGGCTACTCGGGATTTTTGCTCAGCCCTAATTTGAATCATTGAAATCAAAATAAGTCCGTGATATGAAAGTGAGAAACTGAAAGATAAGATATTTTAATATTAGAGTTTTAAAATCTTCACATATTCCAATTTAATCAAACATAAAAATACAAAGAAAGAAGAATTAGACTCCATAGTTGATAAAGTTCTAAAACTGATTTTAAAACGAATCTTACTTAATTAATTAGAGTACTAATAAAATGTTGAATATCCAATTTTGATAAGACTAACATACCTCTTCAAAGTTAAGCCAATCCTCACTTGAAACTCTATATCAGTGGCGGACGCACGTTCAAACTTTGGGGATAAAATGTCCCCAATTCTTTCAAGATTGATCTATTATATATATATTGGAGGAGAGCTTCTAAAATGAGAAGAGTGTATAATCTGTTCAATTGTAAGCCATTGGATATATATATACATCGATGTCCACACATCTCCTCTCTATTATGTCTCCAATTTCTTTTAGTATGTTGTTTTTGTCATCTCTTCTCTTCTTTCTCCCCCCTTTCTTTTTTACTTTTTTTCTTAATTAATAAAAAACACATGTATTTCCTTACCCAGTTAGCCATCAATAATAGTATTTTGTAGGTTTTGACTAAAAACAATTGTTTAAGTTTGAACTCTTTCCCACCGGGATTGTGCACATCTTTATCTTACAACAATATTTATCTCACAATTCCTTTATGGTTTATTTCACAATCAGGTACTATATTTGTTGGAATCTCAATATTATTTCCTTTTGATTCCACCCACTATATATGTAAAAGTTGTGGGAATACAATGAAAAAACAAAGTTTAAAGAAAGAAAGCGTGCAACTAGGAAGCTGAAAAGTGGGATGACAAAATAATAATCAAGCTCATATATATATATATATATATATGGTGGTTTCTGAACATTATTACAACCTTAAAAAACAAACTAAAAAACAAATAAAAGAACAATAATTAGAGTCCACAAAGCCAAAAACAACTCCAGCGGCACGGACCTCCTCCTCCTCCTCTTCATAGCGCTATCTCCACTAGACGTTACATTAAATGCAACAGAACCTGTTTATTTATATACATACATATATACAGATTATTATTATTATTTATTTATTATCCACAAAATTAAAGAAAACTCACGATCAATTTGATTATTTAGAAGAGTAACAACATACAGTCGTAGTCCGTCCACCCTATTCGTTCACCTTCCAGATCGTATACAATAAATTTGTTCCGCAAAAGAATTTCTGCACGAACCAAAATTTATTTATTTATTCAAATTAACCATTCTAATATAATTTTGGCAAAAAAAAAACAAGGGATCGATATTAGTTACCTCCTAATACGGTCGGTTGTTATGGTAAAAGATTCCTCTGAAAGCCCATGCACCACATCTGGGAAGTATTCTGCAAAATAATAAATAAATTTAAAACGTCAATATTATAATAAAAGAAATTATTAGAAATTTAATTACACTCAATTAATTAATTACTGTCACGCCTTGATATAATAGGTATTGCTCTGGACCTAATCCCATTTCGGCGTTGTCACCAATTACTAAACTAATTACTGGAAATGCATCCCTCACCCTGTGCACACAGTGTGGAACATACCAATATTAATAATAACAATATTTTTAAATTAAATTAATAGCTAGGGAATGAATTTCTTGAAATAATTAAATAAACAAAATTTGAAAAATTTAATACCTCCCAACGACTAAGTAACAAGGATCAACCGAAGACGGATACCGAACTGCAGATGTAGACGAGTCGATCTATATATAATGACAAAATTAAAGTTGTTAATTAATGCATTTTTTTAATTTATTTATATGAAACTTAACAATAATTAATTAATAATATACTTACAATGGCTATTAATGAGTCAAAGACTTGACTCGGCAGGTAAGCTAATGTTGTACCCGAATCCACTCGGGCACCTGGCTCGACCTGGCTTAGCATAGATGGGTCGATCTGTATTACCTGCCCATTCACCGACACTCTATGCAAATCCAGAACATAGTGCGGCCTACAATTTAATATTATAACTATTAGTCAGTCTATTTATATTAATTAACGAGCTAGCTAAATTAATTAATTAATAATGATTTTTTAGTAATAAATAAATATATTACTTACTGCGACGGTATGATACGGCTATAAATAATATATGGTATGTCGATCGCCCCGAGTACCAGAACACCTCCCCCAGATACGTCTCCGCTGAGACAATGGGAAAATGTTCTGGGACTCTTTCCTTGCGCCGCCAATTGGGAAATCACCGACAAATTCTGTCGGTCAAATCCCAATACGTCGTCTACTTGGTTGTTCGGTTGGAAGTCGGTTTCGGCGTAATTACACCTGTGCATGATCAAACCAAGATTTATTAGAATCAATTTTAGGATTTATTATAAGAATTATCAAAATTCTTAGTTACGTACCCAAAAATTATATCAGCAGTATATTTTACTACCGTATTATAATAGTTACTGTCAATACTATAATTGGTAAGCAAATCCTTTGATAAAATTCCATCACTGCGTGTTCCATCTCCGTAAATAACCATGTACGGGCATAAGTCGTGCTCGTCCTTCAAACACCATTCTTATGTTTCTCTAGGTGTAGGGCATTCCTTGTCGTTGCAACGTATTCCCGACCAGGAACGTGACTTATCGGCTGAATAACGATGCACCGAGATGTTCTACACACACACACATATATATATATATAACATCTGATTAATTAGCTTGTTTATCATTTAAAAAATATTATATATACACTACTAATATTTTACCGCTATTCTCGTCCATGCAGGGCAATCCTTACACGATATGCACCACACCCATGTGATGTCACTACCGGTGTCAAATTGCACGTAGAAATCACGCACATGAGTTCCAAGCTGAACTCTCGTGTAGTATAAACTTAGCCATGAAATATAATTAAAAAAAATATAGTTAGTTAATTAATTAATGTAAAAAATTTCGTTAAGGAAAAATAAATATTTTTGTCACTATAGATATAGCATAGTATTTTAAATAGTGAGTTACCCAAGGGATAAATCCGCAGTTCCGCTAAGTGTGTAATTTATAACACCGCTTAACCTTCGCCCATGCCTAAGCCCATCTCTTTCTACGAGATGGCTTATCGACTCGTTGGTAGGGAGCCTTCTTTCCAGAACGAGAGTTGTCGGAAACCCACAACAAGGTACCGATAAAAGTGCTGATACAATAATCAATAACATGCATTTGCAGAACCGCATATTTTCCTACAAAAAAAAAAAAGGGTAATTAAGATGCAAAAACATATATCCTCTATATTGTGTCTCTCTCTCCATTTATCAAGTGACAAGTGTCAAATACAAGGAAAGAGAAAATCGAACACGGGTTCTCTAGACAAGTTGTCTTATTTGCTGGTAATAAGTGTAAGAAACATTAATTTTGCTTTCAGGATCATGGTGGATGATTTGATCCCACTGAAACTTTCTATATTAAATGCATCTCTGCATATATCCGTAGTAGATTTAATCTTTATGGTAATTCTTTTAATGGTTATACTTAACAAATAAGATATGATATGATATTTTACTAATCTATTGAGATTGTTAAGCTCTTTGTTTATTATAATAATATTAATCCGACTATTGTGTATTTATCTATGATGAAGAACATGACGGGTTAAAGAATTTATAAATTGTCTGAAATTTGCTCCGTGTGAATTTTTTTTTTCCCAAAAAAAAAAGAAGTGAAAATAAGAAGCCACTAAAAATAAGTGCATTATTATTATTATGATTATGAAGAAGTTGATGATATGTATTTAATAAGGTTAACAGGTCTTTTGGTCCATGATGTTTGACAAGTTTTGAGTTTTGGTCAATGATATTTTTTTTTACCTAGTTTTGGTACCATATGTTTGCAGATTTTTTTCTAGTTTTGGTCTAACCGTTACATTCCGTCCATTTTTTGACATGTTCAAGTCACGTGAGCCACTCTAAACTTTAAATTTAGTCCCTCTAATACTTCCTTAACCTTTTTTTTTCAATTTAGTCCCGAAGTTTCAAAATTGACCCCAATTGGACAATAGGTCCAATTGAATTTTTGAAACTTCGAGACTAAATTGAACAAAAAAAAAGGTTAGGAAAGTATTAGAATGACTAAATTGAACAAAATTGAAAGTTTAGGGTGGATCACGTGACTTGTACATGTCAAAAAATGGACGGAATATAACGGTCAGACCAAAACTAGAAAAAATCTGCAAACATATGGTACCAAAACTAGGTAAAAAATAACATCATTGACCAAAACCCAAAACTTGTCAAACATTATGGACCAAAAGACCTGTTAACCCTATTTAATATGTATTACCTAATCGCAATCGAAGGGCCGACCGGCTAGATCAGGAGACAATTGTAGTAGCGTGGAGACTATAATTTGTGAATTGTGATCAGAGAGAGTATAAATCGAAGTAGCTAAGTAAAAATTGGTAGCTAACAGAATTGTGATGCTGAGGAGATGGATATATATATTAATTTGCCCGATTTAAACATTCACAATTCATTTCTTTAATGGTAAGAATGTAATGTACTTACAATGGTGAGGAGATGTATATATATATATATATATATATATATATATATATATATATATATATATATATATATATATATATATACTTACAATGCTTATTAATGAGTCAAACACTTGACTCGGCAGGTAAGCTAGTGTTGTAAATCCACTCTGGCACCTGGCTCGACCGGGCTTAGCATAGATGGGTCGATCTGTATTTCTTGCCCATTCACCGACAATCTATGCTAAGCCCGGCCGAGCCATCTTTGCTAAGCCCGCATATATAGGATTTCCTCACTTTTGTAACCGCAACATAGTAAAAGACATGTCTTTTTTATATCAAAGACATGTCTTTTTTATATTATTAGTATATTTTGTTAATGGGAAAAGAAGACATCATCTTTATGACCGACCATACAAGCAGATAATGATCAAAAGAGTCGCTGAATTAGGGAATTACGTGATGATAGGATATACAGAGAGTTAGTTCCACGTTTGAAATTCCAATGCATGCAGTTGAATTGTGGTGCAACTTATTGTTTCGGGCCTCTACGGGGTGATGAGATATGGAGACGTATCACTTGTAGTTGTAGGCGAACTGATAATTCCCTTAACTTAAGACTTGCATGTTGAGCATAGCAGTTGAGGCGTGGTAGAATCAGATTTCCTCATGCATGAATGGAAGCGGGTCGATAAAAAGTCATGAGGACGGGATTATGTTATTGTAGAGACTTTTGGTTGAAACCATTCCAAATGAGTCTCGACGGATGAAAATTTGTGGATTTATAGAGGGAGGGCATAATTGGGAGAATCTTAATTATGTGAGGACAATTTGAAGGGTGAGGACAATTTTAAATTTTCAGATTTTTATTTATGTAATAGATAATAGATTTTAGAGTAAAAAATATTTCCTTTTTGTAAATAGAGAAATTACTAACCCATGTTCTCCACTCCTTCACCCACACACACTTAAAGTGTTGGTACAATATACGTTCCATCCGTCTTCACAGATTTAGTTAAGTTAATTACACTAGTTCATCGTAATTCTCATTTGCACAATATCTATTTATTGGGGAATTTAACCTATATATATACAATTGTGACTTTATGTCTTTTATTTATTTGAGTATTTAGGCTTTCTTTATTTGAAGTTCTATTGAGAACTAATTGTTCAATTTGAAAGTATTTTATGTGTAGCTTTATCTGATGTTGTTGCAGGACCACCTTTCCATTGAGCATTAAAGGCTGATAGCGACAACAAACCTCTATCACTAATTTTCTTAAGAGAATTAGCCACATTTTTTCTTGTTTAGTCCTTCAATGTTGTAAATTCTGATTTTAAGTTAATTCTACAATGTAAATTTTATTTTCCCTTCCTTCATGTATCAAGATCAATAAGAGATGTTGATTCAGTAATATTAATTTATAGTTTTTCAATATTTCATGTAGTAAAAGGCAAAACATCTAAATAAATTATACAAATTAAAAAATACCAATAAAAATTGTGAATATATATATATATATATATATATATATATATATATATATATATATATATATATATACACGGAAAATAGTATTAAATGGTAATTAATTTTTTTAATGTACTTTTCACTCATAATTAATGATCAGTGGCTATTTTATTTAGTCACAAATTCCAACTTTATTTAGTGACTACTTTTTCATTTGGTCACTATTACATTTAGCAACTTAATCTATTGTGACTACGGTGTGACCAATTCTATTTTGGTCACTAATTCATTTAGTGAGTGTTTTCTGAACTTTTGTGACCACCTTATCAGTCACAAAAGACCTATTCTGGTGTAGTGTACCACGAGCGGTTTCACACTTCCGAGACATTACATTTCGGTCCCCGCTCTTATCGCGACTTACATGAGCACCCAATATGGGTGCATTTTCCTACACTTATATTCAAAATAATTAGATAGTTGTTATAATGAATGAACTTGGGAACATTTGGTTTATTCATGGGCTAATCCAATTAAGAAACCGGCACAACCTATTTTCCACCTAATTAAACCCAAGTTTTATAAACCTATTTATGAGCTAAGTGATTTATATTTTAACATAGAATTAATTATTTTATTTTTTTTCTTAAAAGGCATGATGATGAGAATCTGATTAAATTATTATGAGAATGAGAAATTAATTATTATGTTACCTAGCTTGGCAGAATTATATATGTATCGATGTGTGGAGGATCTGCAGGTTAATCAACGAACTCCAACTAATTAAATCAGAAAATCGCAGCAGACATGAAGGAGCTGGAAGAAGAGGCTAATGTAGTCGGAGCAGACAGATGATCGATGAACTGATGATGGTGCGCTCCAACATTGTATTGTGTTCTATTTATTTATTTTTAAGGTTTCTATATATGGTTAAAGTTTCTTTTTGGATGAAATCAAAGTGCTCCTATCGCTACTTGTTTTCTCATGATGGCGAAGTGGTGATTGTCTTTTCTATTTATTTTGATGGGGGAAGTAGTTTAGTGGTTTTTTGGTTTAAAAAAAAAAAAGTAGTTTAGGGTTTCTATATATGTTAAAGTTTCTTTTGCACATACCTGCACCATTCTAGTGAATGAAATCAATATCTACTTTTTTCTCATGCATGCATGCCTGCCTGCCTTTTCATTTTATATTGTCTGGTCCCCCATGCAATTAATTCTACTTACTGAGTGAGAATAATTTCAAAATAGGATCAAATTGCTACCCGAATTTTGACCAATTTACAAATTACTATTTAAACTTTAATTTTTGAAAATTGGCTACCCGAACTTTCTATATCAGAGCAAACCGCTATCCCTATTTCAATTACCGTTAAATTGGATAGAAAATGAGCATGTTTTCGCCACGTGTGGTCTTTACATGTGTACCTAAGATGGATTCAAACAATTGAAAGTATTACAACGAAATACCTTCAATTAGATACTCAATAGGACTTCCGTCCAATTTGAACAATACATTACAATTGAGCATCTAATTGAAGGTGTTTCGTTACAATACTACTTTTAATTTATATTTGAGCGGTAATTAAGGAGGAAGATTATAAATTGGGGAATATATAGACGTTTAGTATGAGAGAGGAAGACAACAAAATATAAATGAAGTTTAGAATGATGATTTAGATTTTTTCATTTTTTAAAAGTGAAGCTAATTATAAAGTGTAGAAAGCAAATATATATACCTGAATAAAAAATGAAAAATTCGAGGACTAAATCGTGAAAACTGTACAAGTTCAAGGACCACCCTAATGGAAACAAAAAAAAAGTTTGAAACTCATTAATTTTAGTCTTAATTGAAGTCGACCGAGGTGGCCGGGCTGAAAACTCGACGTTAATATGTAGTATAAGAGTTTGCTGGAATGTCTTCACCCACAAATTCGGTTATAAGACAGTTGGTTAAGACGTGCGTCTTATTATATATATATATATATATTATTTTGGCAAAATCATTTATTTCTTTAATTAATGAGGCATAAATATTAATGTTAAACTACTCACTCATTCACCTATCACCTTAAGATTTAAGAATAGTTAGTTAAGTGTAGTCCAAACTTTCACGTGGTATCAGAAATTTCACATGTGAAGGGAACTTTGAACTATAAAGATTAAATCATTATTTCACTTATTACATTTACGATAGTTGGTCAAGTGATTAACCTAAACTCTCATACATCATATATAGATTGTAAGTTGTATATATATATTCGATATACATTTAGAATAATATATATGTGTGTTAAGGAGTGAGCATGGACCGGTCCTGGACCAGGACCGTTTAGGTGCATTTGAAATGAACCTTAACGATCTTGGTCTTAACGGTCATGGACTTAATGGTTCTGGACTTAACGGTCCTGGTATCGGTCCAGGTCCGTTAGGACCGTTAGTCTGGTCAAAGATTGTTTTTTAAATTGATTTATTTTAAAAATCTGAATTTATTTTTTAAATATTGATATATAATTATCTCATTTTTTTAAAATATATAAAATATTTTGTAACAAATGAAAAATTACATTTATTATATTACAAACAACCATAAAAATGTCCAAAAACAACCAAAATCTATTTTAAGTGGTTTCGTGTGTAGTTTAGCTTTCCACATTCGCATTTCATCATACATCCATCCCATGTGGTTAAAGTGAGGGTCTATCTTAATCTGCAGAAAAGTAAGACAAATAATGTTTCCATCAATGGCTCAGATGGAGATAATATTATCATGGTTTAGATATTTGATTATTATTTTTTCAAGTTTATTAATTACAGACAAAAATAATATTGACAAATAAGTTTTTATCGGTAAAAATTATTCACTGACATAAACAAACTCCTTGGTAAACAGATTTTTACCGATCAAATATGGTTTCATTATTAAAAAAAAATTACCGACAAATAAATTTTGTGGGTAAATTACATCCACCGACAAAAATAAATTCATCGGTAAATAGTCTTTACCGATCTAATATAATGATATGGGCAAAGTCTTGTATTTGGGCGTGCGAATACACTTTTTCATGTATTGCATTTTTATGTTTCTGCGGATCTTTTTCGCAATTTTCAGTTTTAGTTTGATTTGGTTGTTAATTTCAGAATTTTCTTAAGGTTTAGGGTTTTTGTTTTCATTATTTAAATCTCTCTTAGCCGTCGTTTGTATTCAGATTATTGATTAATTAAAAAAAACTGAGGTTTTCCTCTACCCTGCGTCAATTCTTCGGTATTCTGCGGAATCAACGAATTCTTACGCCTCTATCCAACAAATTCACGGCATTCCCTTTCGAATCAACGAGTCTTTGTCCCTTCTATCCCTATCACGCTGCATCAGATTGGGATGTGGGCGAAGTCTCGGATTTGGGCGTGCGAGTACACTTTTTTAAATGTACTTTTGGTGCCACATGTACCAGTGTAAGTTTTTTGTGTTATATGTTTAGTTTTGTAGGCTTTTAGTGCCATATGTTTGAGAGATTTGGTTCTTCCGTTAGTCAACAGTTAGTTTGATCGTTAAATACTTTTATTTTGTTCAATTTAGCACTCAAATTTATATTTCTAAAATTTATATTGTTTGTTCAAATCACCGTAGAAGGCCGCCGACCACCACCTACCACCTCCAAAGTCGCCGCCGACCACCACGAAAATGGACGGCCACCACCACTTGGGGCCGGCCACCACCAATTGGGGTGGTGGGTGGCCCCAAATGGTGGTGGCCAGCCCCGATTAGGGCTGCAGCCACCACCAATTGGGGCCGGCCACCACTAATTGGGTACATAACACTATATATGTTAATTAATTATGCACACTTAACTTGACTATACATACACATATGCGTACATAACATACCATATATTATATATTCATATTGGCAACCAATGAACCGAGAAGACGACCATATATATATATGTACGTACACATATGTGTATTTTAGTGAGAAGGAAAGTCCATCATATATAAAGCTAGTTCTAGTTCTAGCTAGCTAGCTTAATATTATCATGTGGGTAGGTCCATCATATATAAAGCTAGTTCTAGTTCTAGCTAGCTAGCTTAATATTATCATGAGGGTAGGTTCTTTAATAGGAATAGAATCCAAAAACTGTCTCAATTTGTATCAGTTTGGTCTCTAAGATTGAAATTTAATGTCTCAATTTTCATATGTGTTGCTATTTGGTGTCTCCGTTAAATTTAGGGGTTAAGTTGAACGAAATCTAGTCATGTGAGGGTCACGTGAGTGGTCAATTTTTAAAATTCCAAAAATACCCCCGGACCAGAATTAGGGTTCCGACCAATTAAGAAATTTGTGGGGTGTTACCTTACCAATTAACATAGTGATTTGTTTGAGATTGCATGGTGATGTCGGATGATATTATTCACTATATAATTGATATACGAGAAGATGGTCGGTCAACAAATAAGTTGTTGTTTCTCTCAGGTCAACATTTATGCTTAATAATAATTATCTCACAATATATCCTTCCTTTATGGTTTATTATTTCACTATCGATCAGCTACTATATTTGTTGGAATCTTACTTTTATGTCCTTTTAATTGCACCCGCTTTATATATATGTATAAGACAAGTTGTGGGAAGGAAGACGATGAAAAAACAAACTTTAAATTTAATTATTATTAAAGAAAAAAAAGCGTGCAGGCAACATAGCTAGCTGGAAACATTACGACAAGCTTAAAAAAAAAAAATACAAACAAACTAAAAATGAATACGAAGAGTCGACAAAACTCATGTATATATATATACGGCGGGCGGGCGGGCGGTTTCTAAACAAAAAAACTACGACAACCTTAAAAAACAATATTTAAAGTCGACAAAGTCATAAACAACAACTCCAGACTCCTCCAGCTCCACCTCTTCATAGTGCTATCTCCACTAGACGTTACATTAAATGCAACAGAACCTGTTTATTTATATACATACATACAAGATTATTATTATTTATCATCCACAAAATTAAACAAAACTCACGATCAATTTTATTATTTAGAAGAGTAACAACATACAGTCGGAGTCCGTCCACCCTATTCGTTCACCTTCCAGATCGTACACGATAAATTTGTTCCGCAAAAGAATTTCTGCACCAACCAAATTTTATTTATTTATTTATTCAAATTAACCATTCTAATATAATTTTGGCAAAAATAAAACGCACGGAATCGATATTAGTTACCTCCTAATACGATGGGTTGCTCAGGTAGATTATTCCTCTGAAAGCCCATACACCATATCTGGGAAGTATTCTGCAAAATAAATTTAAAATGTCAATATTATAATAATAAAATAAATTATTAGAAATTTAATTACATTTAATTAATTACCGTCACGCCTTGATATAATAGGTATTGCTCTGGACCTAATCCCATTTCGGCGTTGTCACCAGATACCAAACTAATTACTGGAAATGCATCCCTATATTGTTAATAATAACAATATTGTTAAATTAAATTAAATTAGTAGCTAGGGAATGAATTTCTTGAAATAATTTACTAAATAAAATCTGGAAAATTTAATACCTCCCAACCGTGACTAATTAACAAGGTTCAACCGAAGACATATACCGAACTGCAGATGTAGACGCGTCGATCTATATATAATGACAAAATTAATAATGTATCTTTTTTTATTATTATTATTATATGAAACCTTAACAATATTACTTAATTAATTAATTAATAATATACTTACAATGCTTATTAACGAGTCAAACACTTGACTCGGCAGGTAAGCTAGTGCTGTTCCCGTATCCACGCGGGCTCCTGGATGGATCGGAGATGGGTTGACCCGTATTACTTGTCCATTCGCCGACACTCTCTTCAAGTCCAGAAGATAGTGCCGCCTACATTATAATTAATAATTAATTAGCCCGTCTATATATTATGATTTTTTTTAGTAATAATAAATAAATAAATATACAACACTTACTGCGATGAAACCATACGAGTGTAAACTATATATGGCACATCTATCGCGCTGAGAACCAGAACACCTCCCCCAGATACATCTCCGCTGAGACAGTGGGAAAATGTTCTGGGACTCTTCCCTTGCGACACCAATTGGGAAATCGCCGACAACTTGTGACGGCTAAATCCCAATACGCCGTCTATTTGGTTGTTCGGTTGGCCGTTGGATGCGTAATTACACCTGTCCATGCATGATCAAACCGAGAATTATTAGAAGCAATTCTAGGATTTATTATAACAATTATCAAAATTCTTAGTTGCGTACCCAAAAATTATATCAGCAGTAGATTTTACTACCCTATTATAATAGTTACTGTCAGTACTATAATAGGTAAGCAAATCCTTTGATAAAATTCCATCGGTGCGCGTTCCATCTCCGTAAATAATCATGTACGGGCATAAGTCGTGCTCGTCCTTCAAACACCATTCCGATGTTTCTCTTGGCGTAGGGCATTCCTTGTCGTCGCAAAGTATACCCGACCATGAACGTGACTTATCGGCTGAATAGCGATGCATCGAGATGTTCTGCACATATATATATATAACATCTGATTAATTAGCTTGTTTATCATTTAAAAATATTTTATGTGCACTACTAATATTTTACCGCTATTCCCGTCCATGCAGGGCAATCCTTACACGATATGCACCACACCCATGTGATGTCACTACCGGTGTCAAATTGCACGTAGAAATCACGCGCAGGAGTTCCAAGCGGAACTCTCGTGTAGTATAAACTTATCCATGCAATAAAAAAAATAGTTAGTTAATTAATTAATATAAAAAATTTCGTTAAGGAAAAATAAATATTTTTGTCACTATATATATAGCATAGTATTTTAAATAGTGACTTACCCAAGGGATAAATCCGCAGTTCCGCTAAGTGTGCAATTTATAACACCGCTTAACCTTCGCCCATGCCTAAGTCCATCTCTTTTTATGAGATGACTTATCGACTCGTTGGTAGGGAGCCTCCTTTCCAGAACGAGAGTTGTCGGAAACCCAAAGCAATGTACCGATAAAAATGCTGATACAATAACCAATAACATGCCTTTGCAGAACCCCATATATTCCTAAAAAAACGGTTAATTAAGATGCAAAAACATGAGTTAGCATGGAATCCATACGAGACCGACTAATTAAACTACAACCTGGTAGAATGGAATGTTAGCAATAATTCGTGGGTTGCCCTCTCTTATTGTAGTAATTCGAACTACATGCACGCTAAAATACACACGTTTGTAAGACATGAGATCGTAACCATAGAACGACACTTACTTGTTCGGTGTGACGGGCGTGCGGTTGCGGAAGCGTAGATCGTCGGCGGCGGTTCGGAATCACGGCGGCGTGGCGGGATGCCGGTCGGAGAGGTGCGTCACTTGATCGGATCACACCACGGTCTCCAAAGTTGATGACCCTTAGACTAGAACTATAGAGCATGCAACATATGATATAGGGAGTATGGATGCTTGGTGTCGTGGGTTCTCTACCCACCATCTATATATAGGCACAAGAGATAGTCGAGCGGTTTCACACTTCCGAGACATTACATTTCGGTACCCGCTCTTATCGCGACTTACATGAGCACCCCGTATGGGTGCATTTTCCTACACTTATATTCAAAATAATTAGATAGTTGTTATAATGAATGAACTTGGGAACATTTGGTTTATTCATGGGCTAATCCAATTAAGAAACCGGCACAACCTATTTTCCACCTAATTAAACCCAAGTTTTATAAACCTATTTATGAGCTAAGTGATTTATATTTTAACATAGAATTAATTATTTTATTTTTTTTTTCTTAAAAGGCATGATGATGAGAATCTGATTAAATTATTATGAGAATGAGAAATTAATTATTATGTTACCTAGCTTGGCAGAATTATATATGTATCGATGTGTGGAGGATCTGCAGGTTAATCAACGAACTCCAACTAATTAAATCAGAAAATCGCAGCAGACATGAAGGAGCTGGAAGAAGAGGCTAATGTAGTCGGAGCAGACAGATGATCGATGAACTGATGATGGTGCGCTCCAACATTGTATTGTGTTGTTCTATTTATTTATTTTTAAGGTTTCTATATATGGTTAAAGTTTCTTTTGGATGAAATCAAAGTGCTCCTATCGCTACTTGTTTTCTCATGATGGCGAAGTGGTGATTGTCTTTTCTATTTATTTTGATGGGGGAAGTAGTTTAGTGGTTTTTTGGTTAAAAAAAAAAAAGTAGTTTAGGGTTTCTATATATGTTAAAGTTTCTTTTGCACATACCTGCACCATTCTAGTGAATGAAATCAATATCTACTTTTTTCTCATGCATGCATGCGCCTTTTCATTTTATATTGTCTGATCCCCCATGCAATTAATTCTACTAACTGAGTGAGAATAATTTCAAAAGAGGATCAAATTGCTACCCGAATTTTGACCAATTTACAAATTACTATTTAAACTTTAATTTTTGAAAATTGGCTACCTGAACTTTATATATCAGAGCAAACCGCTATCCCTATTTCAATTACCGTTAAATTGGATAGAAAATGAGCATGTTTTCGCCACGTGTGGTCTTTACATGTGTACCTAAGATGGATTCAAACAATTGAAAGTATTACAGCGAAATACCTTCAATTAGATACTCAATAGGACTTCCGTCCAATTTGAACAATACATTACAATTGAGCATCTAATTGAAGGTGGTTCGTTACAATACTACTTTTAATTTATATTTGAGCGGTAATTAAGGAGGAAGATTATAAATTGGGGAATATATAGACGTTTAGTATGAGAGAGGAAGACAACAAAATATAAATGAAGTTTAGAATGATGATTTAGATTTTTTCATTTTTTAAAAGTGAAGCTAATTATAAAGTGTAGAAAGCAAATATATATACCTGAATAAAAAATGAAAAATTCGAGGACTAAATCGTGAAAACTGTACAAGTTCAAGGACCACCCCAATGGAAACAAAAAAAAAGTTTGAAACTCATTAATTTTAGTCTTAATTGAAGTCGACCGAGGTGGCCGGGCTGAAAACTCGACGTTAATATGTAGTATAAGAGTTTGCTGGAATGTCTTCACCCACAAATTCGGTTATAAGACAGTTGGTTAAGACGTGCGTCTTATTATATATATATATATATATATATATATATATATATATATATATATATATATATATATATATATATATATTATTTTGGCAAAATCATTTATTTCTTCAATTAATGAGGCGTAAATATTAATGTTAAACTACTCACTCATTCACCTATCACCTTAAGATTTAAGAATAGTTAGTTAAGTGTAGTCCAAACTTTCACATGGTATCAGAAATTTCACATGTGAAGGGAACTTTGAACTATAAAGATTAAATGATTATTTCACTTATTACATTTACGACAGTTGGTCAAGTGATTAACCTAAACTCTCATACATCATATATAGATTGTAAGTTGTATATATATATATTCGATATACATTTAGAATAATACATATGTGTGTTAAGGAGTGAGCATGGACCAGTCCTGGACCAGGACCGTTTAGGTCCATTTGAAAATGGACCTTAACGATCTTGGTCTTAACGGTCATGGACTTAATGGTTCTGGACTTAACGGTCCTGGTATCGGTCCAGGTCCGTTAGGACCGTTAGTCCGGTCAAAGATTGTTTTTTAAATTGATTTATTTTAAAAATCTGAATTTATTTTTTAAATATTGATATATAATTATCTCATTTTTTTAAAATATATAAAATATTTTGTAACAAATGAAAAATTACATTTATTATATTACAAACAACCATAAAAATGTCCAAAAACAACCAAAATCGATTTTAAGTGGTTTCGTGTGTAGTTTAGCTTTCCACATTCGCATTTCATCATACATCCATCCCATGTGGTTAAAGTGAGGGTCTATCTTAATCTGCAGAAAAGTAAGACAAATAATGTTTCCATCAATGGCTCAGATGGAGATAATATTATCATGGTTTAGATATTTGATTATTATTTTTTCAAGTTAATTAATTACAGACAAAAATAATATTGACAAATAAGTTTTTATCGGTAAAAATTATTCACTGACATAAACAAACTCCTTGGTAAACAGATTTTTACCGATCAAATATGGTTTCATTATTAAAAAAAAATTACCGACAAATAAATTTTGTGGGTAAATTACATCCACCGACAAAAATAAATTCATCGGTAAATAGTCTTTACCGATCTAATATAATGATATGGGCAAAGTCTTGTATTTGGGCGTGCGAATACACTTTTTCATGTATTGCATTTTTATGTTTCTGCGGGTCTTTTTCGCAATTTTCAGTTTTAGTTTGATTTGGTTGTTAATTTCAGAATTTTCTTAAGGTTTAGGGTTTTTGTTTTCACTATTTAAATCTCTCTTTGCCGTCGTTTGTATTCAGATTATTGATTAATTAAAAAAAAAAACAGAGGTTTTCCTCTACCCTGCGTCAATTCTTCGGTATTCTGCGGAATCAACGAATTCTTACGCCTCTATCCAACAAATTCTCGGCATTCCCTTTCGAATCAACGAGTCTTTGTCCCTTCTATCCCTATCACGCTGCATCAAATTGGGATGTGGGCGAAGTCTCGGATTTGGGCGTGCGAGAACACTTTTTTATGCGGAGACGGCGATCTGAGCAAGCCTCATAGTAAACTATGAGGTTTGGCGTTTTTTGGCCAAATTCTTTCGTCTAGATGGTCAAATTTGCAGTTTTATGTTTTTCTTTCGATCTTTTTTATAATTTGTCTGTTTTGTTTGGGGCTTTGTTGTTAATTTCGGATTTTGTCCTAAGGTTAGGGTTTTAGATTTTTCTATTTAAACTTTGTTAGCCGTCATTTACATTCAGATTATTGATTAATAAAAAAACCGAGGTTTTCCTCTACTCTGTGTCAATTCTTCGGGTATTCTTAGAATCAACGAATTCTTGCGCCTCTATCCGACAAATTATCGGCATTCCCTTTCGAATCAACGAGTCTTTGATCCCATTTATCCCCATCACGCTGCATCAGATTTGGTCGCTAAAAACTACTTACCGACAAAATAAACTCATATGTAAATGGTCTTTACCGGTAAAAACAGTTTGAATTTGACGAGATTTTAATAGTAGGCATTTGCTGAACTCTATATTTTCCTTAAAAAAACAGTTATTATTAAATTAAGATACAAAAACAGGAGTTTTTTTTTTTACAAATTACCCCTATAATAATAAACAAAATGAGAAATGACCCTATGAATGTTGTTTTCCGAAAAATGTCTCATTCGTTTAGAGCAATAGAGAAATACAAATTAAAGTACCAAAAGATGCTCTTGGAGCATGATAGAAAGATCCACAATTATATATTAAATTAAGATGCAAAAACATGAGTTTTTTTTAACTACCCCTAAAATAATAACCAAAATGAGAAATGACCCTATGAATTTAACATTAATAGTTGACTAATTAGTTAAACTTTATATTATCTTTATAGTTTATTTGATAATATTATGTTTAGTCAACTAAACATTATTTGTAGAATGTGATCAAATAGTTATTTTTGTTTTTTGACGTGATAATTTAGATACCTACTTTTCAAAACGCGATTAAATAGTTCAAACTTGTTTCAATGGTAATAAAAATGACGGTTTAGGATTTACCCTTATTTTTAGTCAATTCGAGTATTCTCATCGTGTTCTTCGTATTTTTCATCACATTTATCAAGTTTTTTTTTAAAAAATAAATAAATAAATTCAAAGAATTATTAAAAAAAAAAAAATCGAACACGGGTTCTCAAGACAAATGGTCTTATTTGCTATTGCTGGTAATAAGTCTAAGAAGCATTAATTTTTCTTTTAGGGTACAAGACTCAATGAAACAAAGGTTGATCATGGTGGATGGTTTGATCCACGGAAACTTTTTATATTCAATGCATCTTTCCATATAGCCGTAGGAGATTTAATCTTTCTGGTAATTCTTTTAATGGTTATACTTAACAGATAAGATATGATATTTTACTAATCTATCGAGATTGTTAAGCTCTTTGTTTATTATAATAATATTAATCCAACTACTGTGTATTTATCTATGATGAAGAAGAGGTTAAGCATTTATAAACTGTCTGAAATTTTCTCCATGTGAAATTTTTATGTCTGAAGTTTAAAATGTTGATATGGAATGTCTAAAGTTTCACTTTAAATTTGCATTTAAAACTTACAGAATTCGATCATGTATTTGTCACATATTTACAGTCCAAATTTTGGCTCATGTGCCAGCTTAGTGTCTCAAGTTTAAACTGTTGATATTTAGTGTCCCAATTTTCAGTACTGTTGCTATTTGGTTTTCTGTTAGATTTTGGGGTTAATTTTAACAGACTCGGTTGAAAAGACTATTTTGCCCCCTTTTTTTAAGCCTCCAATTCCGGCCACCCACCACGATTCCGGCCACCCACCTCCAATTCCGGCCACACACCTCTGATTCCGAGCCACCCACCTCCGATTCCGGCCACCCACATCTGATTCCTTGCCACGGCGATGCATTTGCAGTTGGAGAGAACCCTAAATCGGTCGTAATCAGCCCGGATTCTGCCGTAATCGACCCGGTATTTGCCGTAATCGGCCAGAACCCTAAGACCTAAATCGGTCGTAATATGCCGGAATCGTCCGTAATCCGGCCGGAACCCTAAGTCCCAAATCAGAGCAGCGTTCTGGTCGGGGGTATTTTGAGAATTGTTCACTCATGTGACCATCACGTGACCAGATTATGTTCAACTGAATCCCAAAATTTAACGGGGACGCCAAATAGAAACACATATGAAAATTGGGACATTCAATTTCGTTCAGACACCAAATTGACACATGGGTCAAAATTGAGACAGTAAATAGGGTTTAGTTGGGTGGTGGTCGGCCGGAGTAGGGTGGTGGACGTTCAGATTAGGGTGGTGGTCGGCCGGAGTAGGGTGGTGACCGATAGGAGTAGGGTGATGGCCGGCCAGAGTAAACATAATAGTATAAGGGATAATTTTGACATTAATCATTCTGTCAATTTTAACCGCAAATTTGGATGAAAAACCAAATTTCAACAAAAGTGAAACTTCAAACATTCTATATCAACATGTTAAACTTCAAGCACCAAAATCTCATATGGATCAAACTTCAGACCGTTTATTCATGAATTGAAAACTTGAAGGATTTAGAAAATGCAAGAGGTGTAATTATATTTGACGAGGCCAAACACTACACGTCACCATTTACGTAAAAATATCAGGCACGTGCCATATTTTGCAACTACATCTCTCTCTTGTTGTGGTGTAGAGTTGATGCTTTTATATGTTAGTGCTACTGGTTTATTAATTAGTGATGCTTTCATACTATATATGTGTTTATATAACTTTTCCATTAAACTTTTCGAATGTTTATGATAATTTAGAAAAATGCTATAATGACCGGCAGTTTTTGTTTTGCAATTTTGATCGATGTAGAATTTGTTGACGTGTAAAGAGACATAATTGTTGTTTTCTTTTATTATTTCATTTTCTCCATTTCCATTTATGTCCCTCAGTATTTGGATTTAGAATAGACATTGTTTGCTTACCTTTTACACTTTTTTTACATTGTGTTATAAATTTTTGTTTTCCTTTATGATTTGAGTGTAAATAATAATAGATGTGCTCTCTTCATTATCAGATTGAAAACGACAACCATAGTCCATACTTTAAAAGATTCATTGTAATGAGGTGAAGATAAAAACACATTCACACACTACTAAGATATTGAATTATTATTGATTAATGAACTATATTTAAAGGAATAAAAAGGGAATTCAAATAAATTTCAAAAGCTAAATATAGCAATGTTGAGTATCTTTATTAAAATAAATATATAAATAATTATTGATTGATACAAACATGCAAGTAGTAGTACTATACATTTCATGATGAAATAATGACACTTCCATGTGAATATTGAGATAACTAACTTATATTAAATTTAAAAAAAAATAAAAAAAACCAAGCCTAGGCTGGGTTCATTGAGCTTAGTTGTTCGATTTAGTTCTTTAGGACTAAATTGAATAAAAAAAAAGTTAGGAATGTATTAGAGGAGCTAAGTTTAACAAAATTAAAATTATAGCTTAACGGAAAAAACTAACGGCTAACTAGCGTACGGACAAAAATTCTACAAAGTTCAAACGTATGGTATCAAAAGTATTAAAAAAAAAAACATATTATATCAAAAGTCACATTCGATCAAACATGTTGTACCAAAAATACTTTTAAACTTATATTAATTAATACATGATTTGTTAAAACATAATATTAATTAAGTAACAACTAAAATATCATAATTGTCGCTTAGTTAATACGTGTATTTGCTAATACATACGATCACCATGTTATAAATAAATAAATATGTGCTAGTTATTGGTGCCGACTCAATCACCACTATCGTGTAGAAGAATCTTTCTTTTTTTGTCTATAATTTCCCGACAGTCTAATAGAGTCATATATTCGTTTATGTCCCACTTTTTCCCCTTCTTCCTAATAGTTGGGCTATTATTGATCAAAAACAGACTATATCTGATTTTCTTTTTATTAACTTTTGGTAACAAATGAACCGAAGACGACCATATATATATATATGTACGTACACATATGTGTATTTTAGTGAGAAGGAAAGTCCATCATATATAAAGCTAGTTCTAGTTCTAGCTTGCTAGCTTAATATTATCATGTGGGTAGGTCCATCATATATAAAGCTAGTTCTAGTTCTAGCTAGCTAGCTTAATATTATCATGTGGGTAGGTTCTTTAATAGGAATAGAACCTAAAAACTGTCTCAATTTGTATCAGTTTGGTGTCTAAGATTGAAATTTAATGTCTCAATTTTCATATGTATTGCTATTTGGTGTCTCCGTTAAATTTAGGGGTTAAGTTGAACGAAATCTAGTCATGTGAGGGTCACGTGAGTAGTCAATTTTTAAAATTCCAAAAATACCCCCGGACCAGAATTAGGGTTCCGGCCGGTTCCGACCAATTAAGAAATTTGTGGGGTGTTACCTTACCAATTAACATAGTGATTTGTTTGAGATTGCATGGTGATGTCGGATGATATTATTCACTATATAATTGATATACGAGAAGATGGTCGGTCAACAAATAAGTTGTTGTTTCTCTCAGGTCAACATTTATGCTTAATAATAATTATCTAACAATATATCCTTCCTTTATGGTTTATTATTTCACTATCGATCAGCTACTATATTTGTTGGAATCTTACTTTTATGTCCTTTTAATTGCACCCGCTTTATATATATGTATAAGACAAGTTGTTGGAAGGAAGACGATGAAAAAACAAACTTTAAATTTAATTATTATTAAAGAAAAAAAAGCGTGCAGGCAACATAGCTAGCTGGAAACATTACGACAAGCTTAAAAAAAAAAAAATACAAACAAACTAAAAATGAATACGAAGAGTCGACAAAACTCATGTATATATATATACGGCGGGCGGGCGGTTTCTAAACAAAAAAACTACGACAACCTTAAAAAACAATAATTAAAGTCGACAAAGTCATAAACAACAACTCCAGACTCCTCCAGCTCCACCTCTTCATAGTGCTATCTCCACTAGACGTTACATTAAATGCTACAGAACCTGTTTATTTATATACATACATACAAGATTATTATTATTTATCATCCACAAAATTAAACAAAACTCACGATCAATTTTATTATTTAGAAGAGTAACAACATACAGTCGTAGTCCGTCCACCCTATTCGTTCACCTTCCAGATCGTACACGATAAATTTGTTCCGCAAAAGAATTTCTGCACCAACCAAAATTTATTTATTTATTCAAATTAACCATTCTAATATAATTTTGGCAAAAATAAAACGCACGGAATCGATATTAGTTACCTCCTAATACGATGGGTTGCTCAGGTAGATTATTCCTCTGAAAGCCCATACACCATATCTGGGAAGTATTCTACAAAATAAATTTAAAATGTCAATATTATAATAATAAAATAAATTATTAGAAATTTAATTACATTTAATTAATTACCGTCACGCCTTGATATAATAGGTATTGCTCTGGACCTAATCCCATTTCGGCGTTGTCACCAAATACCAAACTAATTACTGGAAATGCATCCCTCACCCTGCCAATATTGTTAATAATAACAATATTGTTAAATTAAATTAGTAGCTAGGGAATGAATTTCTTGAAATAATTTATTGAATAAAATATGGAAAATTTAATACCTCCCAACCGTGACTAAGTAACAAGGGTCAACCGAAGACATATACCGAACTGCAGATGTAGACGCGTCGATCTATATATAATGACAAAATTAATAATGTATCTTTTTTTTATTATTATTATTATATGAAACCTTAACAATATTGCTTAATTAATTAATTAATAATATACTTACAATGCTTATTAATGAGTCAAACACTTGACTCGGCAGGTAAGCTAGTGCTGTACCCGTATCCACGCGGGCTCCTGGCTGGATCGGAGATGGGTCGACCCGTATTACTTGTCCATTCGCCGACACTCTCTTCAAGTCCAGAAGATAGTGCCGCCTACATTATAATTAATAATTAATTAGCCCGTCTATATATTATGATTTTTTTTATTAATAATAAATAAATAAATATACAACACTTACTGCGATGAAACCATACGAGTGTAAACTATATAAGGCACATCTATCGCGCTGAGAACCAGAACACCTCCCCCAGATACATCTCCGCTGAGACAGTGGGAAAATGTTCCGGGACTCTTCCCTTGCGACGCCAATTGGGAAATCGCCGACAAATTGTGACGGCTAAATCCCAATACGCCGTCTATTTGGTTGTTCGGTTGGCCGTTGGATGCGTAATTACACCTGTCCATGCATGATCAAACCGAGAATTATTAGAAGCAATTCTAGGATTTATTATAACAATTATCAAAATTCTTAGTTGCGTACCCAAAAATTATATCAGCAGTAGATTTTACTACCCTATTATAATAGTTACTGTCAGTACTATAATAGGTAAGCAAATCCTTTGATAAAATTCCATCGGTGCGTGTTCCATCTCCGTAAATAATCATGTACGGGCATAAGTCGTGCTCGTCCTTCAAACACCATTCCGATGTTTCTCTTGGCGTAGGGCATTCCTTGTCGTCGCAAAGTATACCCGACCAGGAACGTGACTTATCGGCTAAATAGCGATGCACCGAGATGTTCTGCACACACACACACACACACATATATATATATATATATATATATATATATATATATATATAACATCTGATTAATTAGCTTGTTTATCATTTAAAAAATATTTTATGTGCACTACTAATATTTTACCGCTATTCCCGTCCATGCAGGGCAATCCTTACACGATATGCACCACACCCATGTGATGTCACTACCGGTGTCAAATTGCACGTAGAAATCACGCGCAGGAGTTCCAAGCTGAACTCTCGTGTAGTATAAACTTAGCCATGCAATAAAAAAAATAGTTAGTTAATTAACTAATGTAAAAAATTTCGTTAAGGAAAAATAAATATTTTTGTCACTATATATATAGCATAGTATTTTAAATAGTGACTTACCCAAGGGATAAATCCGCAGTTCCGCTAAGTGTGTAATTTATAACACCGCTTAACCTTCGCACATGCCTAAGTCCATCTCTTTTTATGAGATGACTTATCGACTCGTTGGTAGGGAGCCTCCTTTCCAGAACGAGAGTTGTCGGAAACCCAAAGCAATGTACCGATAAAAATGCTGATACAATAACCAATAACATGCCTTTGCAGAACCCCATATTTTCCTAAAAAAAACGGTTAATTAAGATGCAAAAACATGAGTTAGCATGGAATCCATACGAGACCGACTAATTAAACTACAACCTGGTAGAATGGAATGTTAGCAATAATTCGTGGATTGCCCTCTCTTATTGTAGTAATTCGAACTACATGCACGCTAAAATACACACGTTTGTAAGACATGAGATCGTAACCATAGAACGACACTTACTTGTTCGGTGTGACGGGCGTGCGGTTGCGGAAGCGTAGATCGTCGGCGGCAGTTCGGAATCACGGCGGCGTGGCGGGATGCCGGTCGGAGAGGTGCGTCACTTGATCGGATCACACCTCGGTCTCCAAAGTTGATGACCCTTAGACTAGAACTATAGAGCATGCAACATATGATATAGGGAGTATGGATGCTTGGTGTCGTGGGTTCTCTACCCACCATCTATATATAGGCACAAGAGATAGTCTTGTGATTGTACAAGAGATGATCACTAAAGTTAAATAATTAGCGAGAATATATGAATATGGTCACTATATGAATTATTGACAGAATGTTAAGTGATAAAATGAAATTTAGCCGCTAATTATACGTTATTATGTGACCCAAAAAAAATATATCACAAAATAGTAGTAGCTAAAATATAGGAAAAATATTGGCTCAACTAGATTTTCAGTTTTCACCTCCGTAAATACTTATTAGTCAAAATTTAAATATAGTTTTTTCTATATAATGATGGATATACGCATGATTCGGGCTCGGTCTTAATTATTCGGACCTCATACACGCGCAAGACCCTTTACGATTCCCCAATTTCGAGCTAACCGGGGGAAACCGGGCAAGTCGCGAACTTGCCCGACATCCCCGGGGGGCTTACCCGGAAAATTCCGGGTAAGCCTAGCTTACCCGGAATTTCCGGGTAAGCCCCAGCTTACCCGGAATTTCCGGGTAAGCTCAACACCCGGGGGGTGTCGCGTACACCCCCCATTTTGTCCCGAACGTATAGGAGACTCGATTTTTAACTAACTCCTATGTGTCCGAGACCTATGTTTCAAAGGCGCGCGCGTCCCGCTCGTGACAGCCGCCTGAGACGCGCGTCAGAGTCCTTTTCCCAAAGCTCTCCCCTGCATCCCGGTTCACATTTCCACATCGAACCGGGTCAAAACCGGTTTACGGTCCAAGGTTGCCTATAAATAGCCACCTTGGGGGTAAACATTTTCAAGTCATTTTTAAGTCACTTTGGGTGAGAATGGGAAAAGCTCTGACCTCTCTCTAGAAAACCTCTCTTTCTCTCTCTAGAAACCGACTAATGTTGATCGTCGGAGCGAGCGCACCAAGCACCCCCCCCCCCCTCTCCACGGGGACTGCTTGGTAATGCTCCTTTCGCAGGTGCAGACAGACGATCTTCCAGAGAGCCCAAAGGACTTACCGCCGTTCAGGAGACGAAGCTAAGGCCCGCACGCGACTTTAGAGAATGGACTTGGCTCGCACCCAACCCGAAGACTTTGACGAGTTATTCAGCGGGCAGCCCGCAATAACTTGGTCGAAACACTTGGCGCCGTCTGCGGGCTTCGAACAGAAAGCCTGCGTTACTCAAACGAACAAGCAAGATGGAAAACACATACACCATACACGGAGGCTTCAGTGCAGGGGGCGAAACCTCTTACGCGAGGGAGAGATATGCCGCCGGAAAGAGCGAAAAAACACAGGAGCCAGACAGGGAAGACACAATCATGGAGGACGTCATTGGCTTCTCAACCAAAGACAGAGAACACATAACCTTCCCCCACAACGACGCCTTAGTCATTCAAATGACTATTGATGACATGGAAGTGAAGCGAATTCTGGTAGACGGAGGCTCCGCCCCAAACCTGCTAACAAAAGGCATTGTCTTAGCACTTGGAAGAAAGAAGGCCATACAAACAATGAACTCACCTCTAGTGGGATTCATGGGAGATGCTAGCTACCCGCTGGGCACCATTACCCTTCCGGTAACTTTGGGCGAAGGAGAGAGACGTCTGAGTATCGATGTACTATTCATAGTAGTCGAAAAGCTAAACGCCTACAATGGCATTCTCGGATACACGACCATGAACGAATGGAGAATGGTGCCTTCAACGGCCCACCTGAAGATCAAGTTCCCAACCATTGCAGGTGTGGGAGAAGTTAGAGGAAACCAACAAGTAGCAAGAGAATGCCACAATGTCGCGCTACAACAAAACCTAAGGGGAAACATGCCAGTAGTACCCACCATCGACGAAGACCCAAGAGATGACTACGGGAGGCCTACAGCGATGGACGAACTCCGTGAATTCAAAATCGATGAGCCAGAAAGAATGGTGCGCGTAGGAGCATCATTATCAGAAGACGAAGTGATTGAAATCACAGCGCTCCTAACAGAATACAAAGACTTATTCGCATGGTCCCCAAAGGACATGCCAGGAATAAGCCCAGATGTCATTTGCCATAAACTCAACATCAACAAAGACGCTCGAGTAGTGAAACAAAAGCTAAGGTCGATAGGAGGAGACAAGAAGTTGGCCATTCGCGAGGAAGTAGGCAGACTGCTTGATGCAGGCTTCATTGAAGAATCCAAGTATCAAACTTGGGTAGCCAACCCTGTAGTTGTTCCTAAACCAAATGGCAAGTCAAGAATGTGCATTGACTACAGAGACCTCAACAATGCATGCCCAAAGGATTCATATCCGCTCCCACGAATTGATCAATTGGTAGATGCGACTGCGGGCCATGAACTGATGACAGTTATGGATGCATACACGGGATACAATCAAATCCCAATGTTTTGGCAGGACGCCCCACATACGGCATTCTACGCTGACAGCGAAATTTATAACTACAAAGTTATGCCTTTCGGGTTAATCAATGCGGGGGCAACCTATCAAAGAATGGTCAATCTCATTTTCGGAGATCTGATTGGCGACAAAATGGAGGCGTACGTGGATGATATGGTCGTAAAATCCAAGAAAAGAAAGAACCACGCAGAGGACCTACGCATAATCTTCGAGAGAATGCGAAAGTACCAAATAAGACTAAACCCCGCAAAATGCGCTTTCGGGGTACGGTCAGGCAAAATACTTGGATTTATGGTGAGCGAAAGGGGCATTGAAGCAAACCCTGAGAAAGTAAAGGCAATTGAAGAAATGGCCTCTCCAACAAAGCACAAAGAAGTACAACAACTCAACGGGCGCCTCGCAGCCCTGAACAGATTCCTGGCCAAAATCGGAGACAGAGCCCTCCCTTTCTTCGAAGTATTACGCGCAAACAAGAAGTTTGAATGGACAAATGCCTGTGAAGAAGCATTCCAACAACTCAAACAACACTTGAAGACGCTCCCAAGACTAGCAAAGCCACTTCAAGGGGAGCCTCTTTTTCTCTACATATCAACTAGTAACACGGCAGTCAGCTCTGTGCTAATAAAGGAAAAAGGAGGAGCGCAACTCCCGGTCTATTACGTGAGCAAAACACTGGCCAAGTATGAAGTCAATTACGTACCAATTGAGAAGCACTTGTACGCGCTTGTGATAGCCGCACGCAAGCTAAGGCCTTACTTCCACGCGCATGAAATAACGGTCCTCACAAACCAGCCTTTGAAGCACATCCTTGCAAAACCAAACATGTCAGGGAGATTGACGAAGTGGTCTGTAGAGTTAAGTGAATTCCGCATTCATTTCGCTCCACGGACAGCCATCAAAGGGCAGGCCTTGGCAGACTTCATAGCAGAGTTCACAGGAATCGAGCCCGAGCCACAAGTTGAAGTCCAAACAAATGTCCCACCCACAGAAGTTTGGGAAATGTACACGGACGGATCATCCAACACCGGAGGCGCGGGGGCAGGATTACTACTAATCCCACCCGACGGCTCAGACCCCTTGAAGTACGCTTTGAACTTGACATTCAGAGCAACGAACAATGAGGCAGAATATGAGGCACTGATAACAGGCCTCAGGATAGCCAAAGGAGTTGGGGTTGAACACTTACGAGTAAAGTGTGATTCACAACTGGTTGTTAACCAGGTCAAAGGAGAGTACACTGCAAAGTCCGAAAACATGCAGAAATACTTGACACAAGCAAAGGAGTTGGTAGAAAGTTTCAAAACTTTCGACATAACTTCCGTCCCACGAGAAGAAAACCAGGAGGCCGATGCTCTAAGTAAGTATGCCCAAAACAATGAACAAGGCAAAGAAACACACTTTGTGGAAAACAGGATAATATCCGTCATAGACCAATTCGAAGTAATGGCCATTGACGAAGAGGAAACTTGGATGACACCAATCCAAGCATACCTCGCAGGAGGGACCCTACCGCGAGACAAAACTCAAGCAAGCAAGATCGAAAGGGTAGCCGTAAACTACGCCTTGATCGAGGGACAGCTCTACAGAAAGGGTTATTCTACACCCTACCTAAAGTGTATCACAAGCACAGAAGGAACAACGGTACTAGAAGAACTCCATGGAGGAATGTCTGCCTCTCACGAAGGAGCTCGCGCGTTGATCCGCAAAGCATTGAACTTGGGCTACTATTGGCCAACAATGAGAGCTCAAGCAACAAACATGGTGGCAGAATGCGAAGCATGCCAGCTATATTCAAGGAACATCACAGCTCCAGCAGCAGAATTAAGTCCAATTGCAAGCGCATGGCCATTCGCACAATGGGGCATTGACTTGATAGGTCCACTCCCAAAATCAAAGGGCCAAGCAAAATTCATAGTCGTCGCAATCGACTACTTCTCAAAGTGGATTGAGGCTAAGCCACTAGCGCGCATCACAGACACACAAATCATGGACTTCATCCGAAACTACATAGTGGCTCGCTATGGTGTCCCGAAGATACTCATTAGCGACAATGGTGCCCAATTCAGAAGTGGAAATATGCAAAATTTCTGCGAACGTCTCAAGATAGACCACCGTTTTGCATCAGTGCACCACGCACAGACAAACGGCCAGGTCGAGTCAGCAAACAAGATAGTCCTGGATGGACTAAAAAAGAGAGTCCATGCTCTGAAAGGAGGTTGGGTGGACCAGCTAAGCAGTGTTTTATGGGCTGTGCGCACAACACCCAAAGAATCAACAGGTGAAACACCCTTCAGCCTAGTCTATGGAACCGAGGCAGTGGCACCTGTCGAAATCGCCGTCTCTTCATACAGAACGACGCATTTTGACCCCCAAGCCAATGAGGAAGAAAGACGCCTCGACCTTCAGTTAACAGACGAACAAAGATGGAAATCAGAACAAGTTCAAGCAAAGATGCGCCTAGCCACATCCAGATACTACAACAGAAAGGTCAAGGCGCGACAATTCCACGTGGGAGAAATGGTCTGGAGAAGAAACGAATTCTCACACTTGGACCAAATCAACAAGATGTCCCCCAAGTGGGAAGGCCCCTACAAGATAGTAGCAGTTCCATACATTAATGCATACCGCATCCAAGATGTTGACGGGAACGAATTGCCTAACACTTTCAGTGGGGGACATTTGAAGAAGTTCCATGCATAAACAAGAAAGGAAACCATAAAACTAAAAGCTGTCGTATCAAGCTCTTTAGTACTCATTACTTCAAAAGAAGGAGATGTGTAACTCCATACTAGCGTATCAAATGAAGTTATATCTAACAAAATTAATGTCTCTTGTAGGCACACTATTAACCCGCGATACAACGCCTACGCTTACAACCAAGGCATCAAAACAACAACAGTGACAACAAGCCAACCCATACAAGGCTCATCACTACAAACCAAAGCAAAGGACGTTCGACGCATACAAGGAGTTGAAATATCTTCATCAAGGATGTGAACGTACTAATCTATTCACATCCTTGCAAAAAGTCGGGGGATAAGCGGATCATTAGGAATCCTCCCTCGCAAACAAATGCAAGTGTCGGACGTACTAATCTATCCACACTTCGCAGCAATACAAGGATGTGAACGTACTAATCTATTCACATCCTTGCAAAAAGTCGGGGGACAAGCGGATCATTGGGAATCCTCCCTCGCAAACAAATGCAAGTGTCGGACGTACTAATCTATCCACACTTCGCAGCAATACAAGGATGTGAACGTACTAATCTATTCACATCCTTGCAAAAAGTCGGGGGATAAGCGGATCATTAGGAATCCTCCCTCGCAAACAAATGCAAGGGTAGGACGTACTAATCTATCCGCACTTTACTATCCTATGTTATAACTAAAATAACAAGGAGAAATTCAGTTATCACATCTATCTAATGCATTCATGTCAAGCATATATATATAAGATCACACAGGTCTACGATAGCAAATCCAAACATCAAACGACAGGCAAGCCCTAAACAAGTCCTTCGCCAAAATACTACGCATGCAAAGGAACAAACAAACAAAAAAAGGGTCCATATTGACCTAGTCAAGGAGATGGCGCACATCAACATCGCAGTCCTCAGTCGCAAAGGGATCACAGGCAGGGGTATCACCAAAGATATCAGCATCCCGCTCAAAGCTAAACATCGGCTCACCATCTGCACTAATGGTGTCCTCCACCTGAAGAGTGGAAGCCCCCCCCCCCCCCCCCCCCCCCCCCCCAAATCACTCAAACCAATCACACCAGGAGCATCCAATTTCTCAAAGGGAAAATGGGGGGCAAGACGATGCATTAGGGGAACGAAGTCATCAAGAAACTCCTTCTTCAAAGACTCATAACTCGCCTGAACGGCGGAAAGGAAAGGCTCACTCTGAGGATACCGCTTAAAAGCGCCGACCTTGCCTTCCGAAATGCCGTCCTCCCTCGCCTTTTGCAACTCGGCAGCCCGCACCCCCTCCCGAAGGGCCATCCGTCCTTTCACAGCAGACAGCTGATCTCGAATCTCGGCAACGCGAGCCTGACTCGAGGCAAGCGCTTCAGATAGTATGAGAAGCTCACCAGCATGGCCTTTCGCATCTTCAGTCAAAGAGACTTGCTCTTTAACTAGCTCCCATGGCTCTCCAGAAGCTGATCTTTCTCATCAGACAGCTCGATAACAAAAGATGATAAGTTGGCAATATCAGCATTAACCTGCATCAAAAAGAGTATAACTATCAAAACAAGTGCAACAATGAACGAATCAATTCCAAGAAGAATAAACATTCACCGGAGCGAAGACCCCGATGTTCTCCTCCACAAAGGCGCGCGCACTAGCAGAATTCGGGGGGCACTCCTTCCGATCGACAGGAGGAACAGACCTCTGCACCACTCGAACGCCAACTTCAGGAATGCTCAAGGACGCATCCTTAGGAAAACGAAGGCGCGTACCCGAATAGGGCACCCACACACCATCTGTGACGTCGCGTTCAAAGCGACGAACAAGATCACTTCTGCGAAGTGAAGGAAGTGGAAGGATATCTGCAAAGCACAAACATAAGCAACCATACAAGCAAAATATGCTAAGTACATAAAAAGAGATTTCGCACACCTGATACAGGGGGAACCTCCTCTGCCGTCACATGCATCGGCTCGGGGACAGGAGGGACGCGCTCACCAACATGCTTCCTCTTGTCACGTGAAGACATACGGGGGACCTCGTCCGCCGTCCCATGCCTCGGCCCGGGGGCAGGAGGAACGCGCTCGGCAACTTGCTTCCTCTTATCACGAGAAGGCAAGACAGACGTCCCCTCAACTCTCGAGCGCTTGGGATCACCCGAGGCACGCGCCGCAACATCGGTCCTCTTAGTGGAGGGGCGCCGAGAAGAGTCAACAACGGGTTCCGCCCGCTCCCTCTCAGCAGACGTACGACCTACAAGCAGGAAAAAGAAAACATTGGAACTACAAACAGAATACAGCCAAAAACGATAAAAAGGGAGAAGTACCCTACCCATAGGTCCTTTTCCTCGCCCATGACGAGACCCGTCAGCAGGGGCCGGAACAGCAACAGGGAGCCCTCGCGCAGCATCAGTCTGCAAGGCCGGCAGCTTGTTAAGAAACCAACCTACAGAATAACATAAGACAAGGTTATAAAAATTCGAAGGCATACCAAGACACCCGGGGAAGAAGATACGATGATGCCTGCGGCAAACAACTCCTCTTCAGAACCCTGAGTCAAAGGGACTATAACCCCCGCCTGATTGTCGCGAAAGATCTCGCGAAAGGCCTTCTCATCCTGAGGGGTATACTCGGATAAGGAAGGAACAGGATCACGCTCCAAGACATGACACGTCTCCCACTTAGTCCCGACGTCGCTCACAAAGAAATAATGATTTTGCCATTCCTGAGAACGAGGGTAAGGGGTGGCGAACCGCCCGCTCGGCTTCCACTTGGCGCCCCCAAGGTCAAAATAGGAAAGGCAAGGCCACCGACTGCAGAAGGTGGACAACCCCGATTTGTCTCGTCGCTCCAGGCGGTAGAAGGTCCGGAAGAGAATCAAGGAATAAGCCCATGAGTGCTTGTGACACTGAATGCGAAAACAGGTCCACGCGTGAAAAGCAGCAGGGGAGAGATTAAGGGGCGAGATGCGGAAGTAACGACATAAGCGGACAAGATCCCTGCAGTAAGGAAAACGCAAACCCTCCTCTATCTGTCCCGTGTAAACTACATCTAGGTCCACAGGAGGGACGGTAACTGAGCCGACCTCGACATCTTTACATACGTCAAACGGGAAGAACGCTTCAGAAAGAGGACAGACCCCCGACTTATCTACGCTCTCCACAAACTCCTCAGTCGTGATACGATTGGGAGGATAGGTCTGAGTCATCGCAACGGCTTCATGGCTAGCACCTGTCCCGGGAAAATCGAGTCGAAGTAAAAGGGGGGTGTCCTCGCTTATCTCCAAACCATCATAAGAAAAATAATATGTGCAAAGAAGGGGATCGGGAGACTCACTCATTTCAGCAGTTCGGGAGTGACAGTTTCTGAGAAAATTTCTAAGTATCAAAGTCGTGCGCCTGCAAGCCCGTCAACCAAGCCCTGAAAAAACCTTACACAACTCAATCAAAAACCAAGGCAACACATCAACCACATTCATCAAAGTCCTTTGCAAGGATATCCAACCCAACGGACCAACTGTCCGCGAGCAAACAGCTAGGGACCCTCCCGCTCGGGAGTCAAAAATCCTTACGCTCATCAAAGGCCTAGGCCACCTACTAATCAAATTTTCATACATTTGTGCAATGTGACACAGGTATTCAAGCGCTCTACAAAGCGACAAGTTCAAGAACTAAAGAAATCAAAGACATGCAAAGTTGGTTATAATTACCAAAATGCCATCCGACCACATTTCGATCAAGTTTTATCCCCAAAACGGCTCAAGGCTCCGGGGGCACATACAAGCAGATCAAATGCACTTAAGCAAGCCTATTACATGTCACGGGGAGACTTACTCTTCCCCGAGCAATCCGAGGAACACTCGGGTCAACTAAGCCACTAATGAACGCGAACTACCACGCAATCATCTAAACTCCGGGGGCATGGTTATCCACTCACAAACAATCAAGGGGGCATTATCACCATAGGGGACATCATATCAACCCACCTGTATCAAGATACAAAGGCTCGAACTTTTCGCTCGAATAAGTCCAACTTTGAACCACCACGATTCCCCCCCCCCCCCCCCCCGGGTGGTCGGAACCTAGGGACCTCTTCACAAAGGGAGTTCACTATCCTTAACTCTATCTATCTACATTTAGAGCTTAGCCAAAAACAAGTTTTGAAAATCAAGCCAAAATTTCACTTAGGCATTTCATCGAACACCTTCCATGCACCTTATTGAAATTCAAATGTGCAGCCCTAAAGGTCTAATTAACATCAAGAAAAGGGAGGGGAGGACGTTACCAATCGATACGCGACAAGAAGGACTCGAAAACGGGTCGAATCGAGCTCGAAATCGACCCGCGAGTGATGCAGCCGCCGTCCGCTACCGCCGCCGCTCCCGCCGCTGTCGCCGCCGCCTCGCCGCCGCTGGGCCGCCCTGACCTCGCCGGTGGTACTCCTGGTGGTGGCCGGCCGAAATGGGGTCTCACTAGCACCCTAAAGTGAATTCCTAAAATCACTACCTTAGCCCCTCCAAAACTCTCACCACAACCAATTCAAATGTTGATAGTTTTATAAACTATCATGAAGGAGGTGGACTACACAACACAGTAAGTACCATACATCCAAGAGGTATACTCTCATCCACCCTTCATTTTTTAAAATTGTTGATAGCTTGGGTTTTCACCATCAAATGACTTAGCTAAATTTAACTAAGTCATTTCAAATGGTTTCAACTTTTTGAAAACGCTATGTTTATGATTTTTCGTATTACGCCCGTTACATGTGATTTTCCAAACCCGGCATTGCATCATTCACTAAAACCGTCGCCTCGCCGTCAAGACGGCCGTCTCGGACGACGGGCTCCCGGAAACCATCATACTGCATGAAAAACGTTTTGCCAAAATTTTCATGAGTTATTATTATTTTGGTACAATTAGTCGTGACAAGAGCATTCCATGCTTATTTGATCACCTTGCAAACCCGAAAGATTTCATGTGCGCTCGCGCCTTAATTCTCCAAACAATCACGTTTTCCATATTACTTGTAGTCCGTTGTGCTACTAACCCTTTGTGCAGTTGTCAAGCATGACCACCTCAAAAAACTAAGACACGGAATTCGCCTGAGCCGCGCGTATCCACCCTTGGTAGGTCAAAACTCAAGGTGAGCAGACGACCCGAATCACGCGTATACCCTATCTTAGAATAGAGTTAAACAAAGGTCAAGCCGTTATTTAACTCGGGGGCAAGTGATGGATATACGCATGATTCGGGCTCGGTCTTAATTATTCGGACCTCATACACGCGCAAGACCCTTTACGATTCCCCAATTTCGAGCTAACCGGGGGAAACCGGGCAAGTCGCGAACTTGCCCGACATCCCCGGGGGGCTTACCCGGAAAATTCCGGGTAAGCTCAACACCCGGGGGGTGTCGCGTACACCCGGGGGGTGTCGCGTACACCCCCCCATTTTGTCCCGAACGTATAGGAGACTCGATTTTTAACTAACTCCTATGTGTCCGAGACCTATGTTTCAAAGGCGCGCGCGTCCCGCTCGTGACAGCCGCCTGAGACGCGCGTCAGAGTCCTTTTCCCAAAGCTCTCCCCTGCATCCCGGTTCACATTTCCACATCGAACCGGGTCAAAACCGGTTTACGGTCCAAGGTTGCCTATAAATAGCCACCTTGGGGGTAAACATTTTCAAGTCATTTTTAAGTCACTTTGGGTGAGAATGGGAAAAGCTCTGACCTCTCTCTAGAAAACCTCTCTTTCTCTCTCTAGAAACCGACTAATGTTGATCGTCGGAGCGAGCGCACCAAGCACCCCCCCCCCCTCTCCACGGGGACTGCTTGGTAATGCTCCTTTCGCAGGTGCAGACAGACGATCTTCCAGAGAGCCCAAAGGACTTACCGCCGTTCAGGAGACGAAGCTAAGGCCCGCACGCGACTTTAGAGAACGGACTTGGCTCGCACCCAACCCGAAGACTTTGACGAGTTATTCAGCGGGCAGCCCGCAATAACTTGGTCGAAACATATAACATCAGTTTTGACGGGAATTTCCAATGTATCACTCTCTTAAAAATTTAGTATTGTTGAGAAGAAAAAAAATAGTAAATATTCTCATTAATTCAAAAATCTAAGTACAATCTAGTTGTTGTTATATATTTTCAAAATTTTGTTTTTAATTAACTTGTAACTAGATAATGTTATTAAAAAATAGTTAATTAATCATGATAAAAAAATTAATATCTAATCGGTGGCCAAAATAATAAAAACGGGCTATCTGGTGTGATATTAGTAAATCAATATTTTTAAAAGTATTTTAGAGTAAAAAATATTTCTTTTTTGTAAATAGAGAAATTACTAACCCATGTTCTCCACTCCTTCACCCACACACACTTAAAGTGTTGGTACAATATACGTTCCATCCGTCTTCACAGATTTAGTTAAGTTAATTACACTAGTTCATCGTAATTCTCATTTGCACAATATCTATTTATTGGGGAATTTAACCTATATATATACAATTGTGACTTTATGTCTTTTATTTATTTGAGTATTTAGGCTTTCTTTATTTGAAGTTCTATTGAGAACTAATTGTTCAATTTGAAAGTATTTTATGTGTAGCTTTATCTGATGTTGTTGCAGGACCACCTTTCCATTGAGCATTAAAGGCTGGTAGCGACAACAAACCTCTATCACTAATTTTCTTAAGAGAATTACCCACATTTTTTCTTGTTTACTCCTTCAATGTCGTAAATTCTGATTTTAAGTTAATTCTACAATGTAAATTTTATTTTCCCTTCCTTCATGTATCAAGATCAATAAGAGATGTTGATTCAGTAATATTAATTTATAGTTTTTCAATATTTCATGTAGTAAAAGGCAAAACATCTAAATAAATTATACAAATTAAAAAATACCAATAAAAATTGTGAATATATATATATATATACACGGAAAATAGTATTAAATGGTAATTAATTTTTTTTAATGTACTTTTCACTCATAATTAACGATCAGTGGCTATTTTATTTAGTCACAAATTCCAACTTTATTTAGTGACTACTTTTTCATTTGGTCACTATTACATTTAGCAACTTAATCTATTGTGACTACGGTGTGACCAATTCTATTTTGGTCACTAATTCATTTAGTGAGTGTTTTCTGAACTTTTGTGACCACCTTATCAGTCACAAAAGACCTATTCTAGTGTAGTGTACCACGAGCGGTTTCACACTTCCGAGACATTACATTTCGGTCCCCGCTCTTATCGCGACTTACATGAGCACCCGTATGGGTGCATTTTCCTACACTTATATTCAAAATAATTAGATAGTTGTTATAATGAATGAACTTGGGAACATTTGGTTTATTCATGGGCTAATCCAATTAAGAAACCGGCACAACCTATTTTCCACCTAATTAAACCCAAGTTTTATAAACCTATTTATGAGCTAAGTGATTTATATTTTAACATAGAATTAATTATTTTATTTTTTTTCTTAAAAGGCATGATGATGAGAATCTAATTAAATTATTATGAGAATGAGAAATTAATTATTATGTTACCTAGCTTGGCAGAATTATATATGTATCGATGTGTGGAGGATCTGCAGGTTAATCAACGAACTCCAACTAATTAAATCAGAAAATCGCAGCAGACATGAAGGAGCTGGAAGAAGAGGCTAATGTAGTCGGAGCAGACAGATGATCGATGAACTGATGATGGTGCGCTCCAACATTGTATTGTGTTGTTCTATTTATTTATTTTTAAGGTTTCTATATATGGTTAAAGTTTCTTTTTGGATGAAATCAAAGTGCTCCTATCGCTACTTGTTTTCTCATGATGGCAAAGTGGTGATTGTCTTTTCTATTTATTTTGATGGGGGAAGTAGTTTAGTGGTTTTTTGGTTTAAAAAAAAAAAAAAAGTAGTTTAGGGTTTCTATATATGTTAAAGTTTCTTTTGCACATACCTGCACCATTCTAGTGAATGAAATCAATATTTACTTTTTTCTCATGCATGCATGCCTGCCTGCCTTTTCATTTTATATTGTCTGGTCCCCCATGCAATTAATTCTACTTACTGAGTGAGAATAATTTCAAAATAGGATCAAATTGCTACCCGAATTTTGACCAATTTACAAATTACTATTTAAACTTTAATTTTTGAAAATTGGCTACCCGAACTTTCTATATCAGAGCAAACCGCTATCCCTATTTCAATTACCGTTAAATTGGATAGAAAATGAGCATGTTTTCGCCACGTGTGGTCTTTACATGTGTACCTAAGATGGATTCAAACAATTGAAAGTATTACAACGAAATACCTTCAATTAGATACTCAATAGGACTTCCGTCCAATTTGAACAATACATTACAATTGAGCATCTAATTGAAGGTGTTTCGTTACAATACTACTTTTAATTTATATTTGAGCGGTAATTAAGGAGGAAGATTATAAATTGGGGAATATATAGACGTTTAGTATGAGAGAGGAAGACAACAAAATATAAATGAAGTTTAGAATGATGATTTAGATTTTTTTTCATTTTTTAAAAGTGAAGCTAATTATAAAGTGTAGAAAGCAAATATATATACCTAAATAAAAAATGAAAAATTCGAGGACTAAATTGTGAAAACTGTACAAGTTCAAGGACCACCTCAATGGAAACAAAAAAAAAGTTTGAAACTCATTAATTTTAGTCTTAATTGAAGTCGACCGAGGTGGCCGGGCTGAAAACTCGACGTTAATATGTAGTATAAGAGTTTGCTGGAATGTCTTCACCCACAAATTCGGTTATAAGACAGTTGGTTAAGACGTGCGTCTTATTATATATATATATATATATATTATTTTGGCAAAATCATTTATTTTTTAATTAACGAGGCATAAATATTAATGTTAAACTACTCACTCATTCACCTATCACCTTAAGATTTAAGAATAGTTATTTAAGTGTAGTCCAAACTTTCACATGGTATCAGAAATTTCACATGTGAAGGGAACTTTGAACTATAAAGATTAAATCATTATTTCACTTATTACATTTACGACAGTTGGTCAAGTGATTAACCTAAACTCTCATACATCGATCATATATAGATTGTAAGTTGTATATATATATATATATATTCGATATACATTTAGAATAATACATATGTGTGTTAAGGAGTGCATGGACCGGTCCTGGACCAGGACCGTTTAGGTCCATTTGAAATGGACCTTAACGATCTTGGTCTTAACGGTCATGGATTTAATGGTTCTGGACTTAACGGTCCTGGTATCGGTCCAGGTCCGTTAGGACCGTTAGTCCGGTCAAAGATTGTTTTTTTAATTGATTTATTTTAAAAATCTGAATTTATTTTTTAAATATTGATATATAATTATCTCATTTTTTTAAAATATATAAAATATTTTGTAACAAATGAAAAATTACATTTATTATATTACAAACAACCATAAAAATGTCCAAAAACAACCAAAATCGATTTTAAGTGGTTTCGTGTAGTTTAGCTTTCCACATTCGCATTTCATCATACATCCATCCCATGTGGTTAAAGTGAGGGTCTATCTTAATTTGCAGAAAAGTAAGACAAATAATGTTTCCATCAATGGCTCAGATGGAGATAATATTATCATGGTTTAGATATTTGATTATTATTTTTTCAAGTTAATTACTTACAGACAAAAATAATATTGACAAATAAGTTTCTATAGGTAAAAATTATTCACTGACATAAACAAACTCCTTGGTAAACAGATTTTTACCGATCAAATATGGTTTCATTATTAAAAAAAAATTACCGACAAATAAATTTTGTGGGTAAATTACATCCACCGACAAAAATAAATTCATCGGTAAATAGTCTTTACCGATCTAATATAATGATATGGGCAAAGTCTTGTATTTGGGCATGCGAATACACTTTTTCATGTATTGCATTTTTATGTTTCTACGGGTCTTTTTCGCAATTTTCAGTTTTAGTTTGATTTGGTTGTTAATTTCAGAATTTTCTTAAGGTTTAGGGTTTTTGTTTTCATTATTTAAATCTCTCTTAGCCGTCGTTTGTATTCAGATTATTGATTAATTAAAAAAAACTGAGGTTTTCCTCTACCCTGCGTCAATTCTTCGGTATTCTGCGGAATCAACGAATTCTTACGCCTCTATCCAACAAATTCTCGGCATTCCCTTTCGAATCAACGAGTCTTTGTCCCTTCTATCCCTATCACGCTGCATCAGATTGGGATGTGAGCGAAGTCTCGGATTTGGGCGTGCGAGTACACTTTTTTAAATGTACTTTTGGTGCCACATGTACCAGTGTAAGTTTTTTGTGTTATATGTTTAGTTTTGTAGGCTTTTAGTGCCATATGTTTGAGAGATTTGGTTCTTCCGTTAGTCAACAGTTAGTTTGATCGTTAAATACTTTTATTTTGTTCAATTTAGCGCTCAAATTTATATTTCTAAAATTTATATTGTTTGTTCAAATCACCGTCGAAGGCCGCCGACCACCACCTCCAAAGTCGCCGCCGACCACCACGAAAATGGCCGGCCACCACCAATTGGGTACATAACACTATATATGTTAATTAATTATGCACACTTGACTTGACTATACATACACATATGCGTACATAACATACCATACATATAATATGATCATATTCATATTGGCAACCAATGAACCGAAGACGACCATATATATATATATATGTACGTACACATATGTGTATTTTAGTGAGAAGGAAAGTCCATCATATATAAAGCTAGTTCTAGTTCTAGCTAGCTAGCTTAATATTATCATGTGGGTAGGTCCATCATATATAAAGCTAGTTCTAGTTCTAGCTAGCTAGCTTAATATTATCATGTGGGTAGGTTCTGAACCTAAAAACTGTCTCAATTTGTATCAGTTTGGTGTCTAAGATTGAAATTTAATGTCTCAATTTTCATATGTGTTGCTATTTGGTGTCTCCGTTAAATTTAGGGGTTAAGTTGAACGAAATCTAGTCATGTGAGGGTCACGTGAGTGGTCAATTATTAAAATTCCAAAAATACCCCCGGACCAGAATTAGGGTTCCGGCCGGTTCCGACCAATTAAGAAATTTGTGGGGTGTTACCTTACCAATTAACATAGTGATTTGTTTGAGATTGCATGGTGATGTCGGATGATATTATTCACTATATAATTGATATACGAGAAGATGCTCGGTCAACAAATAAGTTGTTGTTTCTCTCAGGTCAACATTTATGCTTAATAATAATTATCTCACAATATATCCTTCCTTTATGGTTTATTATTTCACTATCGATCAGCTACTATATTTGTTGGAATCTTACTTTTATGTCCTTTTAATTGCACCCGCTTTATATATATGTATAAGACAAGTTGTGGGAAGGAAGACGATGAAAAAACAAACTTTAAATTTAATTATTATTAAAGAAAAAAAAGCGTGCAGGCAACATAGCTAGCTGGAAACATTACGACAAGCTTAAAAAAAAAAAATACAAACAAACTAAAAATGAATACGAAGAGTCGACAAAACTCATGTATATATATATACGGCGGGCGGGCGGGCGGTTTCTAAACAAAAAAACTACGACAACCTTAAAAAACAATATTTAAAGTCGACAAAGTCATAAACAACAACTCCAGACTCCTCCAGCTCCACCTCTTCATAGTGCTATCTCCACTAGACGTTACATTAAATGCAACAGAACCTGTTTATTTATATACATACATACAAGATTATTATTATTTATCATCCACAAAATTAAACAAAACTCACGATCAATTTTATTATTTAGAAGAGTAACAACATACAGTCGTAGTCCGTCCACCCTATTCGTTCACCTTCCAGATCGTACACGATAAATTTGTTCCGCAAAAGAATTTCTGCACCAACCAAAATTTATTTATTTATTCAAATTAACCATTCTAATATAATTTTGCAAAAATAAAACGCACGGAATCGATATTAGTTACCTCCTAATACGATGGGTTGCTCAGGTAGATTATTCCTCTGAAAGCCCATACACCATATCTGGGAAGTATTCTACAAAATAAATTTAAAATGTCAATATTATAATAATAAAATAAATTATTAGAAATTTAATTACATTTAATTAATTACTGTCACGCCTTGATATAATAGGTATTGCTCTGGACCTAATCCCATTTCGGCGTTGTCACCAAATACCAAACTAATTACTGGAAATGCATCCCTCACCCTGCCAATATTGTTAATAATAACAATATTGTTAAATTAAATTAAATTAGTAGCTAGGGAATGAATTTCTTGAAATAATTTATTAAATAAAATATGGAAAATTTAATACCTCCCAACCGTGACTAAGTAACAAGGGTCAACCGAAGACATACCGAACTGCAGATGTAGACGCGTCGATCTATATATAATGACAAAATTAATAATGTATCTTTTTTTATTATTATTATTATATGAAACCTTAACAATATTGCTTAATTAATTAATTAATAATATACTTACAATGCTTATTAATGAGTCAAACACTTGACTCGGCAGGTAAGCTAGTGCTGTACCCGTATCCACGCGGGCTCCTGGCTGGATCGGAGATGGGTCGACCCGTATTACTTGTCCATTCGCCGACACTCTCTTCAAGTCCAGAAGATAGTGCCGCCTACATTATAATTAATAATTAATTAGCCCGTCTATATATTATGATTTTTTTTAATAATAATAAATAAATAAATATACAACACTTACTGCGATGAAACCATACGAGTGTAAACTATATATGGCACATCTATCGCGCTGAGAACCAGAACACCTCCCCCAGATACATCTCCGCTGAGACAGTGGGAAAATGTTCTGGGACTCTTCCCTTGCGACGCCAATTGGGAAATCGCCGACAAATTGTGACGGCTAAATCCCAATACGCCGTCTATTTGGTTGTTCGGTTGGCCGTTGGATGCGTAATTACACCTGTCCATGCATGATCAAACCGAGAATTATTAGAAGAAATTCTAGGATTTATTATAACAATTATCAAAATTCTTAGTTGCGTACCCAAAAATTATATCAGCAGTAGATTTTACTACCCTATTATAATAGTTACTGTCAGTACTATAATAGGTAAGCAAATCCTTTGATAAAATTCCATCGGTGCGTGTTCCATCTCCGTAAATAATCATGTACGGGCATAAGTCGTGCTCGTCCTTCAAACACCATTCCGATGTTTCTCTTGGCGTAGGGCATTCCTTGTCGTCGCAAAGTACACCCGACCAGGAACGTGACTTATCGGCTGAATAGCGATGCACCGAGATGTTCTGCACACACACATATATATATATATAACATCTGATTAATTAGCTTGTTTATCATTTAAAAAATATTTTATGTGTACTACATATATTTTACCGCTATTCCCGTCCATGCAGGGCAATCCTTACACGATATGCACCACACCCATGTGATGTCACTACCGGTGTCAAATTGCACGTAGAAATCACGCCCAGGAGTTCCAAGCTGAACTCTCGTGTAGTATAAACTTAGCCATGCAATAAAAAAAAATAGTTAGTTAATTAATTAATGTAAAAAATTTCGTTAAGGAAAAATAAATATTTTTGTCACTATATATATAGCATAGTATTTTAAATAGTGACTTACCCAAGGGATAAATCCGCAGTTCCGCTAAGTGTGTAATTTATAACACCGCTTAACCTTCGCCCATGCCTAAGTCCATCTCTTTTTATGAGATGACTTATCGACTCGTTGGTAGGGAGCCTCCTTTCCATAACGAGAGTTGTCGGAAACCCAAAGCAATGTACCGATAAAAATGCTGATACAATAACCAATAACATGCCTTTGCAGAACCCCATATTTTCCTAAAAAAAAACGGTTAATTAAGATGCAAAAACATGAGTTAGCATGGAATCCATACGAGACCGACTAATTAAACTACAACCTGGTAGAATGGAATGTTAGCAATAATTCGTGGATTGCCCTCTCTTATTGTAGTAATTCGAACTACATGCACGCTAAAATACACACGTTTGTAAGACATGAGATCGTAACCATAGAACGACACTTACTTGTTCGGTGTGACGGGCGTGCGGTTGCGGAAGCGTAGATTGTCGGCGGCGGTTCGGAATTACGGCGGCGTGGCGGGATGCCGGTCGGAGAGGTGCGTCATTTGATCGGATCACACCTCGGTCTCCAAAGTTGATGACCCTTAGACTAGAACTATAGAGCATGCAACATATGATATAGGGAGTATGGATGCTTGGTGTCATGGGTTCTCTACCCACCATCTATATATAGGCACAAGAGATAGTCTTGTGATTGTACAAGAGATGATCACTAAAGTTAAATAATTAGCGAGAATATATGAATATGGTCACTATATGAATTATTGACAGAATGTTAAGTGATAAAATGAAATTTAGCCGCTAATTATACGTTATTATGTGACCCAAAAAAAAAATATCACAAAATAGTAGTAGCTAAAATATAGGAAAAATATTGGCTCAACTAGATTTTCAGTTTTCACCTCCGTAAATACTTATTAGTCAAAATTTAAATATAGTTTTTTCTATATAACATCAGTTTTGACGGGAATTTCCAATGTATCACTCTCTTAAAAATTTAGTATTGTTGAGAAGAAAAAAAATAGTAAATATTCTCATTAATTCAAAAATCTAAGTACAATCTAGTTGTTCTTATATATTTTCAAAATTTTGTTTTTAATTAACTTGTAACTAGATAATGTTATTAAAAAATAGTTAATTAATCATGATAAAAAAAATTAATATCTAATCGGTGGCCAAAATAATAAAAACGGGCTATCTGGTGTAATATTAGTAAATAGAGTAAATCAATATTTTATACAATTGTGACTTTATATCTTTTATTTATTTGAGTATTTAGGCTTTCTTTATTTGAAGTTCTATTGAGAACTAATTGTTCAATTTGAAAGTATTTTATGTGTAGCTTTATCTGATGTTGTTGCAGGACCACCTTTCCATTGAGCATTAAAGGCTGGTAGCGACAACAAACCTCTATCACTAATTTTCTTAAGAGAATTACCCACATTTTTTCTTGTTTAGTCCTTCAATGTTGTAAATTCTGATTTTAAGTTAATTCTACAATGTAAATTTTATTTTCCCTTCCTTCATGTATCAAGATCAATAAGAGATGTTGATTCAGTAATATTAATTTATAGCTTTTCAATATTTCATGTAGTAAAAGGCAAAACATCTAAATAAATTATACAAATTAAAAAATACCAATAAAAATTGTGAATATATATATATATACACGGAAAATAGTATTAAATGGTAATTAATTTTTTTAATGTACTTTTCACTCATAATTAATGATCAGTGGCTATTTTATTTAGTCACAAATTCCAACTTTATTTAGTGACTACTTTTTCATTTGGTCACTATTACATTTAGCAACTTAATCTATTGTGACTACGGTGTGACCAATTCTATTTTGGTCACTAATTCATTTAGTGAGTGTTTTCTGAACTTTTGTGACCACCTTATCAGTCACAAAAGACCTATTCTGGTGTAGTGTACCACGAGCGGTTTCACACTTCCGAGACATTACATTTCGGTCCCCGCTCTTATCGCGACTTACATGAGCACCCCGTATGGGTGCATTTTCCTACACTTATATTCAAAATAATTAGATAGTTGTTATAATGAATGAACTTGGGAACATTTGGTTTATTCATGGGCTAATCCAATTAAGAAACCGGCACAACCTATTTTCCACCTAATTAAACCCAAGTTTTATAAACCTATTTATGAGCTAAGTGATTTATATTTTAACATAGAATTAATTATTTTATTTTTTTTCTTAAAAGGCATGATGATGAGAATCTGATTAAATTATTATGAGAATGAGAAATTAATTATTATGTTACCTAGCTTGGCAGAATTATATATGTATCGATGTGTGGAGGATCTGCAGGTTAATCAACGAACTCCAACTAATTAAATCAGAAAATCGCAGCAGACATGAAGGAGCTGGAAGAAGAGGCTAATGTAGTCGGAGCAGACAGATGATCGATGAACTGATGATGGTGCGCTCCAACATTGTATTGTGTTGTTCTATTTATTTATTTTTAAGGTTTCTATATATGGTTAAAGTTTCTTTTTGGATGAAATCAAAGTGCTCATATCGCTACTTGTTTTCTCATGATGGCAAAGTGGTGATTGTCTTTTCTATTTATTTTGATGGGGGAAGTAGTTTAGTGGTTTTTTGGTTTAAAAAAAAAAAAAAAGTAGTTTAGGGTTTCTATATATGTTAAAGTTTCTTTTGCACATACCTGCACCATTCTAGTGAATGAAATCAATATTTACTTTTTTCTCATGCATGCATGCCTGCCTGCCTTTTCATTTTATATTGTCTGGTCCCCCATGCAATTAATTCTACTTACTGAGTGAGAATAATTTCAAAATAGGATCAAATTGCTACCCGAATTTTGACCAATTTACAAATTACTATTTAAACTTTAATTTTTGAAAATTGGCTACCCGAACTTTCTATATCAGAGCAAACCGCTATCCCTATTTCAATTACCGTTAAATTGGATAGAAAATGAGCATGTTTTCGCCACGTGTGGTCTTTACATGTGTACCTAAGATGGATTCAAACAATTGAAAGTATTACAACGAAATACCTTCAATTAGATACTCAATAGGACTTCCGTCCAATTTGAACAATACATTACAATTGAGCATCTAATTGAAGGTGTTTCGTTACAATACTACTTTTAATTTATATTTGAGCGGTAATTAAGGAGGAAGATTATAAATTGGGGAATATATAGACGTTTAGTATGAGAGAGGAAGACAACAAAATATAAATGAAGTTTAGAATGATTATTTAGATTTTTTTCATTTTTTAAAAGTGAAGCTAATTATAAAGTGTAGAAAGCAAATATATATACCTAAATAAAAAATGAAAAATTCGAGGACTAAATTGTGAAAACTGTACAAGTTCAAGGACCACCTCAATGGAAACAAAAAAAAAGTTTGAAACTCATTAATTTTAGTCTTAATTGAAGTCGACCGAGGTGGCCGGGCTGAAAACTCGACGTTAATATGTAGTATAAGAGTTTGCTGGAATGTCTTCACCCACAAATTCGGTTATAAGACAGTTGGTTAAGACGTGCGTCTTATTATATATATATATATATATTATTTTGGCAAAATCATTTATTTTTTAATTAACGAGGCATAAATATTAATGTTAAACTACTCACTCATTCACCTATCACCTTAAGATTTAAGAATAGTTATTTAAGTGTAGTCCAAACTTTCACATGGTATCAGAAATTTCACATGTGAAGGGAACTTTGAACTATAAAGATTAAATCATTATTTCACTTATTACATTTACGACAGTTGGTCAAGTGATTAACCTAAACTCTCATACATCGATCATATATAGATTGTAAGTTGTATATATATATATATATATTCGATATACATTTAGAATAATACATATGTGTGTTAAGGAGTGCATGGACCGGTCCTGGACCAGGACCGTTTAGGTCCATTTGAAATGGACCTTAACGATCTTGGTCTTAACGGTCATGGATTTAATGGTTCTGGACTTAACGGTCCTGGTATCGGTCCAGGTCCGTTAGGACCGTTAGTCCGGTCAAAGATTGTTTTTTTAATTGATTTATTTTAAAAATCTGAATTTATTTTTTAAATATTGATATATAATTATCTCATTTTTTTAAAATATATAAAATATTTTGTAACAAATGAAAAATTACATTTATTATATTACAAACAACCATAAAAATGTCCAAAAACAACCAAAATCGATTTTAAGTGGTTTCGTGTAGTTTAGCTTTCCACATTCGCATTTCATCATACATCCATCCCATGTGGTTAAAGTGAGGGTCTATCTTAATTTGCAGAAAAGTAAGACAAATAATGTTTCCATCAATGGCTCAGATGGAGATAATATTATCATGGTTTAGATATTTGATTATTATTTTTTCAAGTTAATTACTTACAGACAAAAATAATATTGACAAATAAGTTTCTATAGGTAAAAATTATTCACTGACATAAACAAACTCCTTGGTAAACAGATTTTTACCGATCAAATATGGTTTCATTATTAAAAAAAATTACCGACAAATAAATTTTGTGGGTAAATTACATCCACCGACAAAAATAAATTCATCGGTAAATAGTCTTTACCGATCTAATATAATGATATGGGCAAAGTCTTGTATTTGGGCATGCGAATACACTTTTTCATGTATTGCATTTTTATGTTTCTGCGGGTCTTTTTCGCAATTTTCAGTTTTAGTTTGATTTGGTTGTTAATTTCAGAATTTTCTTAAGGTTTAGGGTTTTTGTTTTCATTATTTAAATCTCTCTTAGCCGTCGTTTGTATTCAGATTATTGATTAATTAAAAAAAACTGAGGTTTTCCTCTACCCTGCGTCAATTCTTCGGTATTCTGCGGAATCAACGAATTCTTACGCCTCTATCCAACAAATTCTCGGCATTCCCTTTCGAATCAACGAGTCTTTGTCCCTTCTATCCCTATCACGCTGCATCAGATTGGGATGTGAGCGAAGTCTCGGATTTGGGCGTGCGAGTACACTTTTTTAAATGTACTTTTGGTGCCACATGTACCAGTGTAAGTTTTTTGTGTTATATGTTTAGTTTTGTAGGCTTTTAGTGCCATATGTTTGAGAGATTTGGTTCTTCCGTTAGTCAACAGTTAGTTTGATCGTTAAATACTTTTATTTTGTTCAATTTAGCGCTCAAATTTATATTTCTAAAATTTATATTGTTTGTTCAAATCACCGTCGAAGGCCGCCGACCACCACCTCCAAAGTCGCCGCCGACCACCACGAAAATGGCCGGCCACCACCAATTGGGTACATAACACTATATATGTTAATTAATTATGCACACTTGACTTGACTATACATACACATATGCGTACATAACATACCATACATATAATATGATCATATTCATATTGGCAACCAATGAACCGAAGACGACCATATATATATATATATGTACGTACACATATGTGTATTTTAGTGAGAAGGAAAGTCCATCATATATAAAGCTAGTTCTAGTTCTAGCTAGCTAGCTTAATATTATCATGTGGGTAGGTCCATCATATATAAAGCTAGTTCTAGTTCTAGCTAGCTAGCTTAATATTATCATGTGGGTAGGTTCTGAACCTAAAAACTGTCTCAATTTGTATCAGTTTGGTGTCTAAGATTGAAATTTAATGTCTCAATTTTCATATGTGTTGCTATTTGGTGTCTCCGTTAAATTTAGGGGTTAAGTTGAACGAAATCTAGTCATGTGAGGGTCACGTGAGTGGTCAATTTTTAAAATTCCAAAAATACCCCCGGACCAGAATTAGGGTTCCGGCCGGTTCCGACCAATTAAGAAATTTGTGGGGTGTTACCTTACCAATTAACATAGTGATTTGTTTGAGATTGCATGGTGATGTCGGATGATATTATTCACTATATAATTGATATACGAGAAGATGGTCGGTCAACAAATAAGTTGTTGTTTCTCTCAGGTCAACATTTATGCTTAATAATAATTATCTCACAATATATCCTTCCTTTATGGTTTATTATTTCACTATCGATCAGCTACTATATTTGTTGGAATCTTACTTTTATGTCCTTTTAATTGCACCCGCTTTATATATATGTATAAGACAAGTTGTGGGAAGGAAGACGATGAAAAAACAAACTTTAAATTTAATTATTATTAAAGAAAAAAAAGCGTGCAGGCAACATAGCTAGCTGGAAACATTACGACAAGCTTAAAAAAAAAATACAAACAAACTAAAAATGAATACGAAGAGTCGACAAAACTCATGTATATATATATACGGCGGGCGGGCGGTTTCTAAACAAAAAAACTACGACAACCTTAAAAAACAATATTTAAAGTCGACAAAGTCATAAACAACAACTCCAGACTCCTCCAGCTCCACCTCTTCATAGTGCTATCTCCACTAGACGTTACATTAAATGCAACAGAACCTGTTTATTTATATACATACATACAAGATTATTATTATTTATCATCCACAAAATTAAACAAAACTCACGATCAATTTTATTATTTAGAAGAGTAACAACATACAGTCGTAGTCCGTCCACCCTATTCGTTCACCTTCCAGATCGTACACGATAAATTTGTTCCGCAAAAGAATTTCTGCACCAACCAAAATTTATTTATTTATTCAAATTAACCATTCTAATATAATTTTGGCAAAAATAAAACGCACGGAATCGATATTAGTTACCTCCTAATACGATGGGTTGCTCAGGTAGATTATTCCTCTGAAAGCCCATACACCATATCTGGGAAGTATTCTGCAAAATAAATTTAAAATGTCAATATTATAATAATAAAATAAATTATTAGAAATTTAATTACATTTAATTAATTACCGTCACGCCTTGATATAATAGGTATTGCTCTGGACCTAATCCCATTTCGGCGTTGTCACCAAATACCAAACTAATTACTGGAAATGCATCCCTCACCCTGCCAATATTGTTAATAATAACAATATTGTTAAATTAAATTAAATTAGTAGCTAGGGAATGAATTTCTTGAAATAATTTATTAAATAAAATCTGGAAAATTTAATACCTCCTAACCGTGACTAAGTAACAAGGGTCAACCGAAGACATATACCGAACTGCAGATGTAGACGCGGCGATCTATATATAATGACAAAAATTAATAATGTATCTTTTTTTTATTATTATTATTATATGAAACTTAACAATATTGCTTAATTAATTAATTAATAATATACTTACAATGCTTATTAATTAATAATATACTCGGCAGGTAAGCTAGTGCTGTACCCGTATCCACGCGGGCTCCTGGCTGGATCGGAGATGGGTCGACCCGTATTACTTGTCCATTCGCCGACACTCTCTTCAAGTCCAGAAGATAGTGCCGCCTACATTATAATTAATAATTAATTAGCCCGTCTATATATTATGATTTTTTTAGTAATAATAAATAAATAAATATACAACACTTACTGCGATGAAACCATACGAGTGTAAACTATATATGGCACATCTATCGCGCTGAGAACCAGAACACCTCCCCCAGATACATCTCCGCTGAGACAGTGGGAAAATGTTCTGGGACTCTTCCCTTGCGACGCCAGTTGGGAAATCGCCGACAAATTGTGACGGCTAAATCCCAATACGCCGTCTATTTGGTTGTTCGGTTGGCCGTTGGATGCGTAATTACACCTGTCCATGCATGATCAAACCGAGAATTATTAGAAGCAATTCTAGAATTTATTATAACAATTATCAGAATTCTTAGTTGCGTACCCAAAAATTATATCAGCAGTAGATTTTACTACCCTATTATAATAGTTACTGTCAGTACTATAATAGGTAAGCAAATCCTTTGATAAAATTCCATCGGTGCGTGTTCCATCTCCGTAAATAATCATGTACGGGCATAAGTCGTGCTCGTCCTTCAAACACCATTCCGATGTTTCTCTTGGCGTAGGGCATTCCTTGTCGTCGCAAAGTATACCCGACCAGGAACGTGACTTATCGGCTGAATAGCGATGCAGCGAGATGTTCTGCACACACACACACACATATATATATATATAACATCTGATTAATTAGCTTGTTTATCATTTAAAAAATATTTTATGTGCACTACTAATATTTTACCGCTATTCCCGTCCATGCAGGGCAATCCTTACACGATATGCACCACACCCATGTGATGTCACTACCGGTGTCAAATTGCACGTAGAAATCACGCGCAGGAGTTCCAAGCTATACTCTCGTGTAGTATAAACTTAGTCATGCAATAAAAAAAATAGTTAGTTAATTAATTAATGTAAAAAATTTCGTTAAGGAAAAATAAATATTTTTGTCACTATATATATAGCATAGTATTTTAAATAGTGACTTACCCATGAGATAAATCCGCAGTTCCGCTAAGTGTGTAATTTATAACACCGCTTAACCTTCGCCCATGCCTAAGTCCATCTCTTTCTACGAGATAGCTTATCGACTCGTTGGTAGGGAGCCTTCTTTCCAGAAAGAGAGTTGTCGGAAACCCACAACAAGGTACCGATAAAAATGCTGATACAATAAACAATAACATACATTTGCAGAACTCCATATTTTCCTACAAAAAAAATGGTTAATTAAGATGCAAAAACATATATCATCTATATTGTGTCTCTCTCTCCATTTATCAAGTGACAAGTGTCAAATACAAGGAAAGAGAAAATTGAACACGGGTTCTCTAGACAAGTGGTCTTATTAAAATTGAACACGGGTTCTCTAGCCCTCAACGGTCCGGTTCGAACAAATCCGGAGGATGTAGGCGAACCCGGTTCTGAAGCCCGGTTTTCATCGAACCGGGCGGTTCTGAGCGGACCGGGCGGTCTGTCGGTCCGCCGGTTCGATATTATCCCGTTTAAAAAAAAAATCTAAAAAACTAAGACGCCTAGATCAAGTCCACAGTCGCTCACTGCCATCCCCTGCCTAGAAGACATCATCACCGGCGGAAGACAGCGTCACGACGGCGATGATGCGGTGGCCAACGATTTCTTGATGGTGTCGCCGAAATTTTCTCGAACGGAATCCCCGATCTGTTTATGTGGCCGCCGGATCTGAAGTGCAGTCGCCGGATCTGAGGAGGGAAGGAGAGGGATTCACGAAGGAGAGATTTTCGGGAAAGGGGAGGGGAGTAAGGTAGGTGGGGAGGGGGAGAAACTCATGAACATGTACGAAAGGGAAGGGGAATGAGAAGGAGATGTAGAGAGAGAGAGAGAGAGAGAGGTAAGGTAGGGAGAGAGAGAGGTATGGGGAGGGGGAAGGGATTTACAGAGATTTTCGCGAGAGTTGAGTGAATGTGATTTTCGGCTGTATATTCTGTCTTTTTAAGCTCAGACCGGTCCGACCGGGTTCGAACCGGGTCGGACCGGACGAACCGGGAACCGGCACTACTTCCGATTCGATGCCCGGTCCGGTTCTGATAACACTGCACAAGACTCAATGAAACAAAGGTTGATCATAGTGGATGGTTTGATCCCACTGAAACTTTCTATATTAAATGCATCTCTGCATATATCCGTAGGAGATTTAATCTTTCTGGTAATTCTCTTAATGGTTATACTTAACAGATAAGATATGATGTGATATTTTACTAATCTATCGAGATTGTTAAGCTCTTTGTTTATTATAATAATATTAATCCGACAATTGTGTATTTATCTATGATGAAGAACATGACGGGTTAAAGAATTTATAAATTGTCTGAAATTTGCTCCGTGTGAATTTTTTTTTCCCAAAAAAAAAAGTGAAAATAAGAAGCCACTAAAAATAAGTGCATTATTATTATTATGATTATGAAGAAGTTGATGATATGTATTTAATATGTATTACCTAATCGCAATCGAAGGGCCGACCGGCTAGATCAGGAGACAATTGCAGTAGCGTGGAGACTATAATTTGTGAATTGTGATCAGAGAGAGTATAAATTGAAGTAGCTAAGTAAAAATTGGTAGCTAAAAGAATTGTGATGCTGAGGAGATGGATATATATATACTTACAATGCTTATTAATGAGTCAAACACTTGACTCGGCAGGTAAGCTAGTGTTGTAAATCCACTCTGGCACCTGCCTCGACCGGGCTTAGCATAGATGGGTCGATCTGTATTTCTTGCCCATTCACCGACAATCTATGCTAAGCCCGGCCGAGCCATCTTTGCTAAGCCCGCATATATAGGATTTCCTCACTTTTGTAACCGCAACATAGTAAAAGACATGTCTTTTTTTATATCAAAGACATGTCTTTTTTTTTTTTTATATCAAAGACATGTCTTTTTTATATTATTAGTATATTTTGTTAATGGGAAAAGAAGACATCATCTTTATGACAGACCATACAAGCAGATAATGATCAAAAGAGTCGCTGAATTGGGGAATTACGTGCAGATAAAAATCAGTAAAATAGTGGTGCCACCTACATTATAATTAATAATTAATTAGTCAGTCTATATATATAAAATTAATTAATGATTTTTTTAGTAATAATAAATAAATATATAACACTTACTGCGACGGAATCATACGAATGTAAATTATATAGGGTACATCGATCGCGCTGAATTACACTTGAAAATGAATGATCACGTAGATATTGAAAATTAAAAGTGTTGGCAAATAAGAAACGTACATGCTAATGGAAAATTATGGCTTCAGAATCAATTGATAGAATGATTGAATTGGAAAATAAGAAAAGATATGAGGTTTGTATAGAGAGAGGGTTAGGGATTGGTTTTGAGATGGGGTTATGATTAGAAGGTAGATAGATGAGTGGAAGATCTTTATATATAGTGGCACTTATTAATAAAGGCCAACTTGAAAACGAAGCCGTGCAACTGGATGTGGCACACCTTGGTCTCCAAAGTTGATGACCCTTAGACTAGAACTATAGAGCATGCAACATATGCTATAGGGAGTATGGATGCTTGGTGTCGTGGGTTCTCTACCCACCATCTATATATAGGCACAAGAGATAGTCGAGCGGTTACCACGAGCGGTTTCACACTTTCGAGACATTACATTTCGGTCCCCGCTCTTACCGCGACTTACATGAGCACCCCGTATGGGTGCATTTTCCTACACTTATATTCAAAATAATTAGATAGTTGTTATAATGAATGAACTTGGGAACATTTGGTTTATTCATGGGCTAATCCAATTAAGAAACCGGCACAACCTATTTTCCACCTAATTAAACCCAAGTTTTATAAACCTATTTATGAGCTAAGTGATTTATATTTTAACATAGAATTAATTATTTTATTTTTTTTCTTAAAAGGCATGATGATGAGAATCTGATTAAATTATTATGAGAATGCGAAATTAATTATTATGTTACCTAGCTTGGCAGAATTATGTATCGATCTGTGGAGGATATGCAGGTTAATCAACGAACTCCAACTAGTTAACCCCTTTAATGTATCTATATATATTGTTTACTCTTATACTACTAGTCTAGGTTTACTAAAAAAAAATACTATGTTTAGTTATATTGCTGTAATTTTTTTTATATTATTATCATCAAAATATAAAAAGATGGTTACCGAAAAGATGGACGATGTTACCGACGGTTTTAGGATTTTTTTTTTTTTTTCAAAGTATTTTTCATCCGATGTTACCAAAAAGATGAACGGAGCTAATTTTTGTACAATATGGAAATTTTAGCTTGCAATTTGTTATAAGGAAAAAGTTCGATTAGCAAATTGCACATACATAGTAATTTCAGGAAACAATTTAATAGTTAACATTTTTTAAACAACTTTCACATTTTTCTCACATTTTTCTTCTTTTCATTAATAGTATTCTATTATTGGTCTAACACACGTAATGGGCTGAAAATTCATTAGCAGCACAAGTTTGGGCTGAAAATATTAATGTTTATAAATTTCGGGCCCATTATATAGAGAATAAGGATGCTCCATTGGACATTTACGTGATTGGTTTAGTCATGCCTTGAAAGTTTGGGCCCAAAAACTTTATGCCTTAAGTTTGGCCCATTATATATGAGACCAAACTCTATCACATAGCTTTGTAAGCCTATTAACAAGTCAGGCCCATTTATCTAATAATATTAGTGTCGTGGTTTAGTACGTTACCCTTTAAATATTTAAAGTGTGTAAATTAATTTATGTATGGAGCAAAGATTGTAAGAGAGATTGTTTTATAGAATTTAATTTTGTATAAATATATGTCGATTATCCTAGCTAGTGAAGATCAATACCCCTCTTTGCCGATTAATTTAAGGTCACATTTACTGAACCACATAAATTTCATGTAGTGTTTTCTTCATTTTATTTTCTTATTTATCTTGCATTCTTTATTTTTATTTATCTCGCCTTTTTTATTGTTGGTGATCAATTAGTCCCCCATTTTCCCATCATATTTAATTTAAAAAAAATTAAAAAAATCAGAAGCTCAAGGAACAAAGATTGTAAGTATACAGATAAGTGTATACATAAAGGGTTAATTAGCAAAATGCACCACTATGTTTTGCTATGTTTCTCAATGCACTACATACAGGGCCGGCCCTAGGTAAATCGAGGCCTAAAGCCGCATTTCGATTTAAGGCCTAATATTTTGTTTTTTTGCTAAATATAAAAAATAAATAAATTGACTACTAGTATATTTTTATTTAAAATATATTCTTCAAACTTTTATAGAAACAAAATCACTAATGAAATTTTTATATTCAATTTTTTTTTTAAATTACGTTTTCAATTGATAATATAAATAATCAATTTGCAAAGTGGAAAGAATTATAAGTTTAAAGATCATATAATATTGACAATGGAGTGAGCCAGTAACTTATAAGAATAATAATTAAAAGAGAATAAGAAATTAAAATGTATAAATGCTATCTAGTTGTAAGATTTTAAGCTATTTTAAATTAATACTATCCCTAGTTAATTAGAAGGGTTTAATGTTTAATTATTTAGGTGTTTGATAAACTGTTTCCAATAATTTATTATATTAGCATAGAAAATATAACCATTTCAATATAGAATTTGAAAATGACAAAAATGTCATAGCCAACATTAATGATTATTAACTTATGAGTAATCTTTAGTTTACTTAAATGCTATAGAGGTCCATTATTTTTTTTTGTCATCATTAGTCCCACTATTGAAATAACTATGAATCTGAAGTCAACATTAATGATTTTAATTTATTGGGTAATCGTTATTTTATTAGTTCATTAGAACCTTGATTTTTTTTTTTATAATCTAGGTCCACTATTCAAATACCTATGAATATGAGGCCCTCAATTAGTGGAGGCCTAAAGCCTTAGCTTTAGTTGCCTTACCCTTAGGCCGGCCCTGACTACATATGTTGTCTAATGCACCACTAGGTTTTAAAATGTTGCTAGATGCAGCACTCTACCAATCTACCGTTAAATTTTAATGTAAAAATGTTGACGATTCACATGTTGCTGACTTGAAATTGACAACAACACTATGATAGTGTAGAATGACAATTAAAGTATTAAAAAATAGATAATAAACTAAAACAAAAAAATTAAACTAACGAATAGAAAAAAATCACAAAAATTACAAATAAGTTAAGAAAATCTGAAATTTTTTGAAATAAATTTTATTTTGATAATATTAAAAATACGAAAAAAGAAAAACAAATATATTTCGTGTTAGTAGCATGTGATCTTCGTCATTTTGTACATAGTATTTAACGGTGGACTAACATAATGGTGCATCTGACAACATTTCAAAACATAGTGGTGCATTTGGCAACACAAGAAAACAATATAATGCATCTGACAACATGGTCAAAACATAATGGTGCATTCGGCTAATTAACCTATACATAAAACACTAGATATATCCTCCCAGTTGATAAATAGATAGCTAGGTTATGTATAGTCCATAAATTATATTATATATATATATATATATATATATATATATATATATATATATTCTAAATATAAATATAGCATAGGAAGCTGCAGTGAGCATTCTTCATTATTGAGGTGGCGATTGTCGCCAGTCGACGTTATCGGGTCGAATTATTGCTTGCGACTTTTAAGCTTCAATTAATGTGATATGATATTGTATTCTTTAACTTATCTGTATATCCACTGTTCATGCATGCATTAGCTACATTATATATGATGAGAACACTTTTGTACTACGATTACTCTTGCATGCACATGCATGTTTTTCTTGATGATTTTTCCTCTTAATTTTCGAATTTTCGATCTATAGTGTTAATGTTAAAATATTTTAAATTAGTGATTTCAGTGAGACTCAAACTTAATTTACTTATAATATCAGAAAATAGTTAACACTTAGGACAAACACTCCTTAGATTGCATGCACATATATATATATATATATATATATATATATATATATATATATATATATATATATATATATATATATATATATATATATATATATATAGGAGCTATATATATATAGATAGGGAATAAAACCTAAAAACTGTCCTATAGATACATGGGTCAGTTTGGTGTCTGAGATGAAATTCAATGTCCCAATTTTCATATGTGTTGTTATTTGGTGTCTCTGTTACATTTTGGGGTTAAGTTGAACATAATCTGGTTACGTGGGTGAACAATTTCAAAATTCAAAAATGCCCCCTGACCAGAATTAGGGTTTCGGCCGATTCAGGCCAAACCCACCCGATTTCGGCCGATTACAGCCAAACTCATTTTGATTCCAGCCGGTTTTGGCCGATTACGGCCTATTCCGGTCGATTTAGGGTAAAGCAGCTCCGATTTTGGATTTAGGGTTCCAGCCGATTTCCGGCCGATTCCGACCGATTGGAGGTGGGTGGCTGGAGTCGGAGTCGGAGGTGGGTGGCCGGAGTCGAGGTGGGTGGTCGAAATTAGGGGCTTCAAAAAAAAGGGGGGCAAAACAGTCTTTTACCTTTGTTTTCCCTTATACATATGTACTGTGTGAATTATAATATAGAGAAGGAACAGAGATGCAACACCTTGTGATTGACTCAACACTCCAACTGTAAGAATAATTTTCTTTGTTGCATCACTAGCCAATCACTACAGCCTTTGACAAATGTTTATGCAAAACTATTGGTTAATTCCATATGCATCCAAATCCCATCTTCAAGCAAAACCGTGCAGCTGTATTATCCCACTATATATATTAATTAATTATGCACACTTGACTTGACTATACAAGCACATATGCCTACATAACATACGATACATATAATATATATGATCATATTCATATTGGCAACCAATGAACCGAGAAGACGACCATATATATATATATATATATATATATATATATATATATATATATATATATATATATATATATATGTACGTACATATATGTGTATTTTAGTGCTTCACAGATTGAGAAGGAAAATCCACCATATATAAAGCTAGTTCTAGCTAACTAGCTTAATTATCATGTGGGTAGGTTCTTTAATGGAATATATAGAACCTAAAAACTGTTCCAATTTTGACATATGTATCAGTTTGGTGTTTGAGGTTGAAATTCAATATCTCAATTTTCATATGTGTTGCTATTTGGTGTCTCCGTTAAAGTTTGAGGTTAAGTTGAACAGAATCTGGCCATGTGATGGTCACATGAGTGGTCAATTTTCATAATTCCAAAAATACCCCCTGTCCAGAAATAGGGTTCAGGCCGATTCCGACCAAACCCACCCATATTCCGGCCGATTACTGCCAAACCCACCCCGATTTCAGCCTATTGCGGCAAAACCCACCCGATTCCGGCCAGTTACGGCCAAACCCACCCCGATTCCGGCCGATAACGGCCAATTCCGGCTGATTCTCGACCGATTACGGCCTATTCTGGCCGAATTAGGGTTAAGCATCTCCGATTCAGGATTTAGGGTTCCGGCCGATTCCGACTGATTCAAACTGATTCCGACCAATTGGAGGTGGGTGACTGGAGGTGGGTGGCCGGAGTCGTAGTGGGTGGTCGGAATCAAAGGATTTAAAAAAAAAAAGAGTAAAATAGTCTTTTCAACTCAATATATTAAACTTAACCCCAAAATCTAACAAAAAACAAACTGAAAATTAGGACACCAAATATTAACAGTTTAAATTGAGACACCAAACTGACATCTAGATCTAAATTGGTACATATTTTAGGTTGTATTCCCTTCTTTAATTAATAGCTATCTAGCTAGTGCTATTAATGCAGTAGAAAAAGGTCGCATTAAGAAAACCTAGCTACTTAAATTCATTCCCATGTGAAACATTTATTTGCTGTCATGGAAAAAGACAAGGACACAGAGATTCTCTCTTAACTAAAGAGAATTGTGTTCCAAGTATTCTTAGCTGGTCTTTTCTATGTCTCTCATCTCATGGAAATTAATGCAACATTATATTAATTAACTCCACGGATTTGTTAGCTAACGAGTCATTTAGTAGCATAACGTGAAATTATGTGTACCCTACCTATCTAGCTAGCCTCTAAACTGAGGAGTAAATATATATAATCGCGTTACATTATGCAATAATATATGAGTTCGACGAGTCTACAATTTCTAAATTAATCTCAAATATAAATTCAAAAATTTCCAGTTATAAATGTGCTATATTGTTTGAGTTAATCAAGCAAAATTATATATATTGGCCAAAAAAAATCAAGCAAAATTATATATTTCTTAAAATAAATATATACTGGATTTTAAAAAATAAAATAAAATTAAAACTATGTTACACAACAACTTATGGTAATATATACGCGAAGTCCACCTGAAAATTTGCCTGCTATTATTAGTGATAATAACGCGGTTTCATCATATACATATAATATATAATAATAGAAATCTACTAAAAATTAGAAGTTGTGAATCACTTCTATGCAAATTCTTGCAATGCAATGAAAACCTTTACTCCAAATTATATTATAAAATAAAAATATATAATAATTAATACATTACATTAATTAATAGTACCAAGTGGACAACACTTGGAACCTACGGCAATCATTTTCCAAGTAATAAGGTGATTTAAGGTTTAAAGAGATCCACAAACTTTAAATAATATATATATATATATATATATAAAGAGATAGCAACTAACTATAGTTGCATGAGGTCTTGGTATCCCTAACGAGCTAGTGACTTGCGAGCAAAGTCTTATTACGTCATGATAACCAAATCCAACGGTGCTCGTGTATTCATGAAAGAATTAACACGTCATCATCATCACCGTTTTAACCATATAATATAGTGGAACTAGTTAGACACGATCCCTAAACTTACACGACTTGTCAATCATATAATCAATATCCTTCTTGCTTTTAATAGTGACATGGCGATATTATAAGCATATATATATATATACTTATTATCCGATTATTAAAGTTCCCTTTTCCCAAGAGTTTTTTGTTTTTTTACAGAAAAAATATAATTCTTCCTAAGATACAACATATGTTTTAACATTAAATCAGCATGATGAGGGTTGGGATTTAGTTGACCCCACCCAATTATATATCCCTAAAAGTAAACTGATTAACAATTAAATCAGCTTTTTAATAAATAATTTTTGATGATTAGACCAATTATGTGGCAATTAATGAATAAAGTCATTAAGAAGAGGTGTGGGTTTATTGTTAAGAGTTCGGCATGTGACTTTTTACTTTGAACCGTGTGGTTTTATGTTTATTTTAACCATAAATAAAATAAAAAGGGCAATACATTAGTAATATACTAGTGTCGTTGACAATATTAAGGCTGTGGTTATATATAATGGAAACATATTTATTTATTAATTAGTGATACATGTTTTTTACTTCTTCTAGAAATGAATAAATATTAATGATTTATAATTTTACTTTTTACGGATCGTGTATGAGTGAAAATTATTCTGAATATAGAATAAATATTTTAGAGTGTTACATTTTTTTTTTTCCAATGTGTTGCATTCTTAATAGAGTCTCTTATATCACCCTAAAGGAAAAAAGTATATTAAATGCCAAATTAGTAACACTTATTATTAAATATGCATATTCATGGAAGTATAAGGTTCTTTTCACATTTGAGCATTTCAGCTTCAATTTCTAAAAATATACCAACCTTAAGAATACATATATATCACAAAGACATGATTGCTAAACCTTCTTTATAAGAATCTCATATTCTTTTGGGCAATAGAAAAATAAAAAAAAAACTAATTACGGTACGTTATAATAAATCCTCTAATAGCCCGATTATTCAATTGATTTAAACCAACTGTATTTTCATGCAAAGAAAAAAAAAACTGATTTGATGATAATAATAATAATTAAAAAAAAAAAATTCAAATCCTGAGAGGATTAGAGGCTAGCTAGCTTCTTCTGCAAGTGCCGTATTAGCTAAGTATCCTTTAAAATTAATATCGACATTAAAAAAAAAAAATCAATTAATTAATTAAAATTATGGAAGAAGCCCCTATATTTTGGCTCTCATCTTTTCCCATTTCTTCACCGCTTTTCCTCCATTTTTTTTTCTTCTTCTTCCCCAGAAACAAACTCTTTCTTGCCTCCATTTGTAAATCTATACATACACGCATATATATATATATATACATATTTACGTGTTTGCACCCTTCTGTTGTTGATTTTCAGTGAAATCCTCGACTGTCGGTCGGTCGGTCGTGTTATTAGCCGATACTTCGTGTTCTTGTTCTTTTATGTGTATATATATACATATACATATATACATATACATATAGAGAGAGAGAGTCTAGTTAGAGAGAGAGAGAGAGAGAATTTCATGCATATAGAAGATCAGACCTGCATAATGATGAATAAGGAAGAAACGATCAATTTGCCGCCAGGGTTTCGATTTCATCCGACAGACGAAGAGATCATCACTTACTACCTCACACCGAAGGTGATGAACAGAACCTTCACCGCCATTGCAGTTGCAGAAGTTGATCTCAACAAGTGTGAGCCCTGGGATTTGCCCAGTAAGTATCTTGTTTCCCTCTCATATTACTTTTACAACAACTCTCTTTTAATTTAGCTGAATATCTACACCGTTTTACAAATCGCTATTCGAATTTTAAGTTTTTTAACTTTCAGTTTAGATTTTTTTTTTTTTAGTCACTTTGTACATCAAAATTGGACGATAAATAATATTTTCCGCGTATGTATTATTTTTTTTCCTGTGTCAATTGACTGAAATACGCATAGCGAAATAAATAAATAAATAAATAAATACGTAACCGACATTCAGACGCAATAATTTAGTAAATTTGTATGAAAATGAAGTTGCGTGCGCGTTTTCCATCCATTTTTTACGGACAAAATGACGGAGGTAACTTATTGATCTAAAATTAATCTTGACATAACGAAATAAAAAAAATTAAAGTTTAGGTAGCAACTTGTAAAACGGTTAAAGTTTGTTGTTATCAACCCTTGTTTTTGTACTTATGATGTAATTTTTTATGTTTTTGCAGTGAAGGAACAAGAGAAGGAGTCGTACTTCTTCTGCCAAAGAGACAGGAAGTATCCGACAGGGACAAGGACCAACCGGGCGACAGAATCCGGGTACTGGAAGGCCACCGGAAAAGACAAGGAGATATTCAAAGGAAAGAGCCGCCGCCTTCTTGTCGGAATGAAGAAGACGCTGGTGTTCTACACAGGAAGAGCTCCTAAGGGTGAAAAGACCAATTGGGTCATGCATGAATTCAGACTTGAAGGCCAATTCTCTTACTACACCCTCCCCAAGCTCTCTAAGGTATCCAATATACAAAAAAAAAAAAAAAAATTAATATTTAAAATTTAATAACTATATCTTGAATCATAAGATCATCACCTGATTGACTAATACACAGTCGCATTAGGTCAGTCCGTAAGAAGTAAAATGCTGACCGTGAATATTATATTTCTATATTTCCGGGGTTTAGTGAAGTTTGAACCCTTAGGTGACATAATACGCCAAATTGCATGGTTATTAAAATAAAATATTTGATGTAATTTCTCTAACATGATATATGACATAGAGTACTAATTTGTAAGTCTTTTTTTCTGCGGATGGTCTTAGGGTGCTAATCAATCGTAGCATGTTTTACTCCACATTTAGACTAATCTTCACTTGTATCGGATCTCTCCATAAGTGGTAGTAAATTGTTTGCTATTAATATTTCTTTATTCTCAGAGTTTCAGTGAGATTTGAACTCATAATCTCTTGGTTAACGTGTGATATGCTGAACCACCACTATATTGCATGGTTAAAATAAAATATTTGATGAAATTTCCTTAACATAGAGTACTAATTTGTACTATATTGTAGGAGGAATGGGTGGTTTGTAGGGTTTTTCACAAGAGCAATGGAATAAAGAAAGATCCTTTGATGATTCAAGGAGATCATGAAAGTGAAGTCTCAATGAGAATCAACTCCTTTGTTGATGATCTATTAAATTGTTCTTCCTCTTCGCCCCCGCCTCTCGTGGACCCCACGAGACCGACGAGCTCGAGCTTCTGCAACGATAATTATCAGAGCGGGTTCGATGAAGACGATGATGGAGAATTCAACTTCTTACTAAATAATAGAACAATTTATGATCACCATGCAGTTTATGACCAGAAACCCTTGATTTACAACCATATCCTAAACCCTAACCCTAACCCTAACCCTTTCTGGCTCGAGGGTCAGTTAAAGGTGGAGCAGTTCTCGTCGAATCAAGACTCGATCGATGCGTTCATCAACAACATAACGAACTTTGCGGACGTGTCATCTTCCCAGCTACAAAAAAACCCTAACCACAACATGGGAATGAGCAGTGAGATTCCGGACATGGCAGATATTGACTGTCTGTGGGACTTCTGATAAGGCAGTTAGGTTATATATATACATTTATTTATATATCAATTGTATTTATATGGATTAGAGAAGTCCATTCAGGGTTTGATTAGGGTTTAGCATTCTTAGCATTCGTTTGTGTATAGATTCTTCGTTTGCCATTAATTCGTCATGTTTAATTAGAGGTCATTATTATTATAGATAGGAGTCCTCATGGATATGGGATTAGTTTCTAATTGGTTAATTAATTAGACATTATTATGTGCTCATCATTGTAGACATTATTATTACCGATTGCATTGTAAATAGCGAATATTGACAATATGATATGCTATATAGTCACTCATTAACATATTATTGTGTTCCACAATACATATGATCATATATATTGTTTGTAAATAATATATAGTTTTCAACACCTTCTTCAACACACTTAATTAATATTCAACATTCTTAATTTGCCCCCCTTTTTTTAAAGTTCATTAGTACTCTATATTTATATAATTTATTAAAAAGAACTTGAAATTGTAATCCCTACTAAGCTTAATTATATAATGTTTTAACTTTTATTCGATGTATACTTTTTTATACATATGTAAACCTTAACAATATTTTTGTCACATACAAGTTTACTTAAATATCTGAAATAAATGTTTACTTTTTTACGATGTCAAACATCTATACACATTTACCTGTTCTGTGCAGCTACGTCATGCCCTGAGTCATGTCTCCCTAATCTCATATCAGCATGTACGTGCCACCTTATCATGGGGTTTAACAATTTGTGTCCTCCGAATCTAATCATTAGTTCTGATTCTAGTTATAGAGAAATTGAGGAACGAGTCCAGACCCACTACATAAATCTATGAGTTTTCTTATATCAATTTGTGATAGTATTAGTATCCTAGTTAAACTTATATATTGTTCCATCTCTTTCAATATATTCAGTTTGCACTTTTTACCTTGACACTCTATGAGTTTCAACTTCAAAGCTCAAATTAGAATCATTATTCTAAGTACAATTTTAAAGTCGGTGTTTTTTTTTTCTCCAATACATATATATGTTTTGGACAAAAAAAGTCAATATATATCTAAATAGGGGTGGCAATTCGTGCTATCATGCATGTCGATGATCGTGTCTTGCTAAACTTACTGAACACGAACACCCACGGTAAGCTTATCGTGCCACGTTTACAAACACGAACACGACACATATATTTTCATGTCGTGCTATCGTGTTGTGTGAGGAAATACAATTGTATGTCTCTATACGAGATCTTTAAGCAAAAATCAAATTAATGAAAATATATAAAAAAAAAAAAAAACTATGAATTAATACGTCAATATTCATAAGTTAGTTACATAGAGTTTACAAACACACAAAATTAATCCTCTACATATTTTTAAAGGTAATAAATAAGATTTGTAGCACAACTTTATCGTGCTATCGTGCGTGTCGTGCTATGATACCCAAACACGAACACGACACATAATTAAGTTATATCGTGTGAATCATGTTCGTGCTATCGTGTTATCGTTTTTCCATATGCTATCATGAACATGATTTTTTCCGTGCATGTTCGTTTCAGCTATCGTGACGTGTCACAAATTGTCAGCCATATATTTAAATAGATTTATTACGTATCATGATGTAGAGAGAGAGAGAGAGATTAGGGCGTAACTCGGGGCGGTCAGAAACTGGGGATGGGAATCGAGTATTGGAAGAGAAGCAAGCAAGCCTTGGTTCAACCATAATGCACTGCACGTATTATATATATATTTATATAATTATATGCAATATTTCAGGATCTCTTTCTTAAATTATATCCAAAGCAATGAGGAAGATAGGCCATTAATTTTGGATAACATTGCCAATAAATGATGGTTTTCAGTAGTGGATGAAAATTATAAACTATCCAAGTAAGATCATATCTTGTTTTCTTAATATATTCTCAATAAACCCAATTTTCATGGAAAATAAAATAAAAATAAAAAACGCAATACTGAGAGACAATAGAAAATAGACATATAACTAGAAGCTCGGAAGGATGTTAATGTAGTATAAGAGTGTGTCAATGCATTCACCCATAAGTTCGAATTTATGGGACAATTGATTATAAGGCGCACGTTTTATTATGAACTTGGTATCATAATGCATGTGCATGATGAGTTCGATTCCTGGTGATGCCGTTTTATTATGAACAGTTGAGTAGAAAGCTTGCTTGATAAGGAGTAAAACCATAAAGTAACGAACATATTATGTATAGTAACAATAATTACCGATTGTGCATATTCTTGATTTTATTATTGATGGATTTCGTGCGTCGAGGTCCGTCCTAGGATGGTGCCTTCGAGTCTTGATCATTGATTGTACTCGTCCTTCACTCTTTCCTTGTTGCACAAAGGATTGTGCCGGAGGGGAGGTGTTTCCGCCGACCCTCTCCGATGCTTAAGTGAGTGCTCGGTTTTAGAGAGATAAAATCTAGAGAGAAGTCAGAACTTTCCCGTTTCAACCTCTTAAATGAAGAATGTGAGATTCTATTTATAGGGGTTGATGATTTGGCCATAAGGGGCCACGAAGATACGGTGAGGTCCGCGGAATATTCCATACAAGATAGTGAAAATGGGGATGTCCGTAGGTCGGATACGTATATGTCGGGTGTGCGTACGTCGAGGATACGTCACCCCGACGTATGGGGTCGATTGCCGGAGCGCGTCAGCCCCGTTCAGCCGGACTACTCTAGTCGAAAGTCTCCCTTCGATCGGATTAGTCCGGTCGGGGACCTTCAAGGGTGGACTAGTGCGGTTTTTTGTCCGGGTTTGCTCGTTTTGCCAAGTTTCGATTTTTAACCGTATCTATGGTGTACGTTGCGACTAAAGCGATCCTAATTGAGATCCAATTAGGTGTTTATCATGATTATATTTTTGAATTTATTATATAATTGTTGAATTGAAAGTTTCATATATATTAATATATATCTCTAAGGTCGGTATCAGTTATAAAGTCGGTGTCAGTTTAGTTGTGACTTTAAAGAATCTGTCCAAAATATATAAATATATATGTATTCAGAAAGTCTCTAGTGAAAGCGATATGAACATTCATTCACATGCGCCACTATTTTGGATTTACAGTATATGTATGTATATGGACCACGTAAATACATTTATAGTATAACAATATCGTACGTATATAAAACAACACTATATATATATATTGTATACGGATTGCTGGTTGACCTATATTGCATGTAGTTTCATGGAACCGTCATGGGAAACTATCAGATGATTGTATTTTAATTTTTAGTGGATAGTTGTCATTAGGGATGGCAACGGGGCGGGTCGGGGCGGGTTTTTGCAGCCCCGGACCCGCCCCGCGGGTCGGCCTGGCTGACCCGGCCCCGGCCAAATGGGCCTTTCGGGTCGGGTCGGGTCGGGTCAACAATCCCGCGGGTCGACCCGCGGGGCCCCGACCCGCCCCGTCATATGAACAATTTTTTTTTTTTTTTTTTTTTTTTTTTTTTTTTTTTAACTTTTCAATATTAAATACAATTTTTTTTTGTCAAAATAGTACATTATATATAAATTCAAAACATAAATCTAACATCAATCAAATATAAACAACAAACACATCAAATTCATTACAAATACAAATTTAAATCCAAACACCAAATTAACAAATCCTAATAATCTAAATATAAATCTATTTGGTCCATGTTATTTATATAGGTACTATATTAACCATATTTTTTTATTAAATGTTAGATCATATTAACATAAAAAAATTAAAAAAAAAAAAAAAAAAATTATATACATATGGATTTCGGGGCGGGTCTACGGGGCCCCGGGTCTCTAGACCCGGACCCGCCCCGACCCGAGCCCGACCCGCCCCGGACCCGACCCGTGACCCGCGGGTCGGCGGGTCGGCGGGTCAAAACCGGGTCGGGGCCCCGCGGGTCAGCGGGGCCCCGAGACCCGTTGCCATTCCTAGTTGTCATGCCGTACGTGAGGTATATATATATTATTAATATTTTATAATAAGGAAATAATATATTTTGTATTAAATTTTGGTAGATTTATATCTTGGAAAAAAGTCACTCATTCTCTATATAATTCGGCCGAACAGTACCCTAAAAGACTATTGCTTATAATCATTTATATTACCAACAGTGAGAAAACAGTTGTCGTAACATTAATACTCCCCTAGTTTGTTTCCTCCCAATCTGAAAGGTTCAGTTCGTGAATAATTGTGTCATCTTTTACGTAGATAATTTAGTTTACACTGAAAATAATAGCAACTTGTTTAAGGAGATTTCAATATCATCTAGATGATAATTGTGTCATCTTTTATGTAGATGATTTAGTTTACAAGAATTTGAGATGTCATAAATGAATTTGATATACTATAATCTTGGCCTAAACATTATATGGTATTTCCAGTAGCTAAAAGAAATATCTTTGAAATGTTTTGACTACATTTGGTATGTCAGACTGCAATGTTATTAGAACTCTTGTAGAAACAAGTGGTTTACTTTTAGAAAACAAAGTCTAGGGTGACGTAGATAAAACTAAGTATAAACAATTGATAGGGAAGCTCATGTATGTGATAGCATCTAGACCAGACGTTCAATTTGATGTGATTTATGTATATATCTAGGTTCATGGAAAATTCAAATTCAGTTATCTATTTGTAGTAAAAAGAATCTGAAGGTATTTGCAAAGTACGAAGGATTATGGTTTATTTTTCAATAAGAATTTGATGCAATCATTTGTTGCATACATTAGTAGTGACTTTGAGATGGAGATGAAAGAAGCAAGTGGTTATGCATTCCTTTTAGATGGAGATGCAATCTCTTGAACGTGTAAGAAACAACAGTTAGTCGCTTCCTTTAGTCCAGAAGACGAATTTTTAGTTGCAATTGAATGTGCTAAACACATCTTATGAGTTAGAAGAGTGTTAAAAAATTTACATTTGCCATAGAGAAGAGCTACCAAGCTCTTGTTTGATAATATTTCAACCATTAAGTTGGCCAAGAATCTAGATCATCTTTGAATTAGAACAAAACACATTGATGTTAAATACTTCTTTTTGAGTGATTTCGTTGATGGTGTGAACATTGAGATTGAAGATTAAAGATTGCAGCTTTCGATTTTTCTCATTATAAGCTTGGTTTTTATGATGTTGTAATCTGATTATCTTACAAGATAATACAATTTCGAGGAGGATGTGTAAGTGTTGATCTTGATATGCAGATAGGAAACAATACAAGAAGAATTCTATTTGGAGAAGAATTCACTAAAACAACTGACAAGCCCTCAGTAGATTGAAGTTCAAGACACGTGGCATGTTAGCCTAATAGAAGCTCATTAATTTATACTTGCTAAGCAAGTAATAAACATATATTTCGATATTTAGTATATGTAAAAGATAGTATTAATATTAATTGAATATTGACTAGATATATTGTTTTTTTTTTTTTTTGCCAAGATATTGTTTCCTACATTAGTTAGTATATAAAGATTTTACTCAATTAATAAGAAAATAATAGTTATTTTCCTTAAATTCTGTGTACTTTTTATTCAATTTTATTCGAATGCTATGTACATTAGAGCATCCACAATGGTATTACGTAAACGTGGGTCCTACATGTTTATTTAAGTAAAGCAACAAAAACTATCTACAGTGGTTTTACACAGCATTCCTTAAAGATGGGACCCACACGTAAATTTATGTTTTTACATAAAGCATTCCTTAAATTTAAGTATTGCACTATGTATTACGTAACCAATTTTTTATTATAAATTAATTCATTTTATAATTAATTATAATATTTTATTGGTGGTTGTTGGAAAATTTAATAATAAAATATATTTAAGGAATATGTTTAAGTAATACGATTGCAGAGAAAATATTTTTTACGTGTGTCTTAACTTTACTTAAAGTGTACATAAATGTCTACGTGGCAACTTTAAAGAATACAATTTATGTAAAACCACTGTGGATGCTCTTAGAGCATCCACAATGGTATTACGTAAAGATTACGTAAACGTGGGTCCTACATGTTTATTTAAGTAAAGCAACAAAAACTATCTACAATGGTTTTACATAGCATTCCTTAAAAATGGGACCCACACGTAAATTTATGTTTTTACATAAAGCATTCCTTAAATTTAAGTAATACACTATGTATTACGTAACCAATTTTTTATTATAAATTAATTAATTTTATAATTAATGCAATATCTTATTGGCGGTTGTTGTAAAATTTAATAATAAAATATATTTAAGGAATATGTTTAAGTAATACGATTGCAGAGAAAATATTTTTTACGTGTGTCTTAAATTTACGTATTACTTAAAGTGTACACAAATGTCTACGTGGCAACTTTAAAGAATACAATTTACATAAAACCATTGTGGATGCTCTTAGTACCTTAAATCTGTAGTAGTGTTTTATTTGTATTGAATAAATTATTTCAAACAAAAAAGACCAATGTTCTACTTTTATGTAATATATATATATGTGTATCATCTGTAGTTCCTTCGGCCCATTGGAAGCCTATTTGACGAATGGTGGGCCCATCTGTTTTTTTTAGTTAGGCTTTGATATCTTAGATTTTGCCCATATATATGAAATCCAACCATTAAGGAAGTCTTTAAGTTTTATCAAAATGATTGAATATTTGAGAACACAAAATGGTACAAAGTATGAATTTTGGCCAGAGATAGAAATTCGTATTTTACATTATTCAAAAATTTCTATCTTTGGCCAAAATTCATACCTTGTTTTTTATTTGATGGAATAAATATAAAAAAAAATAAAAAACTAATCATTGCGAAAATGATATTTAGAAATAAAACATACCTAAAAATAAATTATAAACATGGTTATAAAAAATGTAAGAAATAAATACTTCTATAGTTTTTTAAAAGTATATATATAAAGATAAAAATTTAAATGAATTCTATTGAACACATCTAAAATTTATAAAATCGTACAAACTTAGTGATTTAAAAAAAATAAAGTAAAAAAAGTTAAAAATAAGTAGAAATGGTTTAAGAATAGTTGTTAATTAGTATCTTTTTTCTTTATTCCATGTTATTTGACTTATTTTTTGTATCGTATTATATTTGTTTCAAACTTTTTTCCAATGATTTTTAAATTTTAACTTTTAATTTTAAATATTTTTAATGAATTAAAATCTATAAACATCTTTCTCTTTTTTCCAATGTGCATTTACCTTAAGTAATTTGATTTCTTTAAAAAAAATCGGGCTTTGCTAAAACATGTGAAAAAAATTGTAAAATTTCGATAGAAAGTTTATTTAGGTTCACATGGCAATGCATTGCATGATTCTCTTTCCATTTTATGTAAAATTATTAACTGACACGTGGCAGTTGTTAACTTTCTATGAATTTTTCACTAAAAAATTCACACTTTAAGAAATTACTTTTTTTTGTTTTATATTTATTACATTTAATCTATTTAATGTCTGCAAAAACTAACCTTATTTTATTTGTATTATATTTCACTTAGGCTTCATTTGTGAGTGTAAACTTTGTAGAAACAAAAATGATTAAAATAATATTTTAGGAGATATGTCTGCCACCTAAGATAGAGAAAGTCGTAGTAAAATGTAACATGCTTGAGCTCTTTTTACAACTATAACGAACTTAATTGTAACATATGTAAAATTTTAAAAATATTATTTTGTTTAACTACACTTAAAATTTGAATCACATAATTATTTTGTATAGAGTTCATCTATATGGCAATAGAAAAAAGAAAAAAAAAATCTTATTGACTCGGTTTTGGTCGGTTCTAGATTTTGTGTAATGGGTTTTTTGCTCTCTCATAGTGGAAACCCAACTTTTAAATATTCAGCTGCAATTTTTTAAAGCCAAGACTTATTATCTTTGGATTCTTCCTTCAAAGCTGATCTCCAAAATTATCTCTATTGAATAGGTGTTATTATTAATATTATCTTTGAAAATGTAGAAGCTAATTTTAATATTAATTGACTATGGTTTCATTCTCATTTTAACAAATTCTTTTGGGAAAAAGAAACAAAAATTATTAGACAAGTCCATCTCTAAGCTGCCCAAGAACAAAAGGTGAATTGTTTGGTTGGTTAGATCAGACAAATAATAATTAATCAACTGAAATCTTTCATTAATTATATTATATATTGGTTATTACCTGAAAATTACTATATTTTTTTCTGAATTTTGATTAGGTTAGGTATGGTTGGAAGGTACAAGAATTAACAATAGACTAAATAATTATCCTACCTGGACAGATTTGGGAAAAAGACTAAATCATCAGTACAAAAATCAAAGCTTTAATGATTTTTTAAAATGCTTTTTTTGTAGTTTTATAATGATTCGTAATGAATTATTGTAAGATGATTAAGAACACAAGCCTGTAATGTGGAGCACATTAGCCACATCACCATCACAACAGGACGCTTTAGAATTCTGCGATCTTTTGTCTTATTTTCTACACACAAAAGCGGAAGCGGAATCAATTTTTGACATGGCAACTCCCAATCATCTCTCCTTCTTTTAGGGTTCTTATTATTGTGATTTCTGCTCCTTACAATTCCATTCTCTTCGCTGCAACTGATTCCTTCCTTCGCAGTAAAACAGGTGAGCTCTTTCTCCACTTCCCGCACTTGTTTTCTTAATCGGGCAATACCCAGGTCGAATTTTGACTAGTTTTGCTGCGCAATCGCGTCAAATTCGAAACTTTCTGCGATTTTTGTGCTTAATTGTTCTTTCTCCATGTGGGTTCTCCTTTTACTGCTCGATTGCATGTTGGTTTAGATTTATTTTATTTTTCCTGATTTAGGACTTGCTCCAAGAGTGGTTGGACCAACTTGTAAGAGGGTTACGATATTAGGACTGAACAAAGTGTGAACCCCATTAGAAATCCCATTTGCCAGAGCAATTAACACAAAAAAACTTTATTTATGAACTTGAATGTGTGTTCTATGTACGTCAATTCTGTATGATTCTGAGAAATCTGAGCAAGTGGTGGTGATCCTTGCTGGTGTTTATTAAGTTTTACAGATTTCTCAAGTGATACTCTGTTGAAATCATCCAATTTTGTGATAATAACTGGAAAAATTATGACCCTTTCCCTTTTGAGCTGTGAAAATAAGCACCTGCTACTTGAGAAATTCATAGATTGAATCTCCATCAATATGCAAATTATTGAGGCCTCATCATCATAGAAATTGTAGACGATCTTGTTGGTAGCTCACCCGCCGCAGAATCTTGCTTTTAGTATTTAATTTTATGCTCTAGGATGGCAATTGGCAAAAACCTTCTGGGAGAGTCATAAGTTAATGGTTATACATAATGTTTATGTATATACACAGATATGCTTGTCCATAGAAATGCCTCGAGTGTCTTAGTATTAGAAAGATCAGTTTGCTTTAAAACCTTAGCACCAAGAGAATTAACCCCAAATCCTATTGATAGGGAACCGTAAATGTAATTTTATAGGAAGAATAGGCGTGGATAACCGTAACTTTGCATGCTAAACAGGACACATCCACCCGAGTAAGACAAATGCTCAACACCCCAAGCTATGTAACTTCATTGTCATATAGATGAGTCCAAGATACTCTTTTGAAAGTTTACCATAAATGAGGGACAGGTCACTTCTCTAGCCTTGAAACGAGGTATTATGTGGAAGTACAATATCTATCCATTCATGTAGCTATACATTTACTCACGCACGTAGCTGCATTATCCATCAAACAAATGATTTATATTTGTGGCAAGAAATTTTGAAATTTTTTTGAAATCAAGGAGGTAGTGAGGTATAACATCATCTTGCCATAAACCTTTCGTACAAATTTATTTTCCTATGTTGATGATCTCGGTTATACATTTATGAACTTATCATCATTTGCAGACAAAAAATCATCAGTATAGTGCATTGGTGCCAATAAAGGTGACATAAGACATCTAAAACCAAAATTTCGGTCTTCCAAGCTTGGCGATCAAGAAATTTAGAGTGGTTGTACAAAATATAGCTATCACGGGTGCACTCTGTTGTGTGGCCGCTCGGCCACATGGGGCTAAACTGCTCCCTGGACCCAGAGGAGGTCCAGACACTTCAACAGAGAGAGGCGAGCAACATCATCAACAACAACAACCACAACCACAACAACAACAACAACAACAACAACATTGGAGGACGAATTCGTCATTTTCACCTCCTCCATCAAGAATATGGGATTGCAGATTGCAGTTAGATAGTGTACCCCATCCATCACACCGAAAAGGACATAGAGACAGGACATGCAACGATCTATTTACTAGCCACCAACATTCAGTATCTGATGGTGCACTGTCTTATACCGGCAGCTTATCTGATGGTGCTCATGCATCTAGACGCTGGACTTCACCCGTCCAGAAATTCAAAGTCAATGATTCATCATTGGTTGGAGGTAATCTTCGTGATAGTATGTTTATTTAATGATATACTGGAAAGTCTGATAGTGCAATGACGGAAAATATTATGTTTTAAAACTGCCTGCATTTTTTGCATTAGCTATTTGAGATTTAGGGATAGTTTCCAAACTGCATTCTCAACTTATGGAGAACATACTGGACCTTTCTTTTCTTGACAAAAAAAAAATGAAACTTGTTCCAGGTTGGAAACACCTTACTCCAACATTATTTGTCCCTTTTTCTGTTAAATCTAATGGATTTTTACTTCTGGAGAAACAGAATGGCCCTTACCTCTTAATTCCAACACCCAAACCATAATAAGAGAACTATAAAATTAGAATTAGAAAAGTAATATTTCCAAAATAGATTTTTTTTTTTTTAAAAAAAAAAATTACTTGTAACATGTTTTCTATTTTCTTTTTGTTTTACATTTTAGGAAAAAAAAGAAAAGAAACAGAAAGCTTGTGTTAGTTTTGGGTGGTAGAATCAATATGTATCATTTTCAAGAAAAATCACTAACATAAACTCAATTTCTCAGGATCAAGATTGGTGGCATCTCCCTATCCCCGGTCCTCTGCTGCGAAGGTGGCTGCTCCATCCTCGGACAGTGAATCTCCATCATCGCTCTCAGAATTCGGCCAATGGGAATCCTCAACAAGTAGACACCCCTTTTCCGCTCCCAGCCGCCACTTCTCAAGACGGTCCCACATGTCAAAGGCTGTCTACCCTCTTATGTTCCACAACCCGGTTTCAGACATCGATAATGATAGCCTCGGAAGGCTAACACCGGGCGAGGAACAAGCTTCGCCTCCTTTTTGGCACCCTAAATTCCACCAAAAATCCGAAATTTCGCCCGATTTAAGCACGAGCTCGAGACGCGAAGGGTTCAGGTGAGGGTAAAAATAAATAAAAGTTGTAAATACGAGAGTTAGTAATTGCAATGGTGGTAAAAATTCAAACTTTATTAGAGGAGGAGTTTCAAGTTGCTTCTTTTTTGTTTATATATAATACTAGAATGCGGCAGGGAACCGACTAATTAACCCCTGGGTTCTGTCACTGGTTCAGGTGGAGTAGTGGCAGCAGCTATGACATGGGGGGGTTTGAAAACGACATGGTGGATGGGATTGATGTGGAAACCCTAACGTCGCCTTTGATGGATCACAAGTGCGGAGTTTGCTCGAAGCTTCTGCACCAAAAGTCTCCATGGTGTTCACACCGGATTATCAGAGGCAACGATATGCCTGTAGCGGGTGTTCTCCCATGCAGTCACGTTTTCCATGCGGATTGTTTGGAGCACGTGACGCCTAAAGCTCAGATGCATGAACCGCCTTGTCCTTTGTGTTTGAAGGGTTTAGATTCTACATCATCGTTTTCAGAGCCTCTGCAGATGGCTCTGAGATCTCTGAGGAGGAGTCGCGGGGTTGTGATATCTGAAACTCGGTGTGGAGAGGGAGGAAGCAAAAAGGGGAGTCGAGATGGAGTGAGGTGGCGGATTGGTGGGTCGTCGATAAAGAATAAACTTAAGCAGCATTTATCATACCTGAGGAAGGTAAGTCGAGTTCTATCGTTTCAAAACCACCGAGAAATGTTTGTTTTTACTTGGTTTGATTGGTGATGTTTGTTATGCTGTAGGGGAAGAAGGCCATTGAAGCTTGAAGATTCGGTTGTGTTTGTGCATGGAGTACTTTTTGAAGAATCTTCATAATGATGAAGAGTAGGTTCCATTTGTGATGTTTTTAAGTGAGATAATTCTGTATATCATGGGAGCATTAGTTAACACTGCATTCACTGTTGTAATATCATTAGCAGCTAGCTTTATTTAGTTGTCTTGATTGACATTGTGTTCCTAGAACTTGGTCTCAAATGCATTTGCTTTGGTTTCATAATTGACATCCACAAGTCTGCTTCTTCTCTTGAATTTGCAGTGTTTCTTCTTTCTCCTCAACTCACATTACTAAAAAAAATTGATTTTATTGAGGATTGAATGTACAAGAGATCTTCACTATTCAGTAGTAGTTCATTGAACTTCATACAATGTTTCAAGGCAAAATACACATATGCCTAATGCAATCATCTAGAAAACGCAGAAATATCTGGTACAAATTAGACTTTTGTGTACTCCACATCAAGACATGAGTATTGAAAGCAGAGCTCACTGCTCAGTCTCACAAGCCAAATGCAGATGAGTCACTGTCTAATATTGAACATCTTCTCTGGCTTCTGGGTTTAATAACAGCAGACCAATATCATTTTTTTTATTCAAATCATCAACAGCACCGCCTCATGCATCTCCTCATTCAAAAGCCTGCAAAACACATCATCAAAGTAGAAAATGCAACTTTGGAAAGATTAAAATCAATTCCATCATCACAAAAGCATAGAGCTTTTGCTAAGTGTGTACGTGGAAACAAAATTAGAAAAATCAGTACGGATGCAACAAGAACTGGAAGACAATGCAACAAGAACCGTAAGACAACATAACACTAATGCTAAAAGTTTCAACTTTGAACTAGATCTCTAAGACTCTAACTAATACTGACAGACATATTAGAAACTGCTCAACAATCTTCGAACAAAGATGAACAATGAATTCATGTCTCTAGACGACGATACTGATTGAAAAAAAACTGCAGTCTAGAGGAGAATGCAAGAATCAAACCTATCGCGACAAACTAGCATGCAGAACCCTAAGCTAATGCAAGTACATGATAGCAAGAATTTGAATGAGGGGAGAGTCCGCGCGGCCATCATCGCCGATTAAGGGCTCTGACCGCAGACAGTCTTCATCGCGAGGATTGGACAATCGGATGTATGCCGGAGCCGCCGTCAGCTCTGAACGACGTTAAGGGAGGGCAACTCCGCCGCCGGCCCTGAATAAGGAGCGGCGGACATCCGAAGGCCGGGTCTCCGCTCAGATAAGATCAAGTAGTGTTACTCTTAAACTAGGTTTTCTGCTCTATTTAAAGGGAATGTCTGGCCGAAGAGATTAGGGTTTTGCTAAAACAGCTTATGGTTTAGATTTTAAAACTCTTCATATCTATTTAGAATTAGAATTAAATCAGTTTATGAATTTTATTGTTGCTGATGCGGTGCACCGTTTTAAGCTCAAAGCTTGTTTTGAAGTGGTGGTTTTGTCCACTAGTATACATTACTTACCCCTTCTAGATCGGACCAAAGTTTCACAAAGTCCCTGCTCCATTGCCCAAACAAACAACCACATGACTACCCATTGCCGCTTTGATATGGTCCGACTTATGTCGTACCATATCCTTTTAAAATCCTTCTCATTACAGAGAAGTAGAGAGATTCTTTGGCATCTCCTACGTGTGCTAGTCCTTCGCGGATGTTCCACGGACAGGGATGCTCCGGTAGGCTGGCTTTGGACATTCCCTACCAAGGAGATGATCTCTACCATAGTCACATCCCATGCGTTCAGTTTTGTTTGCTAATGGAATTGTTTGTGATTTTATTGTACTATGTGCCTTACCTGGTTTTACTTGTCGTGCAGGGCCTCTGCTAGCTAAATCACCCTTGAGGGAGTTTCATATTTTGTCAAAGTGTTGTTTGTTTTGCTGAATCAGATGGTTTTCTCCTCTACAAGTTGCTATCTTTTATTTTGAGTCTTTACTGTTGTTAGGCCGACCATGTGCGTTAGCTTGCTTATTTCTTTTTTTATCTGTGTTGTTCCTAGAACTTTTGTTGTAGTAGCCCTCAAGGTTGTTAACCGCATTGCGACAACCATCTGTAACCGGTTCGTGGGTTGCTCAGAATATCCAACAGTTTATGCCGGAAATTTTGAGTAAACCTGTTGTGTTGTTTCTTCCTATTCCTATTATAATATATTGTTGTTTTAAGAACAAAAAAAAGTAAAGGGACAAGTACAAAAAAATATTTAATCAACCTCACAATTTGTTGTGGACAAACATTTAACAATTCTATCGATAAGATCGACAGTAAAACACTGCAGTAATCTATTTTACATAGTAGATGAAGTTGTTGACTTTTGGACTTTATCATCACCTGAAGCCACCGGAGGTGATGGAGTCGACACCACAGCATGATACGATGAGGAAGCGAGTTGTGCCATTGCTGGAACTGCACCACCTGCAAAAACACAACTCCAAACAATTCAACTCTAAACCCTAAACCATATTTATCATCACCATATTAGAAACTGTCTCATATATCTGAATTTTTTCATTCTCAATTTAAAATCTACTACTTATACTTATCCTCCTATCTTCACATATAGTTTGTTCAGGCAGCAATTAAGTGTTGATTCTTCTTCATAGATTATGCAAATCTTATTTTGTCAGTTAAACAATTGAATATATAGATGCCGAACCTGCTAAACCCGCACAAGCTGAAGAGAATACAATTACCGGTGGTGCCTGCATATGTAAACTCGAACATCAATATGTGTACACCAGCAGCATCACTCCATAGTCAGGACAACTAAAAAAAATCCACAGCAAAAAACCAGGTTGTGCTCAATTGCTGATAAAGCAACAACATTTGACTCATAAAAGTAAACAACTCACTCCGATAAGGAAATGCACCCACATTGGCCCTTTTATCCACTTCCTCACCAGTGGCATAACTGAAGAGAGGAAAGTAAAAGATAACAGGTCAGAAAATTTTACTCTCATAGCTAGCAGGAAAGACGAGTTAAGGAAGGAGTTACAAAATGTGCTAAAAACAACACAATCTAGATACCTTACTTAGAGCAGAAATGCCATTTACACCTTCGTGAACGTACTCCTTACATTGAATTCTAAAAGTTGAACTTCATCTACTAATACATTTATCTGTTGGAGATTAAGGGTAGACCTAAGCTTAGTGAATGATACAAGCCCACGATCTCATGACTGGAACCATTTGCAAAGAAACCAGATTTAGAGAGAGCATTAGCTTCTTACTAACCCTAATCTCAATTGAAACAAAAGAAGTTAAATGTTGGAAGGTTGATATTTCATTAATAAATATACCATATATATAGGTATTCACAAGAACTACAAACAAGATATACATAACTATGCTATAGATAAACTAAGATACCATGCTAGTATTTTCACTTAACAGATCGGACTAGCTTTATTACTACTTCTCCTACGGCAGTATATATTCGTCTTTTCTCTAGGCTAAAGTCTACAAACTGGGCTATGTTTAATATATTTTGATTTTTTTGAGCAGCTTTGCTTTTGAAGACTGCTGCTAATATGAATGTAAACTAGGACATACTTTGGTTTGGAGGGCAGCCATAAAGACTTCATCAAATATCCTTCCATATCTCCACATCTCCACATCATTCTGGCATGTTGTTGATCATCTTTTCGAAATTATATCCAATTTGGTGACTAAGCCTGAGAGTTGTCTTTCGTATTCATTTGAGTACGCTGCTGTCAACAGAACATGATGAATATACTCAAAACATGCATTCCTATGTTGGCCAGGTCTATTTCGTAAAGAAATCGACGCAATTCCTCGGATCTTATAGATACTCCCCCGCAGTAAGGATCCGAAAAATAGTGGACTTAAACAATTCCCTATGAGAAAAAGTAATACAAGACTGTCCTGATAGACTCGATCATGGGCTGAGGGGGAGAGATAGACATGGAACGTCCATAAAACCACGAGTATCCAACAACTATGTGGTTAAACGCTCTGACATAGTTCTCTTCTAACTTAGTTAACAACCTCAGCAGATGCAGCTAAGTAACAGTATGCCCTGGCTTCTCCTTCAACATCCACGGTGGCCGGAAGTGCTTCATGCACTAGGTTACCATATACTGTGTCTTCCACGTTGAAGATTATATCTTGTTTAGTAAATGTTGAAACCCTATCAACATCATCTTTTATGTTGAAGGGTAAGACAAAAAGTGCCCCGACTCCTGCTTGGGATAACCCGGATTCCATAATTGGGATTACGATTCTTCCGAGTTAAGCAAGAAACTGATCAGTGTGAAGCTCAAGAACTATAGCTGGGCTATTCAGCTTGCATTCATCTAAAAAGTCATATGGTACCTTGTACATGTGCTCTGTGAAGTATGGGACGTTTTGGAACCTCTCGTCTATTTTTGTCATGGTGAACTAAGAAGCCATCTATGTTTTCCTGCAAGGGAGTTCTTCCGAACTGTTCGTCCCAATCTGATGGAAATTTCAGGCTCCTTTCTTTCTTGGACTTCATTGCGATTTCTGCTGGCCAAGGCTCTCAATCTCACTTGGATGGCTTCATAGTTCATGGTCGCTGATAGGCGTGTGCTTGAGTAACAGAAATACTCGGGCACCGTGACCAATTTATCACAGACGCTTTGGACAATAAAACAAGAAAGCATTTGAATTTGAGACTTGCTCTGATAACAAGTCGAGTAATATATGTTAATAACTGATATAAGTAGCAGGCACTTATCAGCTAATGAGCAGGTTCCTAAACTTTTAAGGCACGCATAGCTCTAAGAATTGGCTTTCATAAATGTTAGTATCTCTCCAGAGTGCAAGACCGTGAAATAAGAAGGCTATACTCTGCATAATTCCTTATTTACGAACGAATTCAAGTAACACAACGACCGAATCTATCTTATCTACCACAAAATTCAGCTACAACTATCAGAGAGGAAGTGGAGTTCAGTAAAGTACCATGGTTGAATCCATAAAATGCACTTGCTGTACCACCCACAGCTGAACCAATCTGAAACAACGGCACAACAATGTCCAAGATAGGTCATAAAACAGAAGGCTTTTTTTTTTTTTTTTGCAAGACCTGGAGAAAGAGATCATTACCATAGAGAAGCTGTCCCTGACAAATGGCTGCACAGTCCAAGCACTAGTTTCCTGAAATTCAAATGAAAAGAGACCGTAAATAAAGGCAATTCAGCTTCGTGAACGGAACTTAAGACGGTGTAGCACAATTCGTGGATTACCATGGCTTTCGAGAGAGGACCAGCACAGTGGTGGCATCTCAGATCAGCTTGAAAGTCTGAATCCGCCATTTTCGCACTACTCGAAGTCCGCATAACTTCGGACCGCCAGGATGGCTTCGTCGGGTTGCGGCAAATCCGTGGCTACGTTCATCAAACCAGAAATTAACTATGCAGCAAGATAAGAGCGATCAGAAAGAGGAGATGATGCAGAATTGGATCTTACCACGAGAGAGAAGGATTCGAAGGATCAATAGCTGTGACTGGGAGAGAAGGGAGGAGGAGAAGGAACGGCTGTTCCTAAATCGCGAATTGTAAGAACGATTATTTGGGCCGAAATACGGTCGACGGTCGAGAATCATGTTTAGTTCATAGAATGTAATAAGAATAGATAATGGTATTCTTAGGCATGATTTTCATCTCCTAGGCTTGATTTCATGCATTGGGTTTTATGATCATTTGTGTTAATCAAATCTAAAAAATGTTTCGTGTTCATTTGTGTTAATCAAATATTTGTGTTAGTTACCGTGTTTGACGAAACGCTGCCTCACATGTTACATACACGGTATTAAAGCCACCTAGCAGTTGTCAATTGTGCGCACGCATTAAAGCATCCTAGCACTTGCCCACTGCGGACACTGTTGGCAACTATGCATGTAAATGAAAATTGTAATTAAACAACTAACTATATGCAACTAAATTCTAAATCGTAATTACATATTTATTTTGCAATATTTACAGATCGTACTTTCTACCATTGTAATTTACTTGCGCATTCTAAATTTGACATTCTATGTAAACACTTAAATAACTATATACATCTAAATAAATGTGTAATTATATGTGAATTTTGTAAAATTTGCACATTATACTTTCTAGCATTGTAATGTATTCAGGCATTCTAATTTTTAGGATTCTATATAAACATTTAAATAAGTATTTGCATGGATTCTATGGTAACGTCAACGCAGTTGGCAACTGCTAGGTGGCTTTAATGCGTCCACGTAGTTGACAACTGCTAGGTAGCTTTTATACTGTGTATGTAACATGTGTGGCAGCATGTTGTCAGACACAGTAACTAACGTCAACAATTTGACCATTAAGCCACTGCGCAGTTGGCAACTGCGCGATGTATTAAAACTCTAATTACTACTTATGAAACTAAACTTTAGATTAAAGTGCTACCGCGCTGCTCTGAACAGCGCAGATAGGTAATCTGGTCTAGAAAATTCAAACTCAGATATAAGTGTATTTGAGTTATCAAAACTGAATATTTGAGTTATCAAGCTCGATCGGATCGGATCACAAAGCTCAAACCACCAATCTTGTAAGCAACACATCACCAATCTTATGAGTTGTGATCAAAAGTGGCTTAGTTTGTAGCGAAATTGGAGTTGTGATTAGTGAAAATGGAGTTGTCACTATATACAAATTATATATATGTGATGTTATATATTATCCGAAATGATTTAATAAATTCATTTATATATGCCATAACGTGAGGTCTCTTAATAATTAATAATATGATATCACGTACCTAACGCGACATGAGGCAAAAATAATAAAATCGGTGTACGATTTTTCATCATAATATGATATGATGATTGATGCCCAATAATATTAATGAACAAACAAACCCACTGCACCTTCATTAATTCCATACGGAAATTTCTATGTATTTGTCACCTTCCTTCCCCACCTCAAAAGTAAAAGGTTGCTTTAATTATATGGTTTTATTTCTTCGTAAAGTATGTGGCGATTCCACGACGATATATCATATAATAGGATCGTAAGGGAGTTACTAATTGTTATCTCGTTGAAATTGAATCGGTAGATATTCGAAATTAACTTTTCAAATTAAGAGTTGAACTAAACTTTCTTTTAGTAACAAGTCAAATACAAGTTTATTTATATTTTATTTAAGAAGATTATAAACCCTTATTCAACCTTTTTATTTTTAATATTAATATTTGAGTCCGATTTATTGGAGTTTTACATTATATATATATATATATATATATCAACGCCCACAAACTATAGGTTCATATTTATTTGAAGTCTGTTCAAAATAAATATCGAATCGAGTTCGAATTAAAATGCACCGTTTATGATTTTATTGAACAATTTAAACTTGTCGAGATGAGATCGAACTCCTTGTGTATATCACCCAACTGAGCTCGAGCTTGAAAAATCAAACTCGATTAAATACAAATTCGAGTAAAATATCCAAATTGGGCTTTTCAAATACTCAACTAATTGACAGGGTCCCTCTCCCTATTTACACACTAAGGATGGATAATTAGTTGATACTGATAATAATAAGGGTTAAAAGAGTATTTTTGTAAAATATGTATGATCAAAATTACTTTAGGTGTAACACTTTTTATGCGTTTGCAATTTGTAGACATTATTGGTGCAGTTTTTATTAGAACATGATATTTTAATCAGATCATCATTGTAATGTGATTCCCTGCGAGATTTAATACCTGATGATGGATATACGCCCAGTTTTGACCTATTTTATTAGTTTGGATTATGCTATTATGATAACCCCACACTCGATTATAAATCAAAACATTGACCCAAACACGTCACCCGCGGCAAGAAAAGGCCCGGACGAGAAAAAACACACATCCGGACCTGCCACTGGTCTAATCTCCCCTCTCCTAGGAGCTCCTAGGAGATATCAGACCAGCTGTGTCCGACGTCTGAGACCCCAGCACCACCCCCGGACGACATAATACGCTCCGCCAAGGGGTGTACGCGACGTCAGGGTGACAGTCGTCCGGGTTGCACCTCGTCGAGACCCGACGCCACTTTTCACGTCCAACCTTTATGCAATACCACGAACTCTCCCATGCTTACAACTTATAAGGGCTTTTAACCCTTCGTTATCCACTAATTGAGTACGTTTAAGGGTTAACGGTGTCATTAACCGTATTAATCCTCTTGAAGCCTATATATAGTGCTCAAGTCCTTCTCATTGGACAAGAGATATCTTATGACACATTCTGAGCTATGTCTTCTCTCTACTCTCTCTCTCTCTAAACACTGTACTAATTTAGGTATCGGAAAGGGTTCGCCGGTTCCACCACAGGTTTACCCCTTGTGCGGGTTCGCGAGGAGACGGACCACGAGAAGAAGAGAAGGAAACGAAACCCGAGAAGAAGGAAACGGATCACAAAGAAAGAAATTCACCCATAGGATTAACATTCGGATCGACCTCCCGTTACCCAATATGTGCCACCGGGCGGTAACTATAAAATATACTTTTTCAAATTCTAAAGTTAGATCACAAGACTATACAAATGATGAAGTATATTTTCTTGTTTCACTAATTTTGGCAAAGCGAGTGAGTCCGGCCAACCGTTCTCATTGACCAATTATATAATTCACCTGCCATCGGTTTTTTCAATGGAATAGGTTTCATATTCTTCGTAAGACAATAATAAGATAACTATAATTACCCTAAGCTAGTTAACTTACCCTAAACTTACCCTATTTGGCCAAAAAAAAAGTTAACTTAACCTAAGCTTGCCGGCTCGTGTTAGAGAACGTGGGTTGTTTTGTAATAAAAACTAAAAAGTAATACTACAATGGGTAAAAAGTCAAAAGTGAAAGTATAACGAGCAAAAAACGTCAAAGTGTAAGTGAAAATATAAAAAATATAATAAAAAAATCATTTCATAAAACTTTTAGCTCTATTCATAATATATAAAGAAAAAAAATTCACTTTAATTTTAGTTTTACTTTCACACTTTGTAGTTTGTACTTTAAATTGAACGTCGGCTTCCGATTCGCGCGAATTATCTATCCAACAACAGATATACCGTATACGAGGATGCGTATTTATTTAATTTATTTATAGATATTCGAGACCTTTAGCTGTTTTGTTTGAAGTTTGAACTCGCATAGATTTTCCATATTGTCTTTTTCCTTGCATAATAATAATAATATATACTCGGAATTCTAAAATTCAAAGGATAGATCAGTTCACGCTCTCCAAGGACAAGACTAGTACTATAATGGCATCACATGCCATTTTGATTATTTATGGTTAAAACATATATAATCATTCTATATATATATAATATAATCCATAAAATGTATTGTCTACTTTATTATTACTAATTATTTATTACTAGCTGGAAGAAACCTATGCTCCTCCAATAAACCATATCATCATTTGCTAATATTTTGACGACCATCATTAATATATATTAAACAAAATATATCTCAAGTATCAAAGAAGTAAAAGAATATAAAATAATCATTTTTACTTTATTTATTTTACCCACAAAAAAAAGAAAAAGAAAAAGCAAATGAGTAGGCTTTTTCTTTATTAATTATCCTTAAAATTGATTAAGGTGGGAAAATAATTGAAGAAGTTGAAAATTGTACACAAAAAAGTCATCCTTTTCACTGACCAATCCATGGCATCTTACCAGCAATAGCGTGCCCCTTTCCTTGTGCTTGGACCATGCGGCATTATGTCTTTTACCGACACCCTCATTATGAATTCCATTTTTATATATATATTATTAAAATTAAAATATGGATATATTTAGTATTTTATTTATTTACGTTTTAGTATTTTATACCTTTATATTAAGTATTAGGGTTAATAACTAAAAAACTGTCCAAGGTTTATCCTATGTTAAAATTAGGTGTCTGAAGTTTGAAATGTTAAAATGGACTGTCCCAAGTTTCATTTTTGTTGAAATTTGGTGTCTTTGTGCGTCTTTTCATCTTCATTCCATCATTTTCATCAACCCACCAACCCACTCATAATTCATCACTCTTTACTTTTTCATAAAATCGTCAAATTTCACATAAAAATTGAACATTAAAAAAAAAGTTTCTAGAAGAGTGGTGTAGATCCATTTTCCAAGGACAATAGAGCGAGATTTACTTGCCTGGATGTGACCAACTTTTTAGGTGACGGTCCCGGCAAGATGACGAGAAGGGAGTGTGTATGAGAGCTCGAATTTGACAGACGGTTTCGTCGGAATTGACTTCTCTAAAGTAATCACACCGAGACACCAAATTTCAACAAAAATGAAACTTGGGACAGTCAATTTTAACATTTCAAACTTCAGACACCTAATTTTAACATAGGGTAAACCTTGGACAGTTTTTTAGTTATTAACCCTAAGTATTATATAATATATTATTATGTGTGATTATTTAAGCACATATATCTCTATTCACCTATTTAAGGAGATCACATCAGTCTGATTCATGCTAGAACTAATCATCCAGTATGAGAGATCATCTGTCACGAACTTGGGTCAAAACGAGTTGTTGGATCAAAATGACGTGGCCACAAACCTTACGGAATAGACTTTTAGGCTTCGCCTTGGACGTAGCTCTCTCGAGGACTTGATTTCCTCCGGGAGACTTTTAAGGTCGAGCACCTAAAAAGGGGTGGGATGGCCCCTGATTCCACTCCGAAGCTTAAGTTAGTAATGTATTTGAGAGTGTAATATATAAGTATTCAGAGCATATTGAATATAATTGAATAAGATAGGTCCCTATTTATAGGGGAGAGTTACCGACTTTGTAGAGGCGGCTACTGGCCTCTGATTGGTTGCCTAGGGGCGGCAATCAGCCATTTGTGATTGGCTGATAGAAGCGGTTGTCAGTCAGCTGGTGACAAGCAGGTCGCCACCTCATGTTTACTTCGGATGAATGTTTTCCTTTTAAGCAGGTGACAAGCAGGTCGCCACCTCACCTTTACTTCGGGGGAGGTTTTCCCTTGGAGACGGTGGGAAGCAGGTCGCCACCTGTCTTCTGGAAGTTTCTCTAAGTCTCCATAGTCGATCAGTTATTCTTTTGAAGTCGACTTCTTCATGATCGGTAGTCGACTTTTTATCTCCAAATGGTTGGAATAAACAAGAAAGGTCGTCGACTTCTTCTCCTCGCCCTGAAAGCGTACTCGACCTGTCACCTGTAGGAAATCACCATAGACCAAGAACGTACATACATAGTCGGGTTTATTTATAACCCAACACGAGTCATGGCCGAAATAGAGGTTTAATCGGTCAATGTGAGCTATGGGGCTCGAATTTGTGTTAGACATAGTCTCTCATACTATGTGGTCATGTTTAGTATGCTCGAGCCAATGCTTACCAAGTTGAATCAAGTCATACGTCATTAAATTATCACCATTAAAATACTACAAATATATTTTTTCTGAATTTTCCCAATTTTTCTATATTATGAACTAATCCAATCATTATCTCACTTTTCTTTAAATTAAGTAGTATCACACTTTTTATCTAAGACATAAAATCAAAGCATTTTTCAATACTGTATTTTCATTTAATTCCAACTTTATACACTACTTGCAAGTCATATATAACCATCGCAATCCCTTTAGTTTGTTCAATATTTTCTTATATACTATTTTTTAATCATTTTTATATGTATTATCACAAAATTTCAAACATGATTAAAAAGTTAAAAACTTTTGTGAGATTCAAATTCCATTCGCCTGTAAATATAATTTCAGTCAAAATTATAAAATTTTCGAGTTATTATACTTAGTTCATGTTTCACCATGTCCAACATAGGAATACATAAGTGGAAGAAACTTGCAGAAAAATGGAAACGTAGCATATATGATAATAATTAATGCATATCTGCACAACAACCAACATTAACCTACAACTATAAGGAATAATAATAATAAATTGATAATAAATGCTAATAATAATTTAATTAAGAAAGGATTTAATTTTTTGTAATTCTAGTTCCTCAGAAATATAAGGATTGAATTTTTTTTTTAATCCTAGTTCCTCAGAAGATATTCTATCTAAATCAATCTACCTACTGCTAACTATAACTAACTAGATTACTATATGATTTTACAAAGGAATAACCCGAATCCTCATCTTCAGACATTCTCGGCCGCCTCGACGGCGGTGGTTGAAACCTCGCCGTCGCGGCCAACGCCGCCAACTTCCGTTCCTGACCCCCTCATCTCAAGCACTTTCCGGTGAGAGTTGGAGTGGAGGTAGCTTACGAAGGTCGGGCTCTTGGCCGGACGGTACTCCGGCAGAAGCCGGCCGGACTTGTACCTCACACCGCAAGCATTGCAGAGCGTTTTCGGCCCCATCGGCCCCGCCCGCCACTGAGGCGTCCTCTGCGACAGGCAGTGGCTGCACCGTCGCGCCGCCGCCCCCTCCGACACACCCACCACCTTGTTCTTAGCCAAAATTACCAGTTTGCCCTTACCGTACATCTTCTCTTCTTCTTCTTCACGTTCTTCGTCCTCCTCGTTATCGTCTTCTTGTTCTTGCTCCGGCATGTGTCGTTCTTGCTGTGGTCCCCTCTTCGGGCCGAGAAGCTCGCTGTCGGCCATCCAGTAAGCTTGGTCGAGCAACGGAGGGTCAGGGCTTGGGAGGAACCAGGTCGACGGCGCCGCACGGCCATTTTCCGCGGCGGCGACTCTTTTCCGCTTGCTTCTGGCTTTGCCGGCGACGGCGAACTTTTGGAGGGAGGAGAGAGCGGAGAGTGGTTTGCTGGGTTTCGCGGCGGCGTCCGCGGTGGGTTTACCGGCGGGGGGCGCCGGAAGGCAGTTTCCTCTGCTGGAGAAGCAGTCTTCCACAAACACCGACAGCCACTCCATTCCGACATCCACTTCCTAAACCATAAAGATGGAAACTTTATGCCCAAATATGAATATCTACGCTATTACAGTCCGTATTCATTCAAAGATTGAATCTTCACATCATTTACAGCCCAGATTCACTCCAGGATTGAATATTTACTGTCTCTACCTACTTACTAAGAAATGTGAAGAGAAGCAAAGGCACGAACTTTACCGTGGTCTGAGAAGAGAAGAGGTTGTCGAGGTAATCGGTGGTGGTTGGGGTTGTTATGCTTCCATACTCCATGGCTAAAGCTCTGTTTGTTTGTAAGTGAGAGAGGGAGCTTTAATGAGAGTTGCTTCGAGTTCATGATGAAGAAGAAGAGGAGCCGAGAGAGCTTTTATGGCGTCGTCTTCTGTCGGTGGATAATGCTAAACAAAAAAAATTAACCTTAATCAAACCCTAAACCAAAAAGGGCGCGTAACTCAAATTTAAAGAAGAGTTTAGTAAATTAACAAGTTTTTTTTTTTAATGAAAAGTTAAGAAGTTAGCTTTTATATAAATGAAAATGCAAATTTTTTTTTTTTGGATTAAAGAAAATGCAATCCTACTAATGGGAACATTTTAAAAGAAAAATTGGACACAATCAAAGATTTGCAAAAAGTACTTAGTTTTGCAAATCTTAAAATCTATTTAATTAAATAGGATCGAATGAAAAACTACAATATTAAAATTAAGTTTAAGTTTCTGAATTCAACTTTTTAATGTTTTGTAATAATATGTAATAATAATATTGGAGCCGACAAGCACAGGGGCCCGGTGTTTTTTTTACTGTGTTGAAGTCTTTTTAGTGTTGGGTCGGCCCATTTCGTCTTAGGCTCGTTTGATGCAATATGTAACTTTGATTTATTATTCGGGACCAAACTTGTCTGACTTAAAAGGTTGCGGTGAAATCTTTTGATAGTTTATTAGGGTTTAGTATTTATAGGGTGATGGGCACTATTTAATATACAACCCAAATGATCCTCTATATTCTCTCTGTGCCGTTTTATTTTCTCTCTCGATCTTCACTGCGATCCCACCGTGCTCCGCCGCGATCCGCCGTCTATCAAACTCTTGCCGATTTTCACAAATAAGTCATTCTAGCTTTAAAACACATTTAAATATTCTATGTAGCTAAATATTCTTTTAATACGTGTATATAATTTTTCGTTTTATTTACTATTATATTTTTTTAACTTTGTGTATTATAATTAGATTGTCACGATTTTTTGTATGATTTTTTTACAAGCCGATTATTTCGTAGAAAATAAATGTGAAAACCGTCTTAATTATACACAATATTACTTATTTTTAATATATATTAATATTACAAGTTAATCAATAAATTTATACTAGATTAGAAATTAATAAATATTATAATATTTTTTGAATTAAATTCTGCACAAACACTAAGAAGACTAGTTTTATAATGTCTTGCTAATATACTAAAAAATGTCAAATGGGGCATATGTAAAAAAAATGGTGACCAGGGGCATATGTAATATTGTTCAAACATATATATATATATATATATATATACTAACAAAAAGGGGAAAATAAAAAAAAAGAGAAAAAACATAAAAGGAAGGAAGATTCTTTAGAAACAAACAAACACAAGAGGGCGGTGTGATCACCTTAATAGCAGTTAAACAAAAAGATTAAAATTAATCAATTAAGGCGCGTAACTCAAAATTAAGGAAGAATTTAGTAAAACTAAATTATTTATTATTATTACTAGGTGCATTTTCCGCGCATCGTGCGAGGTGACTTACCAAATATGTATAATTAACAAACTAATATTCGATGAAATTTATATTGACTATTTGTAATAAGTTGAAACACTATTTTTAAATAAAAGATCAATCTAAAATTTGAAAAAGTAAACGAAAGACTGAAAATTTTGAACCATAAAATACCATTGCGAAAATTCACAAATAAATTTTAGATGCTAGTACCGCATGCTACCTTTGGTCGTTGGATCCGTGTCAAGTGTCTGTTCTTCAACAGATATGACTTCGATGACTACCGGCGATATCTCGCCGGAGATAGAGATAGCTCTGTCACTGAGACTGTCAGCCGCCTGGTACCTTCGTTTGCCGGCTTCGCTTCAAGAGTCTGTTAAAAATCAGCGAAATTTTAATTTCGATTAATTACATACATTGAATATTGAACGGTCCGAAAATTTAATTGCGGTTAATTGCATACATTGGATTTTGAACGGTTCGAAATCAGAGAAATTTTAATTGTGATTAATTGCAACTTAAAAACCCTCAGCTCCCTAGTTCAATCAATACTATAGAGTTAATGACTACTAAACAGCTAAATTTTCATAAATGCATCAATTAATATAAAAAATAAAATACTCATCCCTACATTCACTTTTTTATTATTTTTTCTTCAGAATTTATAATATATATAGATTTTTTTTTTTTAAGGTTGGTTTTGGTTAGCCTTCGTCCTTCCTTGATTGTGCTTTTTCCCTTTCTTGGTTTCGGTGTTGAGTCAGTGCAGGTAGGTTTTTTTTTTTTTTTTTGGGAGAATTACGACAACAACAGCGTCCAACGAACGGGACCCAACAGCAACACAGTGTCTTGTCCTCTCTCCCTCGCACAAACCCACATACAAAACACCAAACCTAATAATTAAGCTAGTCTTATAGAAAAGGGAGAAAATAATAAACTTAGCTGGTTGGATCAATTAGTAAATTTTGTTGTTTTTTAAAGGTGATCTGAGTTTAAAAAGAGCATTAACATCTCATTAAAAACAGCTTTAACATTAACATTCTTTGTATGAAATTGTGAAAACTTGTATCTAAAAAAAAGATCGGGTGTTAAGTGGTTGAATCATGGGGATATAAATTCTAAATTCTTTCATGTGACATGTGCTAGCTATTTATGATGGGTCGGGAAATTGGGTGACAAACGAAGATGCTATTATGGAGATCTTTGAGAGTTTCTTTAAAGCTTTATTCACGAATATGGAGATTTGCTGAATTGTGTTTCGATTTCAGTTACGATATCGATAGGGACTTATTAAGAGTCTAAGACAAGCCAGTAAGGAGGATACCATGTTTCTATATTTTAACTTGGTGGATCAAGTTTCAAGTTCTACGGTATCTGAAATAAGTTGTTGGATTTGTTGTTTCTGATGCAGCTCGATGGGGATAGGAATCGCAGAATCCGTTGATTCGTAGAGTTTGAGGAAAATTCGATTTTTTCATATATAATTCAACTGAATGTAAATGACGGATAACATAGTTTTAAATACTGTAAACGGATATCCTAACCCAATGAATAAATTTGAAAATAACAATCAAGTCCAAACAAACTGTAAATTACAAAAAGACCCGAAATAACACTAAAATGCAATTTTAACCCTCGAAACGATGGAATTTGTCCGAAAAACAGCACAAAATACATGGCATAGCCATGTTATTTGATCTAGGCACTGTTTCCACGTGAAAAGTACTATTCGCGCGCCAAAATCCGACACTTGAAAGTCCGGGACTAGAAATTGCAGAACTCTCGAAATCGTGGAATTAATCAGTTCCGCCCGCATCAACTTCTTTATATTATCCTGAATTATTCAAGCTTAATAGATACAAAATCAAACATGTTTATTGTGAAGTGAACTCAGTTGCGTATGCATTGGCTAATGTTAGGTTTCGAGTCTAGGGTCAACGGGCGGTCGACTCAAGTCTCGTCCCTCACTGGAGATATTGCGGATTCGGTGCTCTCGGGTTACGCTGTCCTAGCTCGTGTCCTTCCATCCTTAGCGTCTCTTCTCCTTTCGCCCTGCAGAAGGGGCAATACCAGGCACAGAGGGGGGGGTGGTGCCTGATGAACCCTCTCCGATGCCTAAGTCAGTACGTTTAGAGAGATAAAGCTAGAGAGATGTCAGAGCAAAATTATCCAACTTGCAAAGATGATCAAATGAATAGTGGAGGTGTGGTATTTATAGACAACGGTGTCATTAAGGTGGCTTAATGACATCGTTAACCTTTAAACACAGTTAATTAACCTTTAAACACATAATTAAGACCTTAGGATACGGAGAAGGTTGGCGGAAATAAACCGAGTATGGGAGTCCGAGAATGGTGTCGGGGCCCTTGGGGGGAAGGAAAATCCGACCCCCAAGGGTAGGGGTTGGGTGAGGCCACCCAACCCCTCCTAGGGGAGATCGGGTTGGTGGACCCGATCTCCCCTAGGGGAGATCGGGTTGGCTGACCCGATCTCTCCTAGGGGAGGTCGGGTGTGGCCACCCAACCTCACCTAGGTGAGTCTAACTCGGCCGGACGAGCGCGTCGGCCTCGTCCGGACCGTTGGTGTTTTCGCGAAGTGTTCGGGTTGAAGTTTCGATTTACAATCATTAACGGGGTGATAAAAATAAAACGATTCGGAAGTCAACGGGTTCAAATTGGGCGTATATCCATCACATGCCCCCGAGTCAACCAATGGCCTGACCCTTGATTGACTCTATTTTAGGATGGTATGACACGCGCAATTTGAAACCGGGATTTTACCTTCTTGTCTGAATGCTTACTTACCCATGGATGTGTGCCTTTGACTCTGCCCCCTGCCTTATAAGATAGAGGAATTGTAAACGTCAGAACAGTACGGACACGTGCCTAAGCACGCGTCCGTCTGAGGTGGGAATAATAAATCTTTCCTTGCTACGGACGTATATTCAAAAAATACACGCTCGCATAGGGATGCAATACGAATATGGCTAAGCGATTCATACTTCAATTTCATGCCGGGATTTTACTTAAGTGGAGAAAAATTTAATTTTGGCCTAAAATTTTTTCTAAGTATGGGATGCTTAAAAAATATACCCATAGAATATTAACTGTGGTAGGTGTGAGTTTAACCACGGTTAATGGGAACTAGGGGTATCAGTTTTTTAAATCTGACCCTTGAATTTTTCTTTTCTAAAAATCAACGGTGTCGATTTGGCGGCTTTGGAAAAAACCCTAATCTTTTGTACTATAAAAGGGTAAGTGATTACCTCATTCTCGTTGTCCTTTTCTCTTCTTTTCTTTTTGACGGTGGGATTCTTGGTCGGACTTGCTTCTCGGGACGCGTGTCGCATTGAGGTACGTGTCTTTTCTTTTGTGTAAGCATTGCTTTTGGGAGATGTAATCCCGCCTCTCCCTTGATAGTTTCTCTACTTACCGATTGTTTCTTTACTTGTCTCATCTTTGATTTGCGGATCTTCATGGTGATATAGTCCTGTTTGGTTCATCCTTTTTTCATCTTTTTGCCCCCGTGTTTCCGCTTGCTGGCGTGTGGGGTTTTCTATACTGAGATTATGATTGTCTCCCTTTGCCCTCTGCCTCTGCTTGTTGGTCAGTGGGGTCTCTCTACGGTGGGGGTTATAACTGTCTCCCCTTGCCCCCTGCCCCTTTTTGTTGGCCAGTGGGGTTTCTCTATGGTGGGGGTTATAACTATCTCCCCTTGCCCCCGGCCTCTGCTTGTTGGTCTGTGGGGTCTTCCTTGTCGTCTTTCTATTCTTACATTTTGGCTTTGTATTCGTCGTTTTAGGAAAATGAGTTTATATCTTATGTCCATTGTCCGCTTTCTGTTTTCCTTGGGCTAAACTTGTGTTTTTTCGATCAGCAGAACTCCCCGGTGATTGATGAGGAGTAAGAGGCCAGTACGGGTGGGAGTAGTTAACTCTGGGACCGGACCTTCGATTGCGAAAAGATCGGTTTTTTATGGTGCGGGGAGGTGTCCTCTAATTGGAGGTAAGGGTGGTGGTGATGTTAGGGTGCCATCTTCTTTCTATATTGATGCCCCCCAATCGAGGGTCCGGGAGCCATCTTTTCCTTCTTCCTTGTTTGGTGAGTCCTCGAATATCTGAGTTTCCTTAGTGTATATTGGTATTTACTCTGTACCTTGTTATAGGTAGACTTCGTCTTCCGCGTCTGAGTCGGAAGGAGCTGTCTCGTCCTCCTGTTGATGGAATTGTTGGGTCTGAGTGGGCGCCTTATTATGGCGTGGGGCTCGTTTTGACAATCAATCTTCTTTGCAAACTCCTGAGGTTGGAGTTCGTGTTCTGCAGTCTGCTGTTCCTCCTGCCGATCGTGTGTCCCCGTCTAAAGGGTCGGAGGCAACTTATGAATTGGCTCGTGATGTGTTGGCTCGCTATGCTTCTGTAACTTTTGTTAACCGTGTTATCCTTTAGTATATTTCTTTTCCGTGCGTTATCTATCTCATCCTTTGTTTTTGTTGCAGGGTATGGCCGACCTTGTTAATTTGTCCACCCTTGTCATTGACCTTGCTGAGGAGAGAAAGGTGTACGAGGACACTTGTGTCTCCCTTAACTCCAAGCTTATTAGTTGTTTGGAGCATAGTCGTATCACAGATTTGCGGTGCCGAGATTTGGAGGGTCGTATTGCTCTTCTCAGGGAAGAGGTTGAGGCCTTGAGACAAAGGTCTTATCGTGATGAAGTACTTCGGGCTGCTGAGTTGGTCTCCCTTGAGGAGATGTTTCGTGTGGAGGCGAAAGGGTGTGCTATCGCTGAGTATAAGGCTTCTTCCTCTTATCAGGCTGCTATTGATGTACACTGCTCTGTGGCTAAGCGTATTTCTTTAAAGGCGATTCTCGAGCGTATGTACACGATTGCTCCTGACTTTCCTTTTTATCAGCTTGGTGATTTGTCTGACTTCGCTGTTAGGCATATTGCTAAGATGAGGAAGTAATACACCTGTCTCTTATGGTGGTCTCGCGAGTTTGTGGATTGAGGTTCTTCTTAGAGTTTGAAAACTCCCCCTTTCCTGGTTTTGCCAACTTTGTTTGATGCACTTGTCTTTATTCATGGTACATACGGCAGGGTGATTATCTTTTTTCTCATGATATCTCTCTGTACCTTAGTGTGTAGTTCTTTGGTTATGGACTCTTCTCTTGGTGTGTTTCCTTTACTTATCCTTCTTTTGTGTTTCCCTTCATATCATACCTGCTATTTCATCGAGAAAAACATTATGTGTTCTTCATAGCACTTTACTTTGAAATTACTTTCTCATGGGATCCTTCTCAGTATGGTGTAATGCTCTCTTCTGATACCCTTTGAATGGTATGTATGGTATTGTTAGACCAAAGATACGCTCTTGGTGGGTGTCGAGTCTATTCACGAGACAGGCTCTCGGGGGGCACTTAACGTTTCGCAGGATAGGCTCCTGGAGGGCACAGGTTAGACCAAAGATACGCTCCTGGTTGGCGTCGAAATCTGTTCACGAGACTGGCTCTCGGAGGGCACTTAACGTTTCGCAGGATAGGCTCCCGGAGGGCACAGGTTAGACCAAAGATACGCTCCTGGTTGGTGTCGAAATCTGGTAGTTTGAAATCTACCTCAAGATATGCTCTTGGGGGCGTCGAATCTGGTAGTGTTTTTTCTACCTCAAGATACGCTCTTGGGGGCGTCGAATCTGGTAGGTTGCAAATCTACCTCAAGATACGCTCCTGGGGGCGTCAAAATTCGTAGTTTTTGGAAACCACTCTCAAGATACGCTCTTGGTTCGTCGAAGGTCGTAGTATAGAAACTACTCTCAAGATACGCTCTTGGGGGCGTCGAAGTTCGTAGTATGAACACTACTCTCAAGATACGCTCCTGGGGGCGTCGAAATTCGTAGTTTTTGGAAACCACTCTCAAGATACGCTCTTGGTGCGTCGAAGGTCGTAGTATAGAAACTACTCTCAAGATACGCTCTTGGGGGCATCGAGGGTCGTAGTATGGAAACTACTCTCAAGATACGCTCTTGGGGGCGTCGAAATCTGTTCACGGGATAGGCTCCCGGAGGGCACAGGGTTCGTAGTTTTTAGAACTACTCTCAAGATACGCTCTTGGGGGCGTCGAATATGTTGTTGACTTGGAGTCATATCTGTGTAAGGATAACTTCATGATTATATCATCACATTCATTGGAAAATACCTTTGAAAGAAATCTTACTCTCTTAAGAGCATTCATGTTTTTTGTACACATGGGGTGCCTTGGGGGGATCTAGACACCTTTTGGAGGAAAAACAAAGATAGCTGTAGAGTTGGGGTAACTTCGTGAGCTCTCCTTCTCAAAAGTTTTTTTTGAAAACTTAAACAATTATATGTAATGACTTGAAGTAACTTCAAGGATATGGTCTTTTGCTTGTGCCGCCTTCCTAGACGTAGTACTTCTTTAGGTGTTCCCCACTGAAGGTGTTTGTGGAGATATATCCATCCCCATCCTCTAGGCGATAAGCATTCGCGTATGGAACTGATGCTATCTTATACGGCCCTTCCCATTTTGGAGATAATTTTCTGACTTGGTCTAAGTGTGAGAACTCGTTCTTTCTGAGTACTAGTTCTCCTATGTGGAATTGCCTCTCCTTGACTTGGCGGTTGTAATATCTTGCGGATACAAGGCGCATTCGTGCCTGTGCTTCTTCTGAATTCCATCTTTTATCCTCCACCATGTCTAAGTCTAAGAGCCTTGCTTTGTTGTTCTCATGCTCTTCAAAGTACGTGGTTCTTAGAGATGATACTGCTATTTCTGCTGGTGCCACCGCCTCGGTCCCGTATACCAGGCCAAATGGTGTTTCTCCTGTGGCTATCTTTGGTGTTGTCCGCACTGCCCATAGAACATTTTCTAGCTCATCTACCCAACTTCCCTTGGTAGCATGGAGTCGTTTCTTTAGGCCGTCTAGTACTATTTTATTTGCCGACTCTACTTGCCCGTTTGTCTGAGGGTGCTTTACTAATGCGAAACGGTGCTCTATATTCAGCCTTTCGCAATACCACTGCAGTTTCTTGCTCTTGAATTGTGGGCCATTGTCACTTATTATTGCTTTTGGCACCCCGTACCTCGAGACAATGTGAGATTGGATGAAATTGACGACTTGGTCGTCTGTTGTCTTTCCCATTGCCTTTGCTTCTATCCACTTGGAGAAGTAGTCTATTGCTACTATTATGCAAGTCTTCTGGCCTTTTGTTCTTGGCAGGGGGCCTATCAGATCAATCCCCACTGTGCGAATGGCCAGGCTCCCGAAATGGAGCTTAGCTTTGCCGCTGGGGCTGTTATATTTCTGGAATACCTTTGGCAGTGATCGCATTTTTGTACCAAGTCTGCTACTTCTTTGCTCATTGATGGCCAATAGTATCCTAGGTTGTAGACCTTTCGGATTATTGATCGTGCTCCTTCATGGCACCCCGCATCTCCTTCATGGAGTTCTGCAAGTACTCTCTCTGTTTCTGGGTATGTTATGCATTTGAGGAAGGGTGTGGAGTAACATTTCTTGTAGAGTTTATTATCCATCACTGCGTAATTCCTAGCCATCCTTTCAATCTTGACGGCCTCTACCTTATCCTTTGGGAGCTTTCCTTCCATGATGTATTGACGCATTGGGGTCATCCAGGCCTCTGCTTCATCTATTACTAGAACTTCCATTTGTTCTATCACTGATTGTATCCTTTGCTCTACAAAGTGAACTTCTTTGCCTGCTTCTACCCCTAGGGCTAGTTTACTTAAGGCGTCTGCCTCTTGGTTTTGTTCTCTTGGGACTGACTCAATGTCGAAGCTTTGAAAGCTCTTTATTAAGTCCCTGACTTGCTGCAAGTACTTCTGCATGTTTTCGGACTTTGCAGTGTAGATTCCTTTCACTTGATTGACAACTAGTTGAGAATCGCACTTAACTCTTAGATGCTTTGCCCCTACTCCTTTGGCTATTCTCAGGCCTGTTATCAGTGCTTCGTATTCAGCCTCGTTGTTCGTTGCCTTAAAGGTGAGTGCCATGGCATAGCGCAGAGGTGTATCGCTATTTGGTGGGTATAGTAGGAGGCCTGCACCTGAACCTCCTCTGTTGGATGACCCATCAGTATGCATCTCCCATAATTCTTCTGGTTGTTTCTCCTGACTACTACTTGCCTCGCTTGTAGTTTTGACTTCTCCCAAGTCTTCGTCTGGATTAATTCCAGTGAATTCGGCAATAAAATCTGCTGGAGCCTGCCCCTTTATGGCTGTTCTTGGGGCAAAATGAATACGAAACTCACTTAGCTCAATTACCCATTTGGTCAGTCTTCCCGATGTGTCTGGTCTTTGGAGGAGGTGTTTCAATGGTTGGTCTGTGAGGACTGTTACTTCATGCCCATGAAAATACGGTCTCAACTTTCTTACTGATATAATCAGTGCATAGAGGTACTTTTCTATTGGCAAGTAGTTGATCTCATACTTTGCCAATGTTTTGCTTACGAAGTAAACCGGCAATTGTGCAGCGTTTTCTTCTTTAATTAGCACTGAGCTTACTGTCACGTTGCTCACGGAGATGTAGAGGTAGAGGGGCTCCCCTGGTGTAGGCTTTGCTAGGGGTGGTAGTGTCTTTAGGTGTTGTTTGAGTTGCTGGAAGGCTTCCTCACATCTTGGTGTCCATTCGAATTTCTTGTTTTCCCTTAGTACCTCAAAGAAGGGTAATGCCTTGTCTCCTATTTTGGATAGGAATCTGTTAAGAGCTGCCAACCTCCCGTTCAGTCGTTGAACCTCTTTGTGCTTCGTAGGTGACTGCATTTCTTCAATTGCCTGTAGTTTTTCGGGGTTCACCTCTATGCCTCGCTGGCTTACCATGAATCCTAAAAATTTCCCTGATTGTACCCCAAATGCACATTTTTTCGGGTTTAGGCGGACTTGGTATTGCCTCATTCTATCAAACGTTGAGCGAAGGTTCTCCACATGGTCTTTCTTCTCTTTGGATTTGACGATCATGTCGTCCACATATGCCTCCATTGTCTTTCCTATCATGTCCCCGAAGATTTTGTTGACCATTCTTTGGTATGTTCCTCCAGCATTTATGAGTCCGTAAGGCATCACTGTGTAATGGTATATCTCGCTATCAGCGTAGAATGCTGTGTGAGGGGCGTCCTCAGGGGCCATTTTTATCTGGTTATATCCTGAGTATGCGTCCATGAAGCTCATTAGTTGGTGACCTGATGTTGCATCCACTAACTGATCTATTCTTGGTAGCGGATATGAGTCCTTAGGGCATGCTTTGTTTAGGTCGCGATAATCGATGCACATTCTCCAACTTCCCCCCGCCTTCTTTACCAGTACTGGGTTTGCCACCCATGTTTGGAATCTGATCTCCTTGATGAAATTTGCCTTCAATAGCTTTTCTACTTCTTCCTGGATAGCTATATTTTTGCTTCCTCCCATTGGCCTTACTTTTTGTGTTATTGGTCGCGTTGCCGCGTCTATGTTGAGCTTGTGTGAGATTACTTCTTCTGATATTCCTGGCATATCGCTTGGTGACCAGGCGAACAGATCTTTGTATTCCCTTAGTAAAGTTACTAAGTGGTTTTCCTCTTCCTGTGATAAGGCGGTCCCGATTTTTGCCTTCCTATCGGGTTCTTCTATGAGTATTTCTTTTAGTTCCTCCATGGGGGCTGGTCTCCCGTGATCTTCTCTTGGGTCCTCATCTATTAGTAGGACCTCTCTTGTTTTCTTCTTCTTGCTTAGTGCGATCCTTGCACATTTCCTTGCTACCTTCTGGTTACCCTTTACTTCTCCTATTCCTTGGCTTGTGGGGAATTTCATTTTCTGATATAGTGTTGATGGCACCATACCCCACTTGTTGATTGTAGTGGTACCCAGGACTCCATTGTATTCCTCCATTTCTTCTGTGATGAAGAATGGGACATCTATCTTTAACTGCCTCTGGCCTATGCCCCCAGTGGGTATGTTGGCTCTCCTGAAAATCCCACCAAGGGGGAGTGAACCTGTTTTATGCTACTTGGCCTTACTCCCAGTATGTTGAGAACTTTCTTGCTAATGATGTTGGGTGAGCTTCCACTGTCTACTAGGATTCTTCCAATGTCCATATCAGTGATCTTCATTGTTATGACTAGGGCATCCTTGTTGTCTGGTAACACATGCTCCATGTCTCTTCTTGAAAATTGTATTATATCTTCTCTCTTTCCGTCTGCTTGTTCTTCCTTTGGCTTAGGGTCCTCTAACTGTGCCATATATGCTTCTCTAGCATTCGCTGACTCTCCTCCAGCTCCATAACCTCCATGAATAACATATACGCTTGCCATCTGGCTGGTGATAATTAGGCTTTCTATTCGAAACCCACGGACGGCGCCAAGTGTTAGGTTTCGAGTCTAGGGTCAACGGGCGGTCGACTCAAGTCTCGTCCCTCACTGGAGATATTGCGGATTCGGTGCTCTCGGGTTACGCTTTCCTAGCTCGTGTCCTTCCGTCCTTAGCGTCTCTTCTCCTTTCGCCCTGCAGAAGGGGCAATACCAGGCACAGAGGGGGGTGGTGCCTGATGAACCCTCTCCGATGCCTAAGTCAGTACGTTTTAGAGAGATAAAGCTAGAGAGATGTCATAGCAAAATTATCCAACTTGCAAAGATGATCAAATGAATAGTGGAGGTGTGGTATTTATAGACAACGGTGTCATTAAGGTGGCTTAATGACATCGTTAACCTTTAAACACAGTTAATTAACCTTTAAACACATAATTAAGACCTTAGGATACGGAGAAGGTTGGCGGAAATAAACCGAGTATGGGAGTCCGAGAATGGTGTCGGGGCCCTTGGGGGGAAGGAAAATCCGACCCCCAAGGGTAGGGGTTGGGTGAGGCCACCCAACCCCTCCTAGGGGAGATAGGGTTGGCCAACCCTATCTCCCCTAGGGGAGATCGGGTTGGCCGACCCGATCTCCCCTAGGGGAGATCGGGTGTGGCCACCCAACCTCACCTAGGTGAGTCTAACTCGGCCGGACGAGCGCGTCGGCCTCGTCCGGACCGTTGGTGTTTTCGCGAAGTGTTCGGGTTGAAGTTTCGATTTACAATCATTAACGGGGTGATAAAAATAAAACGATTCGGAAGTCAACGGGTTCAAATTGGGCGTATATCCATCAGCTAAGATTGGCGTTACGCAGCAATCTAATTTCATTACACATTTGATTCCTCCTAAAAGTCTCGATTTTGTATAAAGAAAAGAACCATTAGTATTAGTGCATGGACAAAGCACTTCTCTTCACTTAAATATCAATAAAGCATAGTGTCATATTGTTGTTAGTATAAAAAATATAAAAGACTATTAAAAAACATAAAACCCACGATAAAATGTGATTGTGTATGTATAATTAAGTGGGTTCTCCCACAAAAATATGGCTTGCTGAATTTTTACATTGTAGATAGATTCTATGGTAAAAAGCAAAAAAGCTTCAGAAAGGACAATATACGGATTGAAATCAAACCACATAATCATAAATCAACCTTACACGATTTCTTAAAAGAAGTCTCGGTCCAAACATGGAGTGAATTCCCAAAGTAGGTTCTTCCACCAAACTAATTCCCAAACTAGGCTCTTTTAGAAACTAATTCCCAAAATAGGTCTTTTCATTTTTTTTGTAATGTATATTATTTAATTTAAATCCTAAAGTTTACAATATGTTACAAATGAACCCTAAAGAAAACTATAGTTAAAAAATGAAATTTAAGAAACTAAATGTATGAAAAATAAAAAATGGAAATAAAAAATAATTAATTAAATGTTAAAAATGCACATTAAAAAATAATCAAACAAACAAATTTTGTAGATTTTAATTCTAAAAAATATGTGAAATTAAAAGAAAAAAATTAAAAATAAATAAATTTTGAAAAAAATATATATATAATGATATACAAATTATATTCATTAAAAGTATGCAAAAAAAAAAATAATAATAACTAAAATCCATTATTAAATTTATTCTTTTGATTTTTTAAATTTAAATTAGTTTATCCGTTATTTTTTCATTCGTTAATTTTATATATTTTTATAAATTTAACATATTTTATTTAGGGTTTATATTTTTATACTTAAATAAATCGTGAGTATTTAGTTTCTTTACGTTTTATATCAATGTTTTTTTTTTATAATTTATATATTTTGCCATATTTTATTTTTAGATTTTTTTTTTTCAAAATTACTAATTTATTTTATGTTTTTAACTTCTACATTTAATTATCTTAATTTTCAATTTTTTTATATATTTCTTGTATGATATTTAGGTTTAGGATCAATTATAACAAAATATAAACTTTGGGGGTAAAATATAAAAATATAAATGATTAAAAAAAATAAAAAAACCTATTTTGGGAATTAGTTTCTGAAGAAGCCTAGTTTGGGAATAAGTTTGGCAATGAAGCCTACTTTGGGCATTCACTCCCAAACATGAGATTCCCTTATTCATCACTTTTTGAAGAACGGTAAAAATTAAGTACTGAATAGTTCTTTGTAATTAATTTAAATTAGTGGCTAAATAATATACATGGCATGGGGCAGGGCAGGCATCTACTTTAGTGAACTGAGTGACGGAACATTACAATAACTAAAAATGTACATATTAACTTTTGCGAAACCAATCCAAAATTAGAGAACTGTTTTCTTTTACTTTTTTTTTTTTTGATCTTAAAGTAACAATATAATATATTAAAAAGGAAACAAACACAACAGGTTTACTCAAAATTTCTCGCATAAACTGCGTGATATTTTGAGCAACCTAAGATCCGGTTACAAATGGTTGTCGCAGAGTGGTTAACAACCTTGAGGGCTAGTACAACAAAAGTTCTAGAAACAGCACAGACAGAAAATGCAATAAACAAGATAACGCACAAGGTCGGCCTACTAACAATAAAGATCCAAAAAAAAGGATAGTAACTTGTTGAGGAGAAAGCCATCTGATTCAACAACACAAACACCACTTCGAAAAAGATATGAAGCTTCATCAAAGGCGATTTAGCTACCAGAGGCCCTGCACGACAAGTAATACCAGACAAGGCACACAGTACAACAAAATCACAAACAATTCCATTAACAAACAAAACTGACCGCACGGGGGGGTGTGGCTATGGTAGAGATATCTCCTTGGTAGGGAAAGCCTGAAGCCAACCTACCAGAGCATCCATTTCCGCGGAACATCCGCGAAAGACTAGCACGCGTAGGGGATACCAAAGAATCTCTCTGCTTCTTTCTAAGGAGAAAGTTTTCTTTTACTGAGTTCTTCAATGTCTTAATTTTTAAGTATCTCATATTTTCAAACGAGCAATTAGTTTTTTTTCCATATAAATGTTTAATTTACCAAAAATAAAAATAAAATTTTGATTAAAATACAAACGACGTTTATAATAATTTTCGACGGGTTTTTATATTCTGAAAGCATAATAAAATCTTATCATTGTCGGTGTTATAAAATATGTATTTCTAAATAAGTGTAACCAAACAGTGGTTCTTCCAGTCGTCACCAATCTTATTTTGCAATCGGTTCTTCACAATCTTCATGGCCAAGAAAACTTTTTCAACATAAGCAATGCTAACTGGCAAAACCAATGCCAACTCGATCAAATACATCAATGGGTACACAATATGTTTTTTTTTTTTCCAAATCGATCAAATCTGATTTCTTTCAAAGTTTAAGACAAATTAACAATTCCAAATATAAATAAATATATTTATGAAATTTTTTAATAAAATTTTAAAATTGGAGTTATTGGAAATATATTAAAAGTACCCGCAATAAAATAGAATGAAAAAAAAACTATTAAGAGATTTGGCATATGATTAACGAGGTTGCTTTGGTATATAATCATGTATTAGTTTCTAAGTATTTATTTATTTATTCCCTAACAATTTTATATTCTTTTAATAATAATTAATATGTATGATTTCTATATATTTTCTAAATCTATTTCGATTCCGACTTTCATTTTATTTATTATTTTTAGTTTTCTTACATCTGACAAAAAAGCAAAATCTCCAACTTGTGTTATTCTTATTTATTGGTTTTTTTAGGCGTAAAATCCATTATATATAATCCCCCCTATATTTTAGCCTTTTCGTTTTATTTTTATGGAATTTTATGGTACATCTATAACATATTGCAAACAATAGGGGTGCAAATTTGGATTTTACATATTGCTTCAGGGATATGTAGGATATAGAAAACATTTTTTTTAATTGTTTTTATCAGTTGGATGACATGTAGTATATGAGAATTAGTTTTTCAACAAGCCTATTTGAGAATTAGTTTCACGATGTAACTTATTTTGAGATTTCACTCTTCCAAATACCAATACTCCATAAATTAATAACGGGAATGAGATTAGTTGATTTTTTTTACCGCGTCACTATAATCTCCTTACGCGCGCGACTGGCGCCCACGTAAGATCATTACAATCGGGTTAGTTGCTAGTTACAATTAACCCCAAGTGTTACGCGGTTCCTAACCACGGTTTTTCAACAATGTTGCACTTTGCTAACTCGCTCGAGCCGTCAAGTGTACGGTTTACCTACCATTTCGTGAATATCGAGAATGTAACATTCAGCAACGTGGTAATGGGTAAAGTTCTTGCTTTATTCAACAAGTTGTTGAACACTTCTAAATATAATATGTGGTCATCACGTCGTACTGAGACATTCGTCGTGTGCAAAACTCTAATGGATGAAGTCCCACATTGATCAATTGTTTGCTATTTTTCATATATCCATAACTTTTTCTTGCACAGAGTCTAGACCATCTTCTCACAAAAAAATTATTTAACACTCCGTTCTTGAAATGGACGTTGAATTCGTTGGTTAAATGACGTGCATATTTCTTGTGGACAACAAGTAGATCCGGTAAAACACTATATACAACATCTAGTATACCATTGTGAAGATTAGATATAATGCACAACGGTTGTGCATCATTTGTCATGTTTGTGCGTAAATGATGGGGAAACCATTCCCAACTCTCTATGCTCGCGTTATCTTACAATGTGAAAGTCAACGAAATATATGATTGTTAGCATCGTACCCCACATATACAAGAAGTTTTCATTTGTACGTGTTGTATAGATGACTGTCGTCAATACTGATCAAAGACCGACAATATGGAAAACCTGTGATTGACGGTGCGTACGCCCAAAGCCATTTATTGAAAACCGCAAAACTTTTTTCAAGCTCAAAACATTTCCATTTATACTCAACCTGTATTGAAATATTGTTGAGTCAACATGAAAAGTTTGAAATTTCTTAAAGCCTTATAGTGTATTTTGTATATTCTCTCAATGACTATTGATTTGGCATACCACACATTGAAGGCTGGTTTGAGACTAGTGCTTTCTTCAACAAAAATAGAGGGGTGAGCACAAAATTTTTGTGGAGGATTTTTTGCAGATTTGAGAGGTTGAAAACTTATAGGAAAGTGCTAAATGTTAGACTTTAGGCTTCATTAAAAGTAGAATCATGCAGAAGACAAGCAGTTGGAAAATAATTTCTTTTCTCAAGCATGAAGAAATTTTCTGATTAAAGATGTTATCATAGTTATCCCTACATATGCTATGTTGTCATGTAGATAAAATTGTTTGAAGTACCATAAATTAATAAATTGAGCACCCATGGTTTAATGGAAAAGGCGCTTGACTTCTAATCAAGCGATTGTGAGTTCGAGTCCCACTAGATGTGTAAAAATATGTAAAAAAAAAAAATTTAAAATCATCCAACCACAAAATAAAAAAAATGTTTGAATTACCAAAAATAAATCAATTGAGCACCCATGGCCTAATGGATAAGGCGCTTGACTTCTAATCAAGCGATTGTGGGTTCGAGTCCCACTGGGTGTGTAAAATCTGTTGACTTAAAAAAAGAAAAAATCATTTTCATACTTTTTTTAAGAAAATGCCTAGAATCATCCATTTTATAAGAAAAAAATATCAGTAAATTAACAAGAAAAAAAAAAACATCCAACCACAAAATACAAAAAAAAAATTGTTTGAAGTAGCACAAATTAATTAACTGAGCACCCATGGCCTAATGGATAAGGCGCTTGACTTCTAATCAAGCGATTGTGGGTTCGAGTCCCACTGGGTGTGCGAAAGCTTTTGAATTAAAAAAAAAAACAACTAAAATCATCCGGCCATAAAATAAATAAAAAAACATAGATTTGTGCAAAAAATTATTTAAAAAAAAAAAAAAAAAACCTAGAATCTTCTATTTTTAAGAAAAAAAATTGAATCATCAAACCCCTAAAGAAAAAAAAAATGTAGAATTTTCATGAAACATAGAACATTAAACACAAGTCCATATAATAGACATCAAATTTTCATATTTTTTAAGAAAAAATCTAGAATCATCCATTTTATAAGAAAAAAAATCAGTACATTTACAAAAATAAAAAATCATCCAACCACAAAATAAAAATAAAAAAATAGTTTGAAGTACCACAAATTAATCAACTGAGCACCCATGACCTAATGGATAAGGCGCTTGACTTCTAATCAAGCGATTATAGGTTCGAGTCCCACTGGGTTGTGCAAAAGCTGTTGATTAAAATAATAAATAAATAAATTCATCCAACCACAAAATAAAAAAAAAACCTAGAATATTCTATTTTTAAGAAAAAAACAGAATCATCAAACTCCTAGAGAAAGAAAAAAAAACTAAAATTTCCATGAAATATAGAATCATCAAAGTTCGTTAATATACATCAAATTTTCATTTTTTTAAGAAAAAACCTAGAATCATCCATTTTATAAGAAAAAAAATCAGTAAATTTATTTTAAAAAAAATAAAAAAATAAAATCATCCTACCACAAATTAATCAACTGAGCACCCATGGCCTAATGGATAAGGCGCTTGACTTCTAATCAAGCGATTGTGGGTTCGAGTCCCACTGGGTGTGCGAAAGCTTTTGATTTAAAAAAAAACAACTAAAATCATCCGGCCATAAAAAAACATAGATTTGTGTAAAAAATTATTTTTTTTTTAAAAAAAAAAACCTAGAATCTTCTATTTTTAAGAAAAAAAATTGAATCATCAAACCCCTAAAGAAAAAAAATGTAGAATTTTCATGAAACATAGAACATCAAACACAAGTCCATATAATAGACATCAAATTTTCATATTTTTTAAGAAAAAATCTAGAATCATCCATTTTATAAGAAAAAAAAAATCAGTACATTTACAAAAATAAAAAATAAAATAAAAAATCATCCAACCACAAAATAAAAAAAAAAAAAAAGTTTGAAGTACCACAAATTAATCAACTGAGCACCCATGACCTAATGGATAAGGCGCTTGACTTCTAATCAAGCGATTATAGGTTCGAGTCCCACTGGGTTGTGCAAAAGCTGTTAATTAAAATAATAAATAAATAAATTCATCCAACCACAAAATAAAAAAAAAAAACCTAGAATATTCTATTTATAAGAAAAAAACAGAATCATCAAACTCCTAGAGAAAGAAAAAAAAAACTAAAATTTCCATGAAATATAGAATCATCAAAGTTCGTTAATATACATCAAATTTTCATTTTTTTAAGAAAAAACCTAGAATCATCCATTTTATAAGAAAAAAAATCAGTAAATTTATTTTAAAAAAAATAAAATCATCCTACCACAAATTAATCAACTGAGCACCCATGGCCTAATGGATAAGGCGCTTGACTTCTAATCAAGCGATTGTGGGTTCGAGTCCCACTGGGTGTGCGAAAGCTTTTGATTTAAAAAAAAAACAACTAAAATCATCCGGCCACAAAATAAATAAAAAAACATAGATTTGTGCAAATTTTTTTTTTTTAAAAAAAAACCTAGAATCTTCTATTTTTAAGAAAAAAAATTGAATCATCAAACCCTAAAGAAAAAAAAAATGTAGAATTTTCATGAAACATAGAACATCAAACACAAGTCCATATAATAGACATCAAATTTTCATATTTTTTAAGAAAAAATCTAGAATCATCCATTTTATAAGAAAAAAAAAAATCAGTACATTTACAAAAATAAAAAATAAAAAATCATCCAACCACAAAATTAAAAAAAAAAAATAGTTTGAAGTACCACAAATTAATCAACTGAGCACCCATGACCTAATGGATAAGGCGCTTGACTTCTAATTAAGCGATTATAGGTTCGAGTCCCACTGGGTTGTGCAAAAGCTGTTGATTAAAATAATAAATAAATAAATTCATCCAACCACAAAATAAAAAAAAAACCTAGAATATTCTATTTTTAAGAAAAAAACAGAATCATCAAACTCCTAGAGAAAGAAAAAAAAAACTAAAATTTCCATGAAATATAGAATCATCAAAGTTCGTTAATATACATCAAATTTTCATTTTTTTAAGAAAAAACCTAGAATCATCCATTTTATAAGAAAAAAAATCAGTAAATTTATTTTTTAAAAAAAAATAAAAAAATAAAATCATCCTACCACAAATTAATTAACTGAGCACCCATGGCCTAATGGATAAGGCGCTTGACTTCTAATCAAGCGATTGTGGGTTCGAGTCCCATTGGGTGTGCAAAAGCATGAAACATAGACTTAAAGTCCATTATACATCTAATTTTCACTTTTTTTAAAAAGAAACATAGAATCATCCATTTTATAAGAAAAAAAACATCCAATCATCAAATTACAAAATAAAATACAGAGAATATTCATGAAACCTAAAATCATCAAACATAATTCTAATTAATAGACATTTATTAGTTTTAGAGTTAAATTTCAACTGTGACGTGTCAATGTATAATTGAAGGATTAGGGTGATGTGACAGCTTGAGAGAAGCTCTCTTAAGTCTTAACTGCTGAGGTGACGCGATTTGGAGAGTGTTATTCTCTCTCATGACGAATGTAAAGTCCATTATACATCTAATTTTCACTTTTTTTAAAAAGAAACATAGAATCATCCATTTTATAAGAAAAAAAACATCCAATCATCAAATTACAAAATAAAATACAGAGAATATTCATGAAACCTAAAATCATCAAACATAATTCTAATTAATAGATATTTATTAGTTTTAGAGTTAAATTTCAACTGTGACGTGTCAATGTATAATTGAAGGATTAGGGTGATGTGACAGCCTGAGAGAAGCTCTCTTAAGTCTTAACTGCTGAGGTGACGCGATTTGGAGAGTGTTATTCTCTCTCATGACGAATGTAAAAAAAAAAAAAAAATAGTTTGAAGTACCACAAGCTAATCAACTAAGCACCCATGGCCTAATGGATAAGGCGCTTGACTTCTAATCAAGCGATTGTGGGTCCGAGTCCCACTGGGTGTGTCAAAGTGTTGTACTTTTGTTTGTTTATTTGAGCCTAAGTTCATTCATTGTAAAACTATGAGGTTGAATTGAATCTTCTCAAAGACGGTTCCCTTTAATGATTAATAAAGTGATCAGGGTACATCAAATTTTCATTTTTTTTAAGAAGAAACCTAGAATCATCCATTTTATAAGAAAAAACAAATTATAGAATCATCAATTCCAAAAGAAAATGCCGAGAATATTCATAAAACCTAAAATCATCAAACATAATCATAATCAATAGATTTTTATTAGTTTTAGAGTTAAATATCAAAGTTGATGTGTCACTGGAGGATTAGGGTGATGTGGCAGCCAGAGAGAAGCTCTCTTAACTACTGAGGTGACGCGATTTGGAAAGTGTTATTCTCTCTCATGCCGTATATATAAAGCTAGAAATTAGTAATCTCTGTTGACTTATGGGCTTGGAGTTAGTTTAGCAAGTTGTACTTTTGTTTTCTTTATTTATATTGGACTTTTGTTTGTCTTGGCCAGTCTGTTTCAGATTAAATTGTAATTTCATTTGTTTATTTGAGACTAAGTTCATTCATTGTAAAATTATGAGATTGAACTGAATCTTCTCAAAGATGGTTCCCTTTAATGATTAATAAAGTGATCAGGGTCCATGTAAATGAATACTTTGAAATGATCTACAACTGTTCATCTTCTCATTCTCTCTATTGTTATGGTGATTCTAGGGTTTAAAACTTAGGGTATAATTACGATCCGCTGCAAGATTTCTCAATAATCGATTCATTCGTCGATTATTTTCTCTATGTCGATTTGTATTCCTTCGTCAAATCGACATATTTTTTCTTGGGTGATTCGTCTCTCCTTGACGAATATTGTCTAATGACTGTCAATCGCAGGATCCCGTTCATTTGGATCCCCTCCTCCACGATAGTTCAAATTTGTGGCGTCTTTCTGAAAACTCCGTTCCAGATATAGGTTTTCTTAAGCAGCATCAACTCGAAATCTTTAGAATTTATAGTTCTTTGAATGTTTTTCTCTTCTTCTCCTTCAAGACAATGTTATTCAAAGGTTGCGGATTCGAAACTTTCGGATGGCTTGGAAAGTTCCAAATTCATCGCAGCTAGAACATCTGCTATGATGGAATTATCTTAAGAGGTTTATCTTTTTCATCCTCTTTAACTCCATAATTCTGATTATCCTCGTGAAAGTTTGCTATCCTTGAAATTGAGTGGTCGGTATAATTATTGGAGTCGTGGCATGGAAATCATTCTTTTAGGAGAGAACAATATTGGATTTAGTAAATCATTGATGATAAATTACACTTTTTTTGGGATTGTTTTGATGATGTTGTTCGTGGTTGTATTATCAGTTCACTCAGTGATGATATTTGTGATGGGATATTGTATCTGGAAAGCGCATTGACCCAAATTGACATAGCCGAACCTAGCTAAGGGCTAGGTCCGACCCTGGTTCGGAGTCTCCTGAGGTCCAATGATCCCGACCCAGGGTCGGACCTAGCCCTAGGCTAGATCATTTTGGGTCAAGTGTTCGATATTGAAATTTTAGGACTAAATTGAACAAATTAAAAGTTAGGAATGTATTGGAGGGATTAAATTGAACAAAATCAAAATTTTAGGGCCACTCACGTGCACGGTACATGACTTTTAACGGCCAAAATGGACGGAACTTTAACAGAGGTATGAAAACAGTACAAATGAATACGTTTGGTACCAAATTGGTAAAAAAAAACATATGGTATGAACATTGTATTTCGTGTAAACATATGGTATGAAGTGGAGCCTTAACCCATATATCTATCGTGACATCATTGAATAATAAAGTAGAAATAGAAACTGTCGTTGTTGAGTCACAACTCTAGGGAGCCAATTCTAAATTAGGATGTCTAATCTTTTATATATATATATATAATTGAGAGATAAATAGAATTAATCAGTGAAGATATTTTTTTTAGAAAGATTAAGAGAATAATAAATGTAATAATTAATAATAAAATAATAAACTCTCTGTAATGCTGGACGTAATCTCACATTACTCTAAAAACAGATGTAATCTCACATTAAATTAAGAGTGAAAGTCAATGGGTTTTTACGAATTTTGACCATCCCGTCGTAATCTCATATTACAATGCACATTACATCGTTTGTTTTCTAAACAACATAATATTGATGTAATGTGGGACGTACAGTGAGAATACATCCCACGTTGCATCCATCCAAACACCCATATATGTTCAATTCTTAGCCCATGATTATGTATATATCACTTGTGTGATTTTCATGGCTTTTTAACCAAAAAGAAGTTAGCCTAGTATGTGTAGTTGAAAGTTTAGTTGAGTTTTTTGTTAATTAAAAGTTCAATTTATTTATTTTCACAGTTTTTAAATTATTAATTTTTTGGATATCCAAATTTATTTTTAATTTTTAATTAACCCTTCGGCTTAAAGAACCTTCGGCCAAAAAAAGTAAAAACCCTAAAGAACCGACCGGCCAGTGACTTTTCTGGTTCAGATACCGGTCCGCTTTTGAGAACATTGGTGTGTTCTGGCCGTTTTTTGAATTTGCCCCCAAAATTCAAATTTGTTCTCTTTCTTGGCAATAAAATTCAAATACTTTTCAGACAAGGACAGCTTACTGTGAAGCGTGAAGCGCGAGGCGCGAGGATCAGCGAAAAAGGAAACGATAGCAGTGAAATTCGAATTTCCATAAAAAAAAAAAAAAATTGAATTTAATAGACACTGTCTCTGTATTCCACTAGTCACCAAATTTGGACAGTGACTCTTAAAAATCTCGCCTTTCTAACCCTAATCAAATTCAAGTCCCAACAATCCGAATTTCTCGATTCAACTCGCTACTCTATTTGCTGGATCGAGCGAGTACTCCACATAGCTGGACAAGAATCACCGAAGGTTCTTGAATCTTGAATAGTTCTTTTTAAAACTATTCTGCCGTCAGCTGATTCCTTCCGGTTCTTTCTTCGAATTGCAATCCTGGAGATGTTACATTCACAGATCTTCCTAGAAGAGAAAGAGTAAATAGAACTGGGTATCTCTCCGCTGCCACCGGTAAGCTCTCAAGTTCTTGAATTCCGTATTGTTTAGTCTACTCAGTGCCTAACTTTATTCTTTATGAACAAGATCTTCGATACCCGTTTTGCCTCTGCAAAAAAATTCATTTTACGTTTAAAGAATCACCTTTTTTTCAAATGGGTGTAAAAAATTCGGGTGGTTCATGGTAAACATGCAATTCTGCTCACCTACAGTAGCTTCTGTTAATGTAATTATGTTATCTGTCGGATTCATAGAAATTGATGGTTTCGGTTTTGTGCTGTATTGGAAATCATGTGAAAAGACACCTAGGTGCTGCTGCTGATGACTTGACCTTAATTTTTGCTTGATTTAGGCTAGAATGGCAAGAAATCTCAGCCCTGCACTGCGTAAAGAGTTAGCAAATCTAGACAAAGACTCCGAAAGTCGAAAATCAGCCATGAAAGCTCTGAAATCATATGTCAAGGACTTGGACTCAAAAGCAATTCCGCTCTTTCTTGAACAAGTATCCGAAACCAAAGAAACTGGGTCTCTCTCTGGAGAGTACACAATTTCCCTCTATGAAGTTCTTGCTCGTGTTCATGGCATCAACATTGTCCCCCAAATAGACAGCATCATGGAAACCATTGTCAAGACCTTAGCCTCTAGTGCAGGTTCGTTTCCCCTCCAACAAGCATGTTCCAAGGTTGTTCCTGCAATAGCAAGGTACGGAATTGACCCGACTACCTCGGAGATGAAGAAGAGAGAAATAATCCATACCTTGTGTAAACCCCTTGTCAATTCTCTTCTTGGGTGCCAAGAAAGCCTTACTTCGGGGTCTGCTCTGTGTTTAAGGGCTCTTGTGGAGTCTGATAACTGGCGATTTGCAGCAGAAGAAATGGTGAATAAGGTCTGTTTGAATGTGGCTGCAGCTCTTGAGGAGAAATCCACTCAGAGTAATTCCCATATGGGGCTTGCCATGGCTTTAGCTAAGCATAATGCCTTTACCGTTGAAGCTTATGCAAGGTTGTTGATTCAATCAGGTTTGAGAATCTTAAACTCTGGAGCTGTTGAGTCAAACTCACAGAAACGGTTATCTGCGATTCAAATGGTGAATTTCTTGATGAAGTGCTTGGATCACCGCAGTGTGGTTTCTGAGCTTAAGTTGATAATCAAAGAGATGGAGAAGTGTCAATCTGATCCAATGGCTTTTGTAAGTGGTGCTGCTTCTGAAGCAATGGTAACAGCAAGGAGAATTGTTGCTGCTGAAAAGAGGTCAAATCTTGAGAAGGATTCTAATTGTTCTTTGTGTGTATCACCTGAATCACATACCCTTGGTTCGTTTGTTGGATATGATTCTCCAACTGGGTCGCCATTTTCATCAACCCCGTTTTCTTCTAGCTCAGGTTCTGATCAGAGGAGTGCGAATAGGAAACTATGGAGGTTTCCGAATGGAGGGGTCGACGTATCACTCAAAGATGGCATTTTTACTGATTTCTCTCTTGATAATGACAACTGCAGATCAAACTCTGATTCAAATTACTTCATGGGTTTCCAGCATGGTAGTCCCAATGACAGTGTAGCAGAAAGAAGTCCGACTCAAAGTCCACAGGTAAGCTTAGCAATAGCGAAATTGGGAAAGAAAACAAAATTCTGCTATGAAAAAAAATGTCATTTTTATTCAAAAGATAGAGTGAAAGTGAAAGAAGTTCCCTTGACTGATCCAAAAAAGAGATGGAATTGGATAATAAACAATTGACTGATCATTCAATTTCATTTGATAAGCTTGAGCGAAAGTGAAAAAAGTGACCTTTTTATATTCTTCATTTCTTCTATTGGATATTAAAAAGAGATGGAATTGGATAACCCCAAATCTATTTTACGAAAACTTCATTTTCACTCAACAATAAGAGCGAAACTGTGATTGGTTAACTTTTCGGGGAAACAAAAAGGCGTCTGAATTCGTTAATCTATATATAGTTTTCTGAAATGTAAAATATTTTGTTTTCACTCTAAGTTGTTGTGGACATTGTGGTATTGTTTTTTTTTTTAAACTGTGAAAAACTGGTTTCCATTTTTGCAGAGATCGATTTGTGGAGATGACATTAGATTGTTCACCACACCAAGGAAGCTGATCAATTCACTCGAAGATGCTGCTGCTGATACAAACTCTGAATCAGCAGAGAAGAAAACAAATCGATTTAGAAGCCCTTGCTCTAGTGTGTGTGACTGGAGCCCGGTGAGGAATTATGACCAGAATGGATTCTTATTCGATGAGAATATTGAAGAAAAAGGAAGCCCTATTGATGATGTTGTTGGTGAATTCGATTCAAGGTCATCAACTGATGATGTTGTTGCCATCACTGAATCTGAAGAAGATGCAAATATGGTTGACGAGGTTTCTGCAGCAGTAGTGATTCGAAGAAGAAGGGTTTCTTTGAAAGTTATCTGCAGCTTATTTCTGCTGTTCATCTCGGTGATGGTTTCATTCGCGTGGCTCGACAATCAACGTGAAGATGTTCATCTTGTTCCAACTTGACAATATCGTACTTTGTTATGTTTCTGGTTTTTTTTTGGCCAAAGTTATGTTTTTGGTTAGATGTTTGTATTGTTGTAGCTTTTACCTACTTTAGAATGAATGAATGTATCAAAGAACCTGAATTTGAGAGCCCAGAATGGTCAATTTTGCCAAAAAGTTGAAAGATTGAGGGTCGAATTTAAAGTTTGGTAAAAGATTGAGGATCAATGGAATTAATGTGGTTGGACTTTGACCGAATCCACAATGTCAAATGGCACCAGAGTCAACGTGGATTTTAGAACATGCAGAGAGTTACTCTATATATATAACTCAGAGCTAGCTAGCTGTACCATAAGACTTATTCAATTTTATTTATTTTTCTTCTATTTATCTAATAATTGTTAATTATAATAATTTTAACTAATAGTTGGATTTAGGAAGGTTCCAGACAAACATGCTCACCTAAATAAGACTTACTCCCTTGATTTATGCAATGGTTGAGATTCTATTTATTTATTAAGGTAACCTATAAATATTATTGTGTTATGTATGGATTGTATATACATTACACATTGCTTGATTTAATATTAAACTAGTGCTGTCTATATTTTTAGTTGTTAAATTGGGAGATATAGAAATAATGAAATTTTAGAGATAAATAATTAGAGATCCAAGCTATTACATGAATAATCTTCTTGATATACATAATTTAATGACTGTTAATTCAACTATAAATATATTTAATATTAGTTTAATTGGATCTTAATATTATCTTATGTTTTGTATTTTGTAGCATAAACAAACTCAACAATCTTACACTACCTTCATTATATACTTAAAAGGGTTAAAATTCTATAAACTCTCTCTGAATTTTCACAAATGTTAGAAATTTGGTGTTTGGAGTTTGAAATTTTAAAATAAGCAGTCTCATGTTTCATTTTTGTTGATATTTGGTGTATCCGCGCTTATTTGCCTCTCTCCTCAATCATTTTTATCATCTCAGTCCCCCACTCATGATCCATCACTCTTTATTTTTCACAAAATCGCCAATTTCCCCCAAAACATGAACATCCAAAAGAAAATGTTTCCAATAGAGTGGTGTGGAGCAATTTACAGCGACGGCGGAGCGAGATTTACTTGTCTGAATGTGGCCAGCTTCTTAGGTGACGAGAAGGGAGCGTGCATGAGATGTTGAATTTGACAGTCAATTTCGTCGGGGTTGGCTTCTCTAAAGTTTTCATACCAAGACACCAAATTTCAACATTAATGAAATTTAAGACAGTTTATTAGTTTTTAACACTACTTAAAATATTCTACCATTTCACATTTACCATATTTATTTATTGAATCAAAACTCAAAAGATCACCATTTCACATTTACTGATTCACTACTCATATATAAAGAGTTAGTTTAAACAGTTTGATTAGTTGGACAAGTGTCGTTTGGGTATGTTTTTGTAATTGAATGCTTGTTGACCACCTGCTCAAACTGGCCGACCCCATTAACGGGCAATATTCATGCCTGTCCTGTCCAATACGATGACGCATGCTCCGCGTATTTGCATGTAGTTAGTTGGTGGTCCAACAAGAATTTCTTAATGGTTGGTTAGCTGATATTTGAACGGTTGAAAAATTACTACTTCGTGTTAAACTTACTGAACATAAACACGTATGACAATCATATCATGTTACGATCACAAATATAGACACGTATGAAAAATTACTACTTCGTGCGTATTTATTCCGTATTTATTTATGATAATTGCCCCCTTCAATAATATTTTGTGATATATAATTTTTATATTGAAATTTTATAATCATTAATAATTAAATTCTTTAAAATTTATATTTACCTTCTAAATTTTGTTTATACTAATTATTAACTCAATTCTTATCTCTATACAAAATTTCTAACTTCGACTTGCTTATCAAATTTATACTAGTTTATACCTTACTTTCTTTTTGTAATAGTGTTTTAGGGATAAAGATTCGTTTTATACCACTTATTTGACCGAAATCCACTTTTAATACCATATTTTTTATACACTTTTTGTACCAACGTTTTGCATTTTGTAAACTTTTCATACCACCGTTAAAATTCTGTACGATTGGCCGTTAAGTGTTGTGAACATAGCCCAATCTGGGCATAGTGGGCTTTGTCCATTTGTGTCCTTTTCTGGACAAGTTGGCTTTTGTGGGTTTGGGCTGGATAAAGGGCGGAGCCCAAGTTGGTTGGATATAAAGGGCGGAGCCCAGTTTGGTTGGTTAAATGTCTCTTAATTATTTCAGGGACTATTTTGGAGGTTATAGTAAACTCTGGGGACCCTTGAGTTATTACTCGGGACCCCGCCCATATAAATAGGTGAGGGTTAGGGTTGATTCCCTAATCCGGTGAGCCGCAAATCATTAGTCCAAATTTTATCTCTGCTAGGGTTAGGGTTTCCACATGGTATCAGAGCCAATTGAGGCATTCCAGCCTCAATTTCTTCGATCCTGAGCCTTGTTCTTCGTCCTTTCGCCTCGATTCTTCAAAGCACATCCAGGCGTTACCTCTCCTCCACATTCTTGTCCGCCTGCCATTCGCGACGGTTCGCCTGTCCATATCGCGAGAATTTCTGATTCTCAACCTTTTTCCAGATCTTGAAGATTGGTGTTGTTCTGTCTAATTCTCTACGATGGATGATGAGAGCAAACGTTCCATTATTGATGAGACGAAGCAACCGGAGGGTAGCAGATTGGATAATTCCGCCGCAGCAACCGAGATGGCCATTGTATTCGATCTCGCATCTGAGGTCCATTCTTTCCATCCCTTGTTTCTGCACGGGACTGATAATCCTGGTCAGAGTCTTATTTCTATGAAATTGATTGGTCAAGATAACTATCGTAAGTGGAGTCGCAGTATGCAAATGGTTTTGCTTGGAAAGAACAAAATTGGCTTCATTACTGGTTCTTGCAAGCGTGATAACTTTGATGTCAAATTACGTGAACTTTGGGACAGATGTAATGCTGTCGTCTTTGGTTGGATTGTCAATTCTGTTTCTGATGATATAGCTGATGGAATCATGTACTCTGAGAATGCTTTTCACGCCTGGAAAGATTTGAAAGAGAGGTTTGACAAAATCAATGGTTCTAGGATTTATCAAATCCACAGAGAGATTGCTGTGTGTAGGCAGGGTTTGAATTGTGTTTCTGTCTTTTATACAAAGCTCAAGAATCTGTGGACAGAATACGATACAGCCTGTGCATTACCACACATTGAGGGTGATGCCTTCAACCAGCACATCCTTCACAGAGACAACCAAAGGCTTTTCCAGTTCCTTATGGGACTAAATGAGAATTTTACGAATGTACGGAGCAACCTCTTGCTCTGGACACCTTTGCCATCCTTGAACCAAGCTTACTCCATTTTACTTCAGGAGGAAAGCCAGAGGGATATAAGTGCCACAATCAGTTCCGAAGGCAATCCTGTCAGTTTAAATGTTTCCTCTGCCAACAGTGACTCAAAACTGAGGAAGCTCAATAATCCAAATGTCCAATGTGAATTCTGCAAAAAGAAAGGGCACACTGTTGATAAGTGTTTTTCAAAGGGATGTGACTTCTGCAAGAAAAAAGGGCACTGTAGAGACAATTGCTTCAAATTGAGAGATTTGGAGAAAGGGAAGGCTACCATAAACAAGAACAATTCAGCTTTGAACACCACTGGAGGCTCTCAAGATGGGAAGCAACCTGGTGCTTCAGATGCAAGTGGCATTGGATCAATAACTCTCACAAATGAGCAATTTGAGAGGCTTATCCAAAGATGTGGAGGTGGTGTTCCCTCAGTTGCTACTGCAATTGCCACTGATGAGAGCAATATTATTGCTGCTGGTATGATATCACTTTTCTCTCATTATAATAAAAATAGTGATTGGATATTGGACACTGGTGCTAGTAATCATATGACTAATAACATAAGCTGGCTGAGAAATTTTAGAAAAATTGATAACACTAGTGTCCAATTACCAAATGGACTGACCATGTTTGCCACTGGGATTGGAGATTTTGAGTTCAAAAATGGGAAACTGTTACGAAATGTTCTTTACTTGCAAGATTTTCATTTTAATCTTGTTTCAGTATCCCAACTGACCAAAGATTTAAACTGTGTTGTTCAATTTCTGCCCAATATTGCACTCTTGCAGGACCTCTCAAGTGGGAGGGCCCTGGGAAGTGGTGAACTTGAATCTGGTCTGTATTTTTTGAATCTCAATAGCAATGATGTTTAAACTGTAGCTTTGAGTAATGTGAATAAGGATAGCATCCATTTGTGGCATAGACGCTTTGGTCATGCTTCTGTTAAGACTTTGAAATCAATAGATTCTCTCAAAAATTTAAAAGAAAAAAAATTTGCAATTAATGATTGTTCTATTTGCCCCATGGCCAAAATTGCTCGAGATTCTTTCCCTGTTTCTAATAGTAGGAGAGCTGCTTGTTTTGATCTCATTCATAGTGATGTCTGGGGACCTTATCACACTGCCACACATAATCAGAAAAGGTATTTTTTAACGTTGGTTGATGATCACAGTAGAGTAACTTGGGTTTACCTTATGCAATTTAAACATGATGTGGCAACTCTGTTGAAGAATTTTGTCATTATGATTCAAACACAATTTCAAAAGGTGATTAAGGTCTTCAGAACTGATAATGGTGGAGAATTCCTTTCTGAACATTTGGAATCCTTTTTTAAAAATAAAGGAATCATCCACCAGACCAGCTGCTCCTACACTCCACAACAAAATGGCAGAGTAGAGAGAAAGCATAGGCATCTCTTAGAAATTGCTAGAGCACTGAAATTGCAAGCCTCTATACCTAATAAATTTTGGGGAGAATGTGTCTTAACTGCCTGCTATCTTATAAATCTTCTTCCAACCCCTGTCTTGGATGGAAAATGTCCCTTAGAAATTATGATGAAAACCAAACCTGATATTAGACATTTAAGGGTCTTTGGCTGTTTTTGCATTGCTAAGAACTTGCTGGCAGTGGATAAGCTTGCTTCCAGAGGTATCCCTTCTGTCTTCATGGGATACTCTGAAACTCAGAAAGGTTTTAGACTTTTAAACTTGAACACAATGAGTTTCTTTGTCAGTAGAGATGTTCAGTTTTATGAAAATAAATTTCCTTTTCATGGAAGCAAGCATGATCCATTACCCTTGTTTTGTGAGGATCATTCTGGTGATGATAATGTTGAGGATAGTGTTGACTCAGTACATGATTTACCTGATATAGTTACTAATGATGATGGTTATGATGGGGATAAACAAATAGATGATGAGTCAAAAATTGATAATCTTGACCCAAGTGCTAATGATGGTGAACAGAATGAGGTAAATGATGAGGGGATTCTTCCTAGTCCCTCTGATACCATTGCTCCTATTAGATATCCTTCTCGTGAAAGGAAAGCCCCCATTTGGATGACAAGTGGGGATTATGTTTTACAAACTGGTAGCACTGCTCATCCTATTGAACATTTCATTGGTTATTCAAAAATTACTGATACTTACAAGTGTTATCTCACTAATATATCTCGTTTAGTGGAACCAAATTGTTTTGAAGATGCAGCTTCGGATCCAGGTTGGATTGCAGCCATGCAGGAAGAAATTACTGCATTGGAAGGCAATAACACTTGGGACCTGGTGCAACTTCCAAAGGGTAAGAAGGCCATTGGTTGTAAGTGGGTTTACAAGTTAAAGTACAATTCTGATGGAAGTTTAGAACGTTATAAAGCACGATTGGTTGCAAAAGGTTACAAACAAAAACATGGAATAGACTATTATGAAACCTTTTCACCAGTTGTAAAAATGAAAACTGTCAGAATTGTGTTGGCTTTAGCTTCTATTTTTAAATGGCCTATTTTTCAAATGGATGTTTTTAACGCTTTTCTGCAAGGAGACCTTGAGGAGGAGGTCTATATGACATTACCTCAAGGATTTACCAATCAGGGTAGGGATGGTTTAGTTTGCAGATTGCGTAAATCCTTGTATGGCCTTAAGCAAGCCTCTAGACAATGGAATAGAAAACTCACTGATGCTCTTATCGATGCTGGTTACCAACAATCTTTTTATGATTACTCCTTATTTACAAAGCATGTGGGGGATCAGTGGGTATTGTTGTTGGTTTATGTTGACGATCTTCTCATTACTGGAAATAGTAATGATCTCATTTCTGATTTGAAATCTGTTTTAACCAACAATTTTAAGATGAAAGATTTGGGAGAACTTCAATATTTCTTGGGCATAGAGGTTGCTAGGTCTGACAAAGGGATCATGTTAAGTCAGAGAAAATATGCCCTAGAACTGATATCTGATGCAGGCCTTGCAGGTGGTAAGGTTTCCAGAACTCCAATGGAAGTTAAGCCTAACCTAACTAGCAAGAGGTATGATGATTTTCTTAATATCAACAGGGAAGATGAATTGTTGACTGATATCACTTCTTTTAGAAGAATTATTGGAAAGCTTCTTTATTTGACTCTAACTAGGCCTGACATTTCATATCCTGTACAACATTTGAGTCAATTTCTGTCTGCTCCTAAACAGTCACATTATTCTGCTGCTTTAAGAATTATTAGATATGTCAAGGAGGAACCAGGTAAGGGCATTTTGCTGTCCTCTTATAGTAGTCCTAGTCTTTCTGGCTGGTGTGATTCAGATTGGGCAGGTTGTGTTGAAACTAGGAGGTCATTGACTGGTTTTTGTGTCAAGCTTGGTGAGTCTCTTATATCATGGAAAGTAAAAAAGCATGAAACTGTTTCGAAATCTTCTGCTGAAGCAGAATATAGAAGCATTGGACATTCTGTTGCTGAGATTGTTTGGATTCGAGGGTTGTTAAGTGAACTTGGTTTTAAACAAAACGGTCCCAGTTTATTGTATTGTGATAATAAGGCTGCCATTCAAATTTCTGCAAATCCTATATTTCATGAGCGAACTAAACATATTGAGATTGATTGTCATTTTTCTAGGCAATGCATTGAAAAAGGGATTGTGCAGATGGCTTATGTTGAAACTGAAGAACAGATTGCTGATATATTCACCAAGCCGCTCTCAGTTAAGCAACATCGTTACTTGGCCGGGAAGCTAGGTATGGTGAATATATTTCCTGGTAGTCTGCCTTTAGATGGGATGGTGAATGGCGATGATGAGAATATTTCTGAGCCAACTTGAGCATTTTTTTTGAGTTGCTCAACAGAGTTGGAGGTTTGTTGTGTTGGTTCAGATATTGGAGGGTTTGACAGAAAGGGGGAGTAATTTTTTGCTTCTCTGATAGTTGAACATTTTTGTTTTGGTGATAGATGCCCAGATTGAGGGGGAGTGTGAACATAGCCCAATCTGGGCATAGTGGGCTTTGTCCATTTGTGTCCTTTTCTGGACAAGTTGGCTTTTGTGGGTTTGGGCTGGATAAAGGGCGGAGCCCAAGTTGGTTGGATATAAAGGGCGGAGCCCAGTTTGGTTGGTTAAATGTCTCTTGATTATTTCAGGGACTATTTTGGAGGTTATAGTAAACTCTGGGGACCTTTGAGTTATTACTCGGGACCCCGCCCATATAAATAGGTGAGGGTTAGGGTTGATTCCCTAATCCGGTGAGCCGCAAATCATTAGTCCAAATTTTATCTCTGCTAGGGTTAGGGTTTCCACAAGTGTCATGTTCCGTGCACTTGAGTAGCCCTAAACTTTTGATTTGTTCAATTTAGTCCATCTAATACTTTCCTAACTTTTAATTTCTTCAAATTAGTCCTAAAATTTGAAAATCGAAACATTGACCTAGCCGGACCTAGCCTAGGAATAGGTCCGAACCTGGGTCGGGGTTGCCTAGGCCCGGCGATCCTGAGCCATGGTCGGACCTAGCCCTAAGCTAGGTCCGGCTAGGAAAATTTGGGTTAATTGTTCAATTTTCAAATTTTAGGACTAAATTGAACAAATTAAAAGTTAGGAAAGTATTAGAGAGACTAAATTGAACAAAATCAAAAGTTTAGTGATACTCACGTGCACGACACATGTCGCTTAACAGTAAAATCAGACGGAATTTTAACGGTGGTATGAAAAGTGTACAAAATGCAAAACGTTGGTACAAAAAGTCTACAAAAAAAATCTGGTACCAAAGTGGATTTCAGTCAAAGAAGTTGTATGAAACGAACATTTATCCAGTATTTTATCTTGAATATCTATATATATCTATATAGAAACGACAAGAGAGAGGATAAAAGAGGAGATCTATGGCTGCCACGCTAGCAATTTCTTCATTCATCCACAGCTTGACACCTCATTTATATGGACCAATCCGGTTGACAATTAAACTAACCGAACCAGTTCAAATTTAACCGGTTCAAACAGACGTTTGTTTCATCGCCTCTAATCTCACATTCAATTTCCAGCACAACAATCAATTGTCAACAATAATAAATTACTAATTAAATGGCAGGTTAATAAATAAAAAAAAAATGAATCGTTACAGCATGCAGTAACAGATGAACGTTGGAATGGCAAATTGTAGAGCTAAGTTTTAGCATTTTGTTTGGATTTGATTTGACTTAATTTTAGTAGTATCATACTTAATATGTTATTATATACATACCCTAATTAAACATATTATACCAAATATAATAAATTGATATATTAATTGTGTTATTTCCTTATTTGTTTGAAGAGGTAAAATCAGCATGAAAGGAAAAATAATAATCATATAACAACTCATTGATTAAACCAAGTAATATGGTGTGGTGGTTCAGTGCCTCATCCCTTAACCAAAAGTCAGGGGTTCAAACTCCCCTAGTGAACATGGGAATGAAAAAATATTCATTGCCAGTACCTTATTATAAATAAATTATAAGTTAATATTTCACGAAAGGTAAATAAATTTTAAAAGAATAATTAATTGTATAAATACTTACTATATTAATGTAAAATGTCTATAAAATCTATTTTAATAGCTTCAAAGTTCAACTAAGTCTTTTAGCAACCAATTAAATATAAATTTATTATAAATGAAATTATTAATAAGGTATATTAGTCAATAGCTTTCCTCAAAATAATTTTTTACATATATACATCCTAATTAAATGTATTATAACAAATATAATAAACTAAAATATTATTTATATTGTTTCCTTATTTGTTAGAAGGAATAAAATCAGCATGAAAGGAATAATAATAATCATATAACAATTCATTTATAAAATTAGAAATTAATATTCCACAAAAGGTAAATAATTTTGAAAGAATAATTAGTTATATAAATACATACCATATCAATGTAAATTATGCATAAATTCTATTTTTAATAAATTCTAAGTAGTCTTCTAAGTTCTAACGACTAAATAAGTATAAATATATCTTAAAATGAAATTAATAATAAGGTATATTATTCAATACATTCCTCAAAATGATATTTATAAATAATTTTTTTTACAATGATTTCTATAAATATGATAAAGCTTTTATATGGGGTTGGTGGAGCAAACCTTTGACCTTTGGGACATACAGAGAATACCAAGTCATAATAAAACAACTCCATTTCTCTCCGATCATCATCATCCACGACGCGTTCCTTATATCATTGTTTCTTTCATCTCCCTGAGCGCAGACATGGATTTACGCACCACCTTATTATAACCTCATTCTTCCCGTCTCCTCAATCTACCCTCTCTCTCTCTCTACAAATTCCTTTTTCCAAACCCCAACCACCGCACTCTTGTCCGCCGCCGCCGCCGTCGAGAATGTGCCCTCTGCGGTTCATCCTGGTCTTCTTCTCGGCGGTTCTGGCCGGCTATTTCGCGTGGAGGACCGTCCGCTCTTCACCGGAGGACGATCCATCTCTGGACGACTCAGCGGCCGACAAGGCTCCCACAAAAGACGCCGGAGAGTTCAATTGCAAGAAGGTACGGCTAATTCGATTCCATCTTTATCGATTGCAGTGTAGTTTGGGAAGCGATTGTCTAATTTAGGGTTTGGTTTGTTCCAGATGATTCAGAACGGGTTCTGGGGATTCGTCGACATGGCTAGCGGAAGGTACCTGTGGAGGAATTTCAAGGAGATGAAGGCCGCCGCCCAATAGGAAAAAAAGAAATCAAATCTAGGGTTTGATTCCGTTTGGATTTTTTATTTACCACTAATTGTGTTATCTTTTCCAAAATCATCTGTGTGTAATAGAGAAATCTGGAGCTTTGATTAATCTCCTCTCTTTCTCTCTCTCTCTAATTTTTCAATCTCGGGTAGCAACAATGGCGGATTCTGGGCAAGATCTGCATCGTCGTGAATAGAACGTCCGCCACACTGAACATGTAATTAGAATTGTAATTGAAGGTGTTGATTTCTGAACAGAAATGTTGAAGCTTGTCTGGAAAATGCTGATCGGCGATTGATATTCATAGTTGCTGATGATCGCCGGCGAGCCAATTAGTGCGGATCGCCGGCGAGAAGAGCACGAGTGATTTTACGAAATTGCCCATAGTCAATTGCAAAAATTACTGCTATATCGTATAGTCAATCATCGATTTATGTAATTCCTACTACCTTATGTTTGTTAACATTTAATCAGTATCTTGCTTAACATAATAAGGACCTAAACAATCTGACTAATGTTTGTGCATTTGAACAAATTGCAAATTATTATATGTTCTTTTGAACAACTTGCTTCTTTTACTTGTGGAAACATTGCTAGCTCATTCCAAATTTTTATATTATGGAATACATCATATACATTATAAAGTTTTATCCTAATATGAAAATCATTCTAATATGAAAATCATTCTAAGAATCGTATTTTCTATGAGGGCAATTTCATCATTTTAGACATATTTTTTTGTTTTTCTTTAATTATGCATCAATAGATCAATTGTGTGTAGGGCCGGCAATGGTGCGGTGAAAATCAAATAACCATGGTTATTCGCACCATTTGCCGCAGTGGTCAACCGCACCATTATGGTGAGGGGTGGTTATGGTGATGAATCTTGTAACCGCAATGGTTATGGTTATGGTTATGGTATTCAGTCCATAACCGCGGTTATAACAATCACCTCTATATATATATAATATTAATACATATATTACTAATACTTATATTATTATATATATATATACATTATTATTATACTTTAATTATTAGTCAAATATTATAATTCTTATTCCGTTCCTTTTCCCACCCACCATTTTTTTGTTTATATTTCTTATTATTAGGTAACCCCGATTGGAAGTGATGGTGAATGAGGATCGAAGATCGCAAGTGATAGGCGATTGAATTGTGTTTTTTTTTTTTAATTAAGTGAAATAATGAAGTTATGTTTAATTTGGATTTCGTGTATGAAACGATGAATGTATGTTTACTTTTCTTATATGAAACAATGATGTTGTATTATTTTGAATGACTATGGTTAAATGGTTTAATCGTGGTTAAAAACCATGGTTATGGTTATGGTGATGGTATGAAGAATCATAACCGCAGTGGTTTTTGTTATGGTTATGGTATGAGTGAAAAAAATATGGTATGGTTATGGTATTAGTGCTATTCGCACCATACCCTCACCATCGCCAGCCCTAATTGTGTGACTAGTTCGACCAAATTTGGCTTTAACATTTATTAGAGCTAATAATTTTTTCATAAGCGAAACATGAGTAAATATATTTGTTTATAAATAAATTTGTTTAGTTTTATATACTGAAATTTGCTATAGTATCTTATTTAAGGTTTATAAATATATTTGTTTAGTTTTATATACTGAAATATCAATATTATACTTTTATATAAATAAATTTGTTTAGTTTCATCCTAAAGCACGATACTATAAAAAATTAATCAAGAATAAGGTGTATATATTATTTTAATATACTATTAATTTAAGCAATAAGTTTACGAGTTAGAATCTCGTGCAAATCGTTATTTAAAGATTAGTTCTTTATTTTTCAGTATTTCTCAACTTTAATTAAAAAAGAAAATATATAATTAATTTTATGATACACAATAAAAACAAATGATTATAAAATTTAAAATTAATTGTAAACCTAATATATGTTATTATTTGTTCGCTATGTGATAAACTAACAATTCTATGTTTTAATATGCATTATTAAATTTTTGGCAAAAAAAAATATGCATTATTAAATTTACGCAATTAAATAATTTTTATAGTATTTTAAGGTTTATAAATATATTTGTTTGGTTTTATATACTGAAATATCAATATTATACTTTTAAATATTAAAATTAAAGAAATATAAAATATATATATGTCAAAATACTACAATCTGTATTATGTTTGATATTATTAAATTTATTATTTTATTGTATGTAATTCCATATTTCTCGTAATCTTGTCTTTCACTAAAAAAATTAGCAGACGCTCCTTAAGTGATTATTAAATAAGGAATAATTAAGCAGTCATCGAGATTCGAGCTAATTAAGACTTAAAACAGAGGCACGGGTCAACTTAACCTAGGATTATTTATCCTAAGTTTATATCACTAAAACTAATGCTAGTATGAAAAAGTTGAAATTTTGGGGATTCTAATCCACCATTTAGATTAATGGAAGATGATTAATCATCGACTATCAATTATGAACGTGCTAAAAACATTTTACAGTTATATAAAAGGGAATAGAACTTAATCTGAATGTTAGTTTGATGTCTCAATTTTAAACTCTTAATATTTGGTGTCCTAATTTGCAGTATTGTTGCTATTTAGTTTTCAGTTAGATTTTTGGGTTAATTTTAACAGATTGAGTTGAAAAGACTATTCTGGCCCCTTTTTTTAAAGCCTCCGATTTCGGCCACCCACCCTGACTCCGGCCACCCACCTCTGACTTCGGCCACCCACCTCTAATCGGTCGGAATCGGTCGGAAATCGCCCGGAATAGGCCGTAATCGGCCGAAACCCTAAGTCCTAAATCGGAGTTGCTTAGCCCTAAATTGGCCGGAATCGTCCGGGACTGGCCGGAATCCGCTAGAATCGGCCGGGAATCCTAAGCCCTAAATCAGAGCAGCGTTCTGGTCGGGGGTATTTTTGGAATTTTGAAAATTGGCCACTCACGTGACGATCACTTGATCGGATTTCGTTCAACTTAACCCTAAATTTAACGAAGACACCAATAGCAACACATATGAAAATCGAGACATTCAATTTCAATCTCAAACACCAAACTGACACATTGATCAAAATTTAGGCAGTTTTTAGATTTTATTCCCAATAAAATAGTCTGAAAAGTTATTGCGGGAGTCTTTACTTTACCTAACTAACACACAACTATATATATTGAGCGATAAAGACATAAATAAAGTAGCATATCAATGAATTTAATTAATTAATACAAAAGATAATGATGTTTGACTTAGTTAATTAGATAGTGAGGTTTGCCTTATCGCCTTGACAGCGGCCCATAATACCCAAATCCAACTGGTCGATACAATTATTTGCCTTCACGAACGCATAGTTTATTTTTTAAATTTTATTTCAAAAATAATAGAGCACCAGATTCACAAGCCACCGAGTCTTGAAAAAAAAATATTCATAATGAGAACTTTATTTACGAGCTGATTAGATGCAACCGCAAATTAGTTTATAAGCAAAAACAAGTTTGACTGTATGAGACAAACATTGTCTTCTTGATAGACGTATTATTACATCTCTCGAAAAATAATAAAATAAAAAAACGCACCAAAATTCGTACTACGGAGTCCAGGCTATAGGTTATTATCTTTTTCGTTTCCTCTATAACTCCTAAAATGATGACTCCACCTCTGCTCCCCCTATAATTGTAAATTCTAACTTTTGGAGTATGTTTTGGTCTCTCAAAATGCCCCCAAAGGTTAAGATGTTCGTTTGAAAGGGTTGCAATGGAGGTTTGGCTCTAGGGCCGAATCTACAAAGACGTATAGCCACATTTGACCCTCTGTGCCCCCTTTGTTTTCTTGAAGATGAATCATGGAATCACCTGATATGGATTTGTCCTTTTGCAGCCCGTCTTTGGTTTGCTAGCCCTATTGGTGTGGACACAACTCGTTTGTCTATATCCTCTGTGTTGGACTGGCTTAGCTGGGATGTTAGCCCTTGCACTACTAAAACTCAAAAGAGGAATATTTTGTCTCAAAAGTGTATTGTGTTGTGGTCTATTTGGCTGGTTAGGAATGATGTAGTGTTTACTAAGAGGAATCCAAAAATTACCAATGTATTATCTTTTATGTCATCTATATTTGCTGATTTGGATATGCTGTGTACTGACCAATTAGGTTCCAGAACTAGGGGCTCCTCTGCACAGCCCCCATTCCCAGGCCCACAGATGTAAATGTTGCCCAGCTACGCCCTGTATAGAGACTCATCACATATGGCGCTGTAAATATGGTGTCTCAGGTTGTCGTTGGTGCCGCTCTTTTGTTTGATGAGGATTATACTTTGCAAGGAGGCTCCACAGTTTGCTACTAAGGTTCAGATCCTTTATTGGCTGAGGCACTGGGTGTTAGGGCAGGATTGATGTTGTCCTAGCAGTTTGCTCATCACCCCCATCACTTTGCTCACAGATTCGTCTCTCATGGTCGCAGCTGTTAGGAATCCAGATCAAACCCCTACCGTGCTTTATGGTGTCATCACCAATATTTCTCATCTTTGTTTGTCTTTTTCTGATTTATCTTTTGTAAGGTCCCAAGAACCTCTGTTTCTCCGGCACATGATCTTGCGAAAAGATTAATTTTGTTGAACTTGTTTGGATGCTGGTTGTTGTTAAATATCCCCTTAGAACTGTTTGTTTATCTGGGAATTTGTGTTTTGGTTGCAATGTGTTTCAGTTGTGTATGCTTTCCTTTTTTTTAATATATAGACTCCTATTACCAAAAAAAAAAAAAATGAATATGTGACAGACTACATGTATTGGGGACAAGGATGCATCAAATTGTTATTTATAGGGTCACCAGACAACACTTGATTCGATCAAGTTAGACTAAAAAATTAGTAACTATCGATAAAAAAATCTTAATCTTTTAAAACATTTGTTTATTGTTATTTTCTTTCTCTCTTAAAACTCTTATTTTTCTTTTATGTTTCATTCTCTCTTCAGTCTTCACACGTAATTTTCTTACCGTGTTTTTTTTTTCATTCTAATTAATTTTTCTTTTTTTAACTGACAAGGAACAGTTGTAGTTTTTGTTATTTTCTTTATATTTATATGGGAAACTAATAAGTTTTTTTTTTTTTTAAACCATTGTGAATATATATATAGAGTTGTATTTTAACATTTCCGTTTGAAAAAAATTGTTAATTCAAATTAAAATTATATTTGATCCGATTGAATTTTTTAGCTATATAAAAAAATTATTGTACGCCCGTACTCTGGATCCTGAATTCGTCGCTGATTGAAGATACCGTACATTGTCTCTTCCATTTTTTTTTTAATCTTATGTCTCCTCCATAGAATGAGACTATCCACTCTTTTATTATCTACTAGAGTTGTGGCAATGCTTTACCTAACCTGCAAATAGTGACAAGGAAAATGCTAAAGAGTGTGACTTCAAAAAATATGACAAAAGGGTGACTAAGAGGCAAAATCAAACAAAATACCATTCTTAATCTACTTTGTCATTTCGCATATATATATATATATATATATATATATATATATATATATGCTGTTAACCTATCCAACAATGAAAACAAAAATACATGCACCTATCTTTTTAAAAAATATCCAAGAATGAACATCTATCTAATTGTGAGAATTATAAATTTATATATATCAAATTGCACATTATGCTGAATTGATTTTACAAAAAAATAAATGAGAAATTGGTTGGAGGTCTTCTTAATACCCTATTAGACAAGGTATATAAAGTACTCATTAGCAATAGTTTGTGGATTGCACTCTTTTAATGAGCTATATTTTATAAGCTTATTGGGGCATTGATTCATTGATGAGTCTAGATCAATTAAGAATAGTTGGACAGTTATTTCCCAGCTAGATAGATATTTAGGAATAAGAACAAATAAACTATTTGAGATTGTGAATATCTGAAATTTAAATTGTTGATATTATTTATCATCCATTTTTACTATCACATTTGACAGAATGATGTGAAAAGTCGAAATTGCCCCTGATACTTTTATGTTTACTTCGACCAGAACTAATCCGGCCAGAACAATCCGGCCTACCACCACCCAACTCCGGCCGACCACCACCCTACTCCGGCCGGCCACCACACAACTCCGGTCAACCACCACACAACTCCGGTCGACCACCACACAACTAGGGACAGATTTACAAGAAATTGATCAATTTCAGAATGTGGTTCGCATTGCATTTGACATGTAAGAATGTGGCTCAAACATTATTATTATTATACAAGAAAATAAGAAACGGCTGTTCTCAGATTTACAATGCCTGTTTGGTTCCTCCCCCAACAAACAACAAAACAGCTCTCCCTATCATTAACACTAATTAGATAGATAACTCTCAAATTAGCTATTAATTTACACAGAATACAATCAACAACTACCTGATAGCCAATCCAATCATCCACAGCTAATCCAATCAATAATCTCTTTCTTTCTCTTAAGAAGTCGAACACTCGCCAAGTGAAACCGAAGCAAATGAAGAGGAAGCCCATACCTTGGCATGCCTCGCCCGTTCATGGAAGTTCCTCTTCTTACTTAGTCTCAGTTTGGTCCATAACCTCCTGATGTCAACAACTGGAACGACACGACCTAATACATGAAGGCTCGCATCTCCAAAGATTCCCAAGTTCAAATGCAGAGCATAAGACATCCAGAAGGCTTTCAAATGAGATAATACTTTTGGAACAACTGCCCAGATTGCCCTCAAGCAAATAAACAATACTGCAAATATTAGATAAGGTTCTTGTGTCGCCATCTCCTTCATCGATAAACCACCACTCAGGAGCTTCTTAATGGGAGCTTCATTGATTTGGGGAGTCATGGCCATAGGTTGATTCAGCATGAACTGAACTGGTTCGATTCCTAATGGAAAATATTGTAATAAGTTGTTTAAGTGTATTATTGATTACAGCACGTGTAAAGTTTATATTTTGATTGATGCAGAAATATATTACCAGTGTTCTTCTCGTAAAACTGAGCAAGTGAAATCAGTTTTTTTGGACCACGGTACCGAACCACTGAAGTCTTGTTCAACAGTAATATTGTAGGCAAGCTATGAACACCGTACCTTGAGAATACACTGCAATGACCACGTTATGAATTGGGAGGATTTATCATGGTAAGATGTAGAGAGGAAATTTGAAGAATCATAGGAAGAAAACCAAATGAAGCACAAAAATTGGGTAGTAAGTATGCACCTTGGCATAACTGAAGAATGATCTACTGTGAGATGATCGATCTGAGGAAACATAGAACTCAGAGCATCATAAGCAGAGAGTGTAGTCGGGGAGAAAGTGCACCAGGATGCATAAAAAAGTATTGAAGTGTATCTGCTTTCGTGGTTGGTCTCCAAAAATCTATCCAGAAAATCTCCATCCACCTATCGAAGAACAGATTACTGTTTAGTCGAGAGCACCATTAAGCTAAAACAAAAGTAGAACCAATGGCAATGCAGAAGAAGAAATTAAACTGAATGGCAGACAAAACTAAATGGTTGGCAACTTGCATCGCCCATACTCAAACAGATGAAGCTGAAGCAACAAAGTGAACTTGTACAGCATTTTATATAAATGTATAATAGGGATCAGTAAGGCTGCATGCCTCTCCTCTTTATTGAAGTTTTACACAAAAATAATCTTATTCCTATAATAGGCAGATTTAGCTATCATTTACGATTTACCACCAAGACTAGCTAAATAACGAGCAATTCCTTTTTCACTAACATTAACTATATACCAATAACATCAGAGATTGTGCTCAACCAAAATAAGTAACGTAAAAATAGTTCCAGTCCACCCGTTAGACACCTGTTTGCCCCTCTGATATTAGAGTCAAGTTAGATCACACATCTTTCTGGACCAGATGCTAGAGTTGTTTGCATAATCTGGCATTATTATTATTATTATTTTTGTTCGCACATCTTTATAGTCTATTTATTTACAAAAAAAGCAGGTTCAAATACACCTGCTAAGGACTGGTAAGAGATTTGTTCTACAAACAGCTAAAAATATTCCTAATTGATCAAATGAATAACCTCAATTCAGGAAACTCCAAAAGAAGGAACTAGCAGACTGAAACCTCACAGATATAATAAACCTTTTGAAATTTGAATATCATCATGATCATAAACCGCGTAAAGGGTCTTAATTTCAGTGCTTGAAATACATATTTAAAAGCAGCAGTGCAGCACATAGTTACACAGCCAATAATCCAGTTAAACTGGATCGTTTCTCAATAGATTTGTAGCATTAACACCACCATTCGATGATAGGGAAAATGTGTGTGCATTGCATACAGTACACTATTTTACCATTTTAGGGAAACATAATGTCACTAAGATGACCAAAAGTAGACAAAAAAGAGGCAATGTACCAAGGCCAAACCAGCAAGGATCACAACAGAAACGGAAATCAAGGCCATATCAGCATATTAATCGAACCCATAAAACCAAATGACAATTTCCCACAGGTGAATCGTGAACCAGGTCATGAAAGTAAATGCGGGGACTTCATCACATCAGCCTGGGATATAATTTAATTGGTGAAGCTAAGGTCACTTGTTTGTGTTGAGAAAATGAGACCGATATTTCAATTTTCGTAATCGCAGAAGTCATTTCCGATGGAACAACGAAATAAAATCAACCATCAAGACACGCAAATCAAATAATGTAGCTTGAAACAATCCGTTTAACCCAATAAACAAAGCAACTGATTTAACCTGAATAGGAGGGTTTGGCGAGATCGAAATAGGGCACTGGTGATTTAAGCTGCACAAAAACGGCGCAGATTCCCGACGGCACGTCCGCAGATGCGACGACTCCGATTGTACGGCCCTGACGTAGGAGACACCGCTGATTAACAGGAACAGAAGCGCCGCAGACGGAGGCGTCATCGGGGAACAAACGAACAAGTGAAACCCTGAAGCTGGTCAAAGGAACGAACTAATCGTCGAACTTTTGACGGTGCTTCTTCCTCCAGAAATGACGACGATGGGAGCTGGAGAAGGGTCGATATTGCTGGAAACAGGATCGGTTGGGAATCAAATCGGAGCTCAGAGAAAGGTGGTTGGTGATGGCTGAGCTGATTCCTCGAAACTTCGATTCGTTCGGTCTTTCGCTATATCAGACATTTTCTAAACTATTTATTATATGACGGAAAATTGCAAAATAAACCAAAGACTTACTTTTTTTTTTTTTTTTTTTTTTTTTTTTTTTTTTTATAAAAAAAACCAGCTACTTACTATTAGTCTATTACTACACCTCAGAGTTCAGACTTTAGAGCTACTTACACTTCACGGACTTTGGATGCAAAATGCGAGGGAATTCCCAAAATATGTTAGTTTGCCAAATTTATTCTCAAATTAGGTTTTTCTATTTTTTTTAATCAGAAATATTATTTATTTTACATCCCAATGTTTATATGTTGTTACAATTGACCATAAACCGAAATAATACAAGAAATATATTAGAAAAATTGAAAAAATAAGGTACTTATATGTGAAAGTTAAAAACTAGAAAAATAATAAATTATTAATTGTGAAAAAAAATTGTAAAAAAAATTATGCTAAATATATAAATTATAAAAAAAATTGTGATATAAAATGTAAAGAAACTAAATACTTGTGATTTTTTTAAGTATGAAAATATAAAAATGAGAGCGTACATAATCCCTGAGTAAAACATGTTAAATTTATAAAATTAGTGACTGAAAAAAAAAGGTAAACTAATTTTAATTTGAAAAATCAATAGAATAATTTTAAGAATGAATTTCAATTTGTATTTTTTTTTTCACTCTTATTGAATAGTTTTTATATCATTACATGTTGTTTTTTTTGCCAATATAAAGTTGTTTAAAAACTTATTTATTTTTATATGTAAGTTTTATCATTTAATTTCACATATTTTTTAAGAAATAAAAGCTACAAAAAATGTTTGTTTGATTATTTTTTTAATGTATATTTTTATCATTTCATTAATTAGTTATTTTTATTTTTATGTTTTTAATATATTTAATCTTCTTAATTTTCAATTTTTTTCTTGTATTATATTTTGATTGTGGGTTCACTTGTAACATAATGTAAACTTTAGGATGCAAAGTAAATAATATATATTATTAAAAATATAAAGAGACCTATTTTGGGAATTAGTTTTTGAACAAGCCTAGTTTGAGAATTAGTTTTGGAAAGTAACCTAATTTGGTCATTCACTCGCAAAATCCTGCCAGAACAAAAATCCAGGTCTTGTACTTCATGTATTTCGAAATCAGATTTTTTACAATCATAATTTTTTTATTTAAATAAATATGTTTAAAGTCTCGGCCTACCCTTCCCCATCTGCCCCTTCCAGTCGAATCCATAGTTCGTCAGAACCAACGCTCCGTTCATCAAACAAACGACTGCATGATATGTACCCTTCGGAGTACCCACGATATAACTACGGGTACGGTCATATCTCATTCTAAATCCCTTCTCCTAACGTAGAAGCAGAGTATTTCTATGGCACCCCACTCGTGCGCTAGTCTTTCGTGGATGTTCCACAATCAGGGGCGCTTCGGTAACCTGGTTTCGTCCAGCTCCTACCAATTAGAAATCTCTACACCAGTCATGCAGTCATCTTCGTGTGTTAATAGAGCTGTTTGTTTCAGATTTACTGTGTGCCCTGTCTGGTATCGCTTGTTGTGCAGATCCTATGTTAGCTTTGTCGGCCTTGAGAGAGGTTTCTTTCTTCTCCGAATGCATGAACTCGTTGCTGTATCAGTTGGACTCCTCCTCACCAAGCTGTTATTCTTTGCCTCGGGTCATCTCTACCGTTAAGCCGATCTGGTGTTCTAATTTATTTATTTCCGGTGGTAATTTTGTTATTCTGATGGTACTTGCTCTACTTGTTCGAGATTTGGATGTTTATCAATCCTTTCAGGGCGGTCGTTTTTTAATTTGTACCTTATAATAATCGTCGCGATTGATAAAAAAATCTAAAAAGTAATTTAAAAGGTGTGATGGAAATTTCGAATCCAAGATTCGACAACTTCTGAAATGTGAGACAGTGAGTTGTAATAACTTATGCAAACAATTAAAACATTTTATGACTCTTGGATTGTCAGAATGCACATGTTGGAATGTATATTATTTTCGACAAATAAACTTTTAGAAAATGAAGACAATGATTTACCGTGAAAAATGAATTGCGTTTGTAATCTATTTTGGATTGGGTATATATGGCCCAACTTTCATTTGGGCCCAACACTTTCATTTGGGCCTCTCTCGTCGAATGTCATTTCAGCCCAAATTGAATCCTAGTCATCAAGAAGAGCAAGCGCTAAACTGACTTAGCCAGAGGAAACTGAGGAGACGATTCTATTCTATTTCTAGGGCATCTGCTTGATTGAAATCAACGGAGGTAGAAAATGGATGCAGTGGCAGAGAAGAGGGACTCCGGTAACCCTACCAACGACGACAACATCTCCCACTCCATCGCCGATTCATACGATTTCAACAGCAAAGAAGCTGATGAGCAGCGCTCTCGGGATCTCAAAGCTGGTCTCCATCCTCTCAGGGTTTCTTCCTGTCTCTTTCATCACGATGATTCCCTGCTTTCTATCATCAGTTTGAGATGATTGTTGGCTGATTCTTGTTTTTAATGTCGGTGATTTGCTGCTTGCTTGAATGGAAGTTGTTTAGATGAATATGCTTAAGCTATTAATTGTTGATTGTTGATGATTATGTAGGTTTTGAGAGTATAGTGGTTTCTCTTAAGCTTTAAGTTCAGATTTTAGAACACTCCATGTTCCAACAGTTACTTATTCAGTTGTTAGGTGCCGAGATATGATCTTGAACTAATGATTTTGCCGTAATTTATGAACAATTTACTAGTTTGGCGTTAATTTTCAACGTTTATGCTTACTAATGATTAAAAAAGTATAAACTTGTTGTACCAATTTTGGTTGTCTGTTTATGAGATTGATCTTAACAAACAACAATCGGCACGTATTACTAGTACACAGTTTATATGTCGAAAAGCATCTACTTGTGTAAATGTTTCTCCATCGTTATAATGCAGCTCTCGCAGTAAACCAATGGAAGGATTGGCTGTTTATGGTTTCATTTACCACTACTGTTGTAAGTAACACTGATTTTGAATTGTATCTTCTCATTGACAGTACAAATATGTCTTTTGGTACACTCGCCGCACACCTGGTGTAAGGAGTCAATCCTATGAGGACAATATTAAGAAGATTGTAGATTTTAGTACGGTAAGATCACCGATGGCTTAATTACTTGAGATCTAGGTCTATCTTGGATGGTGTGATACTCTTAGACTTATCTATAATTACGTTTATATAGGTTGAGGCTTTCTGGGTCTGCTACTGCCACTTGGCTCGCCCGTCTTCCTTGCCTAGCCCAACAGATCTGCATTTGTTCAAGGATGGAATACGTCCCCTATGGGAGGTAAAAAGAACTCACATGGTAATCGTTTCATCTGAATAACTTGGTAATCAATTGTTTTCAAATTTCAGGATTCAGCAAATTGCCATGGAGGAAAGTGGATTATACGGTTCAAAAAAGTCGTCTCTGGCCGCTTTTGGGAGGATCTGGTAAGATAAAGCACATGAAGATAAATAGTTGCAGTTATTTGACTTATTTTCTGCTTTTTCCTTGCCTAAAATGTTGTGTACTTGTACATTGAACATCATTGATATCATTACTGGCTTGTATGTGTAGCTTAAGATGGAGTCCCTTGATAGCTTATCTTGATCAATTACTCATAGGAATAGTGCCCTGCTTGTTGTTGCTGAAAGACAATTTTGAGCATTACTGCTTTACATGATATAGCATTTGATGGATACTAAAAGTTCGATGCCACTAACTAGTAATTTGTTCTGCAATTAGTGCTGATGTTTCTTCTTCTTTAGACTAGACTAGATTATTGCAGTACTGAGTTGCCAAAATGAAAAAGGGAAAAAAAGGCAACTTTATCAAATTGATGTGGAACACACTAATCAAAATGAGTTTTTTAGGCTGCCCTTCAAATGTAGTCTCTAAATAAGGCAAGATCAAGCTATTATCCATTTCTTCTGTTTCGGAATGTGTATTATTACTATATATGATGTGTGTGTCTAGGTTCTTGCACTAGTAGGGGACCAACTCGAGTACAGTGATGACATATGTGGGGCGGTACTGAGCATTCGTTTCAACGAGGACATACTAAGTGTGTGGAACCGCAATGCCTCTGATCATCAGGTCTGATTTATTGCAGATTTCATATTGTGATTGATTGTCAAGCCAGTTTATTTGATGAAACCTCTTCTGCAGGGAGTTATGGCACTAAGAGATTCGATAAAGAGACACTTGAAGCTTCCCTACAGCTACGTGATGGAGTACAAGCCTCACGATGCATCTCTTCGAGATAACTCTTCTTACAGAAACACATGGTTGAGAGGGTAGATTCATCATTTTGCTGCTGCAATTTGCGGTTTTCATGAAAGTACTATCTGGTAAGCAGCAACAAAGGGTTTGGTTTGATGAATGTTGGAGATCGGCGAGATGGTTTAACGTCGTTTTGATTCCGTTGTAGGTTTAAATACTACTGAGATACACTAGTAAGTAGTAGTTTAAGGTTTGAAACTACAGTCTCTGCTTATTTGGTTGGACAACTTAGTAGATTATGAAACAGTTTGATTTGAATTCGTTGTGCAGTTGATATTTGTTCCATTTTCTCTGTGATTCGGCATGGGTTAATTACGTAACAGGTATTTAAAAAAAAAAAAACTGAAACTTTACCTGATTTAATAAAGCAGTGAACCGTGGCAAACAAAAATGAATAAAATAAAGCAATGAACAATCTAGGGTTTACCAAAAAAAAAAAACATCTATAGAAGTGGAAGAACCCACTCAGATTTCGGCCTATGGCCTACCCTGATTATGACCGATTACGGTCAAACCCAACCCGATTCCGGTCTAGTGCGGCTAAACCCACTCCGATTTCGGCCGATTACGGCCAAACCAACCCCGATTAATCCAATTATGTACGGCCAAACCCATCCTGATTCCGGCCGATTTAGGGTTAAAAGCAGCTTCGATTTAGGATTTAGGGTTCCGGCTGATTCCGACCGATTGGAGGTGGGTGGCTGGAGGCTGGAGTCCGGGTGGATGGCCGGAATCAGAGGCTTTTTAAAAAAAAGAAGGCAAAATCGTATTTTCAACTTAATCTGTTAAAATTAGCCCCAAAATCTAACAGAAAACCACCAAATATCAACAGTTTAAAATTGAGACACCAAACTGACTCTGGTCAAAATTGTGACAGACTTTAGGTTCTATTCCCTTACTCTAATATAACTGTTAAAAAAAAAAAAGTAGAACTGAATGCCAAATAATTTTTTAACACGATATCTATCTGATGTGTTTTAGTGTGGTTACTGGTTAGTAACAATTAGCATACCGTTAATTGGTGCTGACGTGTTTGTATTGATACTACTTAGTTAAGGGCAGTGCTTGAATTAAGAAAAGAAAAAAAGCGCAACAAAAATGGAGATGCAGGGTATCGATCCCCGTACCTCTCGCATGCTAAGCGAGCGCTCTACCATCTGAGCTACATCCCCTTTTGATTTTAGTTCAACCATTGTAATATATATCATTTTATTTCAACCATTGTAATTTCTTTGTTAGACTTAGACCACACTTATAACTAAGTAGGAGTGGGCGTGGAGTCCATTAGATTTTTTTCTTTATTTAATAATTTTAGACGCCAACCTCAAAGTGTCGTTGGCAGGAAAAAAAAAAACTCAAAATGTCTTTTTTTTTTTTTTATACCACGGTCTAACTAAATGTCGAATATCCGAACTTGTATTCCCAATAACTCCCATCAACAATGTGGTAGATTTGGACTCGATTATCGATCAATCAAGACGCGGATTTATCTTTGTTTTGGGATACAATATTAATCGGCGATGCGTATGTGAGGAGCTGTAGTTGGTAACTATGGAAGATGATCTTTGTTTTGGAAACTATGGAAGATGATAATAATCTATATAAGTAGCTAGTGTAGTTGGTTTTTGTCTATATATGTGTAACTCTACACATACAAATGTTATTTATAGGATTATTATTTATAGGAAAACGGGATAAAATCACGACCAATACTTTACTCTTTACGGATCAAATCATAATCATCACTTTATCAATTACTGGATGTGAGAGAGTTAGTTGTTTAGGAGTTGAGCATGCTAAGCGAGCGCTATACCATCTGAGCTACATCCCCTTCTTGTTTTATTTTTTACACAAAGTAATCTTACCATTATAACGTGTGACACAAGAAACTAAAGAAAGAAAAATAGAGAGCTTCATCAATTAAACCAACTTGTTCAACACAAATTACACACCCAGAAAAGAAAAGCATACCACAAGAGAAGGAAATTAATTAGACTAGTGCATGTATATACTTGATATATATATATATCAATCAATCAAAGAGAAAACAAAATATAACACATGACACAACTCTCTCTCATCATATAAATATAAAGGAAATGTTCCAATTATATCAACATGCATTCAAGTACAAGTGTGGTCTAAGCACCTTTGCTGCTGCTCCATGGCTTGATCACAGCCACAACAATGATAGCCACAATGATGAGGAGGATGATGATCGCTATGCACATCCATTTCCTCGAGTTCTTCTGCAGGCTCTTGGCTCTCTGAAGCGCTGTGTTCCCGCTCTGGACATGATCCACCGCACTTGATACCTATTCATCATTCATTTATAAGGTCAACAACGTTCATCCGGATTTGACATACGGAAAATTCTTGGGTATGCTATTGGCGGTGTTTACACCAAGCCAATCAAAATCTGGTTTTAGAAAAAAAAAAAAAAAAAACTCATAATATAGTGTGACAATTGGCATAATCCTATTGATTTGGTCACTTTTTAACCTTATAATAGTTACCAAGATATGAAAATGAAGGGGCCTCAGAATTAGTTGAAAAAGACTAACCTGTGACTCTATGTTGTCAAGCATTTCTCCTTGATAATCAACCATTACTGCCATATCCATGAATATCTGCACCACAAGTTTTAATTGGATGAGCGAGCTTCAAAGTCATCATCGATTGATTCTTAAATCTTAATAATAGCCGCGCAGAGAACAAACACTGTTTTCTTCTTCATTACCTGTTGCAAATCAAGAAGCTTTTTCTCTAAATCTCTAACTGCATCATGCCGCTCTTGAATTTCTGCCACTGTGTCCATTATCTGTAAGATTGATTATACACAAGAAACTAGTCGGTTATTTACATATAGGGTAAACTTCAGACACTACAGTTTAACATTTGAAACTTCAGACACCTAATATTAATATAGGGTAAACTTTGGACAGCTTTTTAGTTATTAACCCAAAATAGCAAAAATACGAAGAATCCCAAGAGCATTCTAGAGCAAATTACTACTATTTTAAACAGCAGAGATTGGAGGAAATTTGAACAAGTGAAGAGATGAAGAAATACCTGGCCTCGCCCTTGCTCCTGAATGGCATTCTGGAAAATTTGCTCACTATCTCCAGTCTCGATCAATCTGTCAATCGTCTATTCAAAGAAAAACAAAAATTTTAGTAAACGTTAGCCATGGACTATAGTGTAGGGATGTCCAGAGTTCAGAAATATCCAATTTTTACCTCTTCATCAGGTTTACTTCCCGTTACTGGCCATTTTACCAAAGAGAAAAGGGAAACAGCTGTTAGTTTCTGGTATTTTGAAATTTAAAAAAAAAAAAATAACCAAGACAAAAAAGTCACAAACCTGTAAAAACACGTCTTTCAACAACTTCCCGATTCTCTCGCTGTATATTTTCTCTGAGAACCTGCAGAATTTGACAACACTTTTAATTTTCATCTAAAGTTAGTACAAAGGAAGTTAGATATGGTCTACGCCATTAAAATATTCACCTGAAATTCAGACATCTTCTCTTTGAATTTTTTCTTCAAGGAACTGCAAGAACAAAGAGTGAGATCAGACAGATTACCCAAACACAATGCAAGTACATCTGTAAGTACGAAAAAAAATAAAATAACAAGGAACTAGTGAACTAGTATCTATCATTGTCAGGTTACTTGTTAGGATGAGATGTATCCACACAATTATTATACGTAGAGAGAGAGATAGAGACGTACATTGTGGTTGTAGCTCTTGATCGATCAACAGCCGAACCTTTTCCACAACCAGGCTTCTGTCTATTTGACAAGTTCTATAGTAAAGAAGCAAATACACATAAGAATTTCGACGACAATGATAACTCTGTACAACAACAACAAGACGAGCTTTCACTTACTTCTTTATCAATTTCTTCAATTTTAGCTTTAATAAAGCGGGCAATCTTTCCAACTTCATCAACATCCTTTTCCATTCGGTGCTTGATTGCTAAAGACAACAAAATTATCACATTATAGTTAAAGAAAGTTTAAGTGGTGATTACTATAACTTGTAGAATAATTAAATCTTCCAACAAATCTGCAAGTAGCAGTATATAGTTGCAAAAGCAGGTAAACAACAAAATTAAGAATATCGTCTTTTGAAAGAATGATTTAAATGTGGAGAGAATCTCAGTAAGCATTATCATATTTTTGTATTCGTAGATCATTGTACTAACTGCTAAGAGCTTGCTACTTGGCCTACATGTCTCCATATATCTATCTCCATTTCTCATTGCAACCAGTAAGTGTTTATTGATCAAATCTTCTTCTGGGACCGTTGGTTTGGTAAAGGTCCAGGAGAACGAATCAAGACATGGAAATTACTAAAATGATTGATCAAGAAACACGTCAGCAGTTGCAAAGCAGAGGTTTTTCAGATTTCTCCTGGATTAATAAACCTATGCCTATTCAAAAGAACCGAGAAATTTTCAGTATGAAATGCAAGAGAAGAAAATTATTTATTATCTGTTGCGTCACATTTGGAGACTAGAGAAAGTACGACTAAGACAAGAAAATTTCTAGGACGCATTAGACTAGTACTCGAAGGAAAAATGACTAATAAAAAAATCGAGTTAGAAAACCATATTACATTTCATAGCACCAGCTTTAGTTATGGCCTTCGATTCCTCATGTGCATCCTGCATGGGATAAAGAAGTGAACTCAATTGATGCAGCAAACAAAAAAGTTCTCTGTGAAGCTTAAAGCTATTGTTTCTAGATGAAAGAAAGATTAATGTTATTAGTATTTATTTTTCTAATAATATGTTTTAAATGCAGAAAGCCAGCACCTTCATCATAAATTGTTTATCCTTGCAGGAAAGGTTCATGAAAGCACTATCTTTGACATGAACATTATAATCAACACTCTACTCTCCCAGCAAATTACGGAAAATTACTTGAGGCAAGAACAGCTCTAACAGCTACATTAGGCCCATTCGAGCACAGACTAACAAATAGTTTCTTACCTGTAATTTCCTTTGCAGCTTACTCAACTTCTCAATTTGTTTATCGATTTCTTGAACCTGTGAGAGAAAGAAGTACGCACATAATGAGAAAAAAAAAAAACAAACAAACAAGAATAACTACCTAATATCATGTTAGGATAAAAATAAAAACTTTATTCAGTTGAGCCTGAGGTAGAAGAAAAATACAAAAGCAAGCAACATGAAATTCTACCTTCTTAAAGAAGTTCTCCAAGCCAAGCTCCCCTGAGTTCTGAAGAGTACCCAGCTCGACATCTCCACCTCGGGAAGATTGTCCACGCGGGATCTCAAAGGAATCCTACAGAAGGTCAAAATTTTAGGTAGAAAAAAATTAATTCAGACCAAATTTTCATGTTGATTATGCTTGTTTCTCCATTCAATAATCCGTCACAAAAGATGAATTGCTTAACTGAACAGACTTCCTAGTTGACATTTTGTGGTTTGATTGGAGATTTTACTCTGAGAGATGAGTTAGGGAAACATAGACTAGAGATTACGGAGTAATCACACCAGTGAATTTCTTCACATCATTATGCTAGGCAACAAATAACTCATAGCCTGAAGGCTAGCCATTTTTCTCATGACACATGAAACGAAAAAGCACTATATGGTATGAAACATTCATCAGAAAACACATGACTTTGATATCGACACGACTGGGTATGGTTAGACAATATTTTTTAACATGGCGATTTAATGATGAAACAAACGACATCTTATATCAACATGAATAACGCAAAATCCTTCATATTGATCAGTAACATCAAACCCAGTAGCTTAAACACCGTGCTGAGATTTACAGTGCTCGGTATAAGAAGCATCACGAAGCCCCAAATATTTGGAATCAAAATAAAAAAAGGTGTCCCTAGCAGAAGATCCTATTTTAAATTCAATAAAGACCAAATCTAAACAATAATCATAAATTACTTAATCCACCAAAATATTTAACATTGAAACGAAAACATGAACACAATTTTTCGGGGTAATCTTTCTTGGCCGGGAAAGCCCTAAAATTCAATCAGGCTAAGATTAGCAACTGCAGACAATCGCAGGAAAGTGGATGTAATCCAATCCAGAATCCACACGCCCATATTGATTTCTGCAAACCAAACGCCGCTTAAGATTTGTAAGATGAGCTATGTCTGTCGAATTGGAGCAGTGTTATTATTAACCCTAAATGACAGTACATTGCAGAATCTTTAATCATTCAAGTGGTCTGCAGCATTATCCAACCAAATGCAACCGAAAACAAACTCAAATTAAATTCCCGCTAATTCCTAACTCTACTCTCAGCAGTAACACAAAATGCTCGGAAATTAAGGTGAACAAAAGACATGAACTTGTACGGCATATTGCAGCCAAATCCTAGATCAACCCGAAAGCAGAGCAAAGGAAATCAAAATCACGGTGAATTCAACGCAAGACACCAACTTGAGCTCAGTCAAGCCATATAGCGGGACAAGAATTTACCGATAAGAGATCGTTCATTGCGACTGAGAGTTGAAAATCAACGATAAGCCAGTAAAAGTAGTCCTTTTACGGTGTGGGTGCAGAGAGACTGCACTGCGAAGCTCAGGGAGAAGGAGATCTACTTTATGGGAGGAGACTGTAGCCCTCTGTTCAGCAGTTCAGTAAAGTTTCCAAATGAATTGAAGGGAGAAGAAGAAGAAGACGGTGCTGGCCGATGTTGGAGAAGACGAACTGGAACAGCGAGGAGAGAGAGAGAGAAAAACAGAGCGTGAAGGCAGGTTTTTTTCCTTCAACAAAAACGCGCAATCTCCCAGTTTTTTCTTTTCTAAGATGATTTCTTTACTTTGTATTGTTATTTATTACCAATGGCAAAATATATTCTTAACAAAAAAGAAATTACTTTTACTTTGACAAAACTTTCTTATTTTTGAACCCTGAGAAATCTATCTATCTGAAAGATAATATAAACTTGTTAATTTTGAATCTTAAGACTTTTGTTAAATGACAATTAGCAAGTTGCGTTTCAACATGGTGAAAGTTTCTTAAATTTATTGATCGTTTCTTAAAATTGGCGTAAAGTGCATTTATTTATTCATCAAATTTGTTTTCTAAATTTGTAGATAGCTTAGTGGGTAACGGATAGAAGAAAATGCAATCTTCCCTTATATTTGGCCAAGCAATCTTCCCTTTGATCTGCCAACTATCAATACGAATATTTTATTTATAAGATAAGAATATATTAATACTGTAAATAATATATATTGAGGGATAGTATATACTTATTTAACTAAATAAACAGTTACAATTGGTTGTCAATAATTTTTTTTTTAACAATATATATGTGTATAAAGAGGTGATTGCGATCGACTACTGCACCAATCATACTCATTGCCCGGTGATTATCGTTAAAAGGACACCACGGCTTCATGAATAACAAGGTCAAACAGGTAATGCAAATTTGCTTAAAGTTCGGTTTGCTATTCGTAAAAAAAAAAAAGGTTCAATATGTTTTCTGCAATTCGTTTGTATGTAATTTGGCAACTATCCATCTAATCTATGATATGCTGAATATATTGCAGTGTGTTTTCTGTATGTATGTGCTTCTTTTTGCAGGATAAGGGAGAAGTGTGGAGATGGCAGAGATCAGGAACCCTAGAGCAACGAATAGATTCGAGGGATTTTAGTGCGTGTTCCTTCACTCGGACACACCTCCCCCTCAACCCTAAACTATATAAACAATCCGTTACAATCATAAAAACAAGAAGGAACACTTATGCCTTAAATTAATACAAAAATTCTAAATAAGTCCAACCAAGCAAATAAACAATCTGGCCAAACAAACCCAAGCTACCAGATCCGAAAATAACAAGCCCAACTAAATAAATACAAAACAGTTCAATATAAGGCCCAAACACAAGAGAACCCAGTCTTGACTTCAAGACTCCCCCTAAAGATGGCAATGCTAATATATAAAATAATTCAAAAACACCTTTAATCTCGAAATTGATCAAATCAACTTAAGTAGCACCAGACTTCACCCAGCATCTGCACCATTAAATATCTGCTTTTCTTCCCTGAAAATGTTTCTCAAACCAAGCTTAGAAGAAAAAATATGATGCTTTTCAGCACCCAATGGCTTAGTAAATATATCTGCTAACTGATCTCCAGTACGCAAATGAACAAGGGTAATAGTACCATCCAAAACCTTGTCTCAGTCAATTTCTATGTGTTTAGTTCTTTCATGGAAAACATAATTATTGGCAATTTGTATGGCAGCCTTATTGTCACAATGGAACAAAGTAGGCTCAACCTGTTTAAAACCCAGCTCAGCCAACAATCCTCTTAACCAAATAACTTCTTTCAGCAAATGACCAATACTTATATATTCAGCTTGTGCTGACGAAGTTGAAACTATGGACTGCTTTTTGGATTTCCAAGATACCAGAGAATTGCCCAATTTAACACAATATCCATTAATGGATTTCCTACTCTCTAGGCATCTTCCCCAATCAGCATCACAATATCCAAACAACTCAGCAGAAGAATCAGAAGATAGCAAGATACCTTTACCTTTACCTGGTTCTAACTTTAAATACCTGATAATCCTCATTGCAGCATCCCAGCGGAATTTCTTTGGATTCTGCATATATTGGCTAAGGTGTCTTACTTCAAAAGAAATGTCATGTCTGGTGACGGTTAGATATAAAAATTTGCCTATCGGCCTTCTAAAAGATGTTACATCACTTAGGACTTTATCCTCTGGATTCAGACCTAAGTGATCATCATAATCCTTGCTGGTAAGCTTCAAATTTAACTCCATAGGAGTCTCAGATACACGACAACCTGACATACCCACAAATGCAATTAGTTCAAGGGCATATTTTCTCTGAGAGAGGATAATACCTTTCTGACATCTTGCTACCTCAATTCCCAGGAAATAGTTCAACTCTCCTAGGTCCTTCAGCTTGAAACTGGTTTGAAGGACCTCTATTAATTCTGCCACTAACTTGACACTGTTTCCTGAGATAAGTAGATCATCAACATATACTAACAAACCAACAATTTCACCACCATCAGTTTTGGTAAAGAGGGAATAATCATGCTTAGATTGCACATAACTAGCATGAACAGCTGTAAACACCTAATTTTGGTACGCGCGACACGTGCGTAACACGTCAAAAATGTTATGTGTAACGCGTTTAAAAAAGGAAGTATTTAAATATGGAAGGTCACGGGGTTGCCAAAAATAGGCTCAGTTTAAATTAGGACAGTACATATGCAATAATGTGATGTAATAAATCAGAAAATATATAATATATATATTTATATATATATATATTTTCGGATTTAATAGGGAGAATATTGTGGGAATATTGATTTTCCAATTTTTGGGTGTCAATTTACCTATAAATAGGTACCTATTACATGTAAAAAAACACACAGAAAATTTGAGAATAAAATATTAGTTTTTTTCGGAATACGTGCAGTGACTGAAAAATTTCTCTTCCCCTTCCCGTACGTCCGCCGGAGGTTCGCCGGTGTCCACTCTTGGCCGTCGTCCAGCCTGCGTCGTCGTCCAGGTCTCTTGGCCGTCCAGTTGCCGCCGATAGCACTGCCCGCCGCTGCCGGAGGTTGTCCCGCTCGTCTCGCTTGCAGTCGGCGCCGGGAAGATCGCCAGACAGTAGCCTGTCGCCGGAGATTGCTGCCCTGTTGTCGTCGTCGGAGCTCAGCCGTCCCTGCTGCCGTCGTCGGAGTCCCGCCGTCCTGGTCCTTGCTGCCGGCGCCGTTCCCACCCAATCCCTTGCTGAAGAAGACGAAGGTAAGTCCGCTGCTGTTTTTTTTTTTTATTATTATTATTATTATTATTATTTCTGTTATTATTATTATTATTAGTATAGTTATTATTATATCATGTTAATTAACTAGTTTAGATGTAGATTAGTAAAATAATATGCCTAATGAATATTTGTGTAATATGTGGTTATTAAATTATGCTAGGATTTTGAGCATGTTTAACGTTAATTAGATTTTTTTTTTTCAATTAGGGAATCTAGGCGTATAATAGGTTTTTTAGGTTTAATTTTGCCGATATTAATTATTTCACATGAAATTAGTTTAATTTTGAAACTGGCAAATATGTTAATTAAGTACCGAAAGAGCGTGATTAGAAAAATATTTTTTAAATTCGTAACAGAACCCCCGAACCCAAATCTTTAAACGCAGACCAATTAATTGCTTAGGTGCTAATTCGTTTTTACCTAGGTAATTTAGGTTTCTAGTTAGCCGTAATTAGCTAGTGGCGACTCTCTTTCAAAATCCGCGTTTTCAAAACGTATTTCGCCGTAGGTCGGATTTTTAGGGTCTGACAAGAGCAGTGGTCAATTTCAAATTTCATTGCCTACTAGCCTGTTTTATGCCATAAAGGGATTTGAGTAATCGACAAACTTTGGTACCATTGCCCCCCTGAGTACCAAATCCCTCAGGTAAAGACTTATAGACTTCTTCAAACAAACCCCCTCGTAAAAAAACATTGTAAACGTCCATTTGAAAAATGGGCCAATCATTTGAAGCAGCTAAAGATAAAATAACACGAACAGTGTTCATTTTTACCACATGGGAGAATGTTTCAAAGTAGTCAATTCCATATGTTTTCTTAAATCCCTTAGCAACTAATCTAGCTTTATACCTTTCTAAACTGCCATCTGAGTTATACTTAAGCTTATAAACCCACTTACAACCAATAGGTTTCTTACCTTTAGGTAGAGTGACCACTTCCCAAGTCCTATTGTTCTCAAGTGCAGTGATCTCCTCAGACATAGTTGTGACCCAATTAGGATCCTGGAAAGCCTCCTCAAAGCTGCAAGGTTCAACCAGCTTGAAAAAAGAAGTTAAATAACACTGATATTGATCGGATAGATGCTTATATGATACAAAGTCCTGAATTGGATAAAGAGCAGAACTATTCCCCAAAACATAATCAGAAGACCAGACATATGGTCTAATAGTTCTCCCAGATTTAGTTACCTGCAAGTAGGGCTGTAAACGAGCCGAGTATCTGGCAAGCTCGACTCGACTCGACTCATTTTACTCGAGCTCGAACTCGGCCGAGCCTTAATTTCTCGAGCTTGAACTCGACTCGATGCCGTACTCGACGAGTTCGAGTTCGAGCTCGGCTCGACTCGATAAAATTATATTTTTTCAATTAAATCGTAAACGGCGCACCTTAGCTCGAGCTCGAACACGACTCGATTGACTTTTGGCTCGAGCTCAAACTCGACTTTAACTCAATATATATATATATATATAATATTATTATTTAAAACTCGAAAAACTCGAGCTCGGACTCGAACTCGACTCGAATAGGAAAAAGTAAAAAGCTCGATTAGGCTCGCGAGCTTCTCGAGTCGAGTACCAGTGAACTCGAACTCGACTCGGCTTCAGAAAAAGCTCGACTCGACTCGAAATTTAGCGAGTCGAATTCGAATATCGACCGAGCCGATCTCGGGTAGCTCACGAGTAACTTGACTCGTTTACACCACTACATGCAATGGAGGATATATAATAGGAGGAGAATCAATAGGGTCACATCATGAGGAACAACAAGATTATCATCAACAAAGACAACATCATGAGAAACAGTATCAGAACCAGCATTTATATTATCATCATCATTATTGTCCTCCAATTCAGATGAATCATCTATATCCTCAGTCATAACATCATTGGAAGAGTCATCTGTGCTATACTCAATGAAAATAGGCTTCTGATCAAGTCTGTTCCTTCTAAAAGAAAAAATGCTCTCATTAAAATGAACATCTCTGTTTACAAAAAAAAAAAAATCTTTTTTTAAATCATAGAGACTATAACCTTTTTGTAACTCGGAATATCCCATAAAAACATAGGGAATGAATCTAGAAGCAAACTTGTCAGTCACAACTAAGTCTTTGGCATAGCACAGACAACCAAATACACGAATATGAGAAATATCAGAGGGCTTTCCATGAAAAACTTCCAAAGGGAATATTTAAGCAAGAACAGTGCTAGACATCAGGTTAATTAAATAACAAGCAGTTAATATGCATTCTCTCCAGAAGGGGTCATGAATATGGGCTTGCAATTTCAAAGCTCTAGCTACCTCAAGTAAATATTCTTTCTACTCTCATGTTTTGTTGGGGAGTGTAGGTGCATGAGCTTTGATGTAAAATGCATTTATTAAAAAAAAATGCTTTAACTGCTCATTAAAAAATTCACCTCCATTATCAGTCCTAAAGCACTTAACATGTTTTTCAAATTGATTTTCAATCATAGAAACAAAGTTTCGCATAACAATCTCAACATCAGATTTAAACTGCAATAGATGTACCCAAGTCACTCTGGTATGAGTATGATCATCAACCAGAGTTTAAAAAAAAAAAAAAAACATATTTTCATCATATGTCACAAGAATAACGTCCCCACACATCACCACGTATCAAATCAAAAGGTACATGAGCTCTAGAACTAGATATAGGAAAATATTTTCTAGTAATCTTTACTCTAGGACAAATGGGACATTCTCTTAAAGAGAGTTTTCCTTTATTAGAGATACTAACTGACTGAACATTCTGCAAAGTTTTAGCAGGGGAATGCCCAAAAGAGTGACATTATTGATTGAAAAAACTGAAAAACTAGACTCAGGGGTGTTTGCACCTTGGAGGAAGTACAGTCTTGAGTCTGCTTTACCATTTGCTAGAACCCTCCCACTTGAGAGGTCATGTATAATAGCACACGAGGAATTGAAAAAACAGAACAGTTCAGTTCAGTAGTTAACTTTGCAACAGATAATAAGTTGTACTTAAAATCAGGGGCATATAAAACATTGTCCAACGTATTATCTCTATCAATGTAGAAGGTCTCAGTTCCTAATATATAAGAAAAATCACCATTGGGTAGTAAAAAATTTGTTCTAGATACATTTTTTTAAATTGTGTAACCAATCCCTTTTGTTTGTAAAATGATTTGTGGCACCAGTATCTATGATCCAAAAATTATGGCAATTGCTTAAAAAATAAGTAGATAAGGAGATACCAGCATTGGTAGCAGAGGTGTTCATGTCAACAGTGGTAGCACCTGCTGTGGAGGCAGTCCTTCCGCCCTGCTCCATTGTTTGCAAAAACCTCTCAAACTGACTAGGGGTAAAGGTAATGACACCACCATCAAGAGAGGAACCATCCGAGGAAGGTTTCTGAGAGTTGCATGCAGCATATGTGCCATTTCCATTGACAACATTTGCTTTGGGACCACCTCCTTTTTCCTTCATCTGATCCCTTCTCTTGAAGCAATTGTCCTTTGAATATCCTTTCTTGTGACAAAAGTCACATCCCTTTGTGTAGCAACAATCAACAATGTGCTCTTTCTTGTGGCATAAGGTGCACTCAAGAGCAGGGTTTCCCTTTGGTTTATCTGAATTGGTAAACACATTCCCATAGATCACATCAACTGAAGCATCAATGTTTGAGCTTACTCCCCTCTGACTTTCCTCTTGAATCAGGAGAATATATGCATTATCAACTGAGGGAAAGGTTCACGCAACAGCAAATTACTCCTGATAGTAGAGTAATTATCATTCAACCTCATCAAGAACTGAAAGAGACGCATATTGTCCATGTGATCCATATATTTCTGAAAATCATCCACATCAAGTGCAGGAAGTGCACATACATCATCAAATTCAGACCACAAGAGTCTCATCTTGGTAAAAAAACTTGAAACATAATTCAAGCCTTGTCGAGTCAAGACAATTTCTCTATGCAATTGTTACACTCTAGATCTGTTGACCTTGTCATAACGTTGTTTCAGCTCATTCAAGGCGAGCAAAGCAGTTTCAGTGTACATAATAGTGCTAGCAATTTCTTTGGAAACTGAATTCGTGATCCAGCCAAAGACTACGGCGTTACATCTATCCCACAAGTCATGTAAGGCAGAATCATATCCATCACGTAAACAACTTCCAGTCACAAAGCCTAGCTTGTTTCTACCAATCAAGATAAAACGCAAGGCATGACTCCACATAGGATAATAAAAAATACCATTGATGATGTGCGAGGTAACGCATGTCCCGGGGTTGTCACTCGAATGAAGAAACAACAGATGATGTGAATCCACTGAGACCATCAGATTACCTCCAACATTCGTCAGCGAGGTTTCTTCTGCCATAAGAGCTCGAGATAAAAGGCGAATTAAAGATCCGAACTCTGAAGTGGTGGCTGAACCGACGACCTTGTAGATCTAGGGTTCCAAAGTCTCGGAGAAGAGAGACGACCAGCAACGGAACACGAATCGAACCAAAAGCGATGCGGGAAGACTAAAATATTGCGATCTCTTCATCAAGACAAGAAGCGAACCGCATGTAAGAACCCGATCACGAACGGGACGTCTTCGAAGACGCAGGAGACAACATGATGAAAGAACCGCAGCAGAGATCTCATATATTGTGGTGGTAAGTTCCAAGCATGGAGCAAGGATCGAAATCCTGCTATGATACCATGTGAATGTTAGCATATGGTGACTGGGCACCATAATTGGTAACCCATTAATATGTATACGTTACCTAAGAAATTGGGTAAATGTCACATTAGGGAAATTGGGCTTGACCCAAATCCCAATTGACATGAGAGGCCCAAAATATTGGGCCTCCCTTATACATGGCCGACCGAAACTTTGGTGGTAGGGGCAAAGTGGACTTTTGTCCACTTTGCTCCTCCTATAAATAAAGGGTGTTAGGGTTTTATTTGGGGTAATTCACAATTCCTCCTAAGTGGTGATTTGAGAGAAAACACTCCCCCCTAGAACATAGTTTCGGTCGAACCATATTGCACCACCAAGGGTGTGCCAATTTGCTTAGAGCAAATCACTCCGGAGATCTGTCCATGCCAAGAATCGATCACAGGCTTTGCTGTGGAGACAATACCATGTAGGACTTCCTTAACAAGAATTTCTACGGGTTCCGTCCGGTGGGTCGTGAACTCCCTCAGCAGGATCCTTGGGGACTACGGAAAGGGTTTAAGGTATGTGCATATCTTCCACTGCGTAATTCTGATTACAAGCATGTACCTTGTTTATGTTTCCGTAGTAATCTGCCTCGTAATCCATCAGTGGTATCAGAGCCTGTGTTAGAAGTTCTTGATTTTGATAAATTGATGTTCTTGAAAATTTAAGTTTCTGGCCGAAAATTTAAAGATGTGATTTTTAAAATTTTTGAAATCTTAAGTGGATGTGCCGAAATTTTCATGATGTTCTTAGTAAAACTTGATGTTATCTTCAAGTAAAATGGGACTTTTATCAAAATCAAACATTGGATTGTAGATCTTATTAAATTTTGTCTTGAAATTTGACCACTTTTTTCCAATTTAGTGTTTTCGGCCGAACCCTATAGGAATTACAAGGTGACATTTTTTAATTTCTTAGGCCCCGAGTTAGAAGTTTCGGCCGAAATAGGTCTAGAATATTGTTTACCATATTTTAATTTTTATTAAAGGTAACAATATATCTGTAATTGGAAATATAAGGATAGGTTCACATTAAATATATGGAAATATATATAACTATCAATATATATAGTTAATTTATAGGGATTGAAATATTATTGATAGATTTAGTTACCTAAAAGATTAAGAAAATATATTGTCAGTATATTTGTTTCCCTATTAAAGATATTGACAATATATATATATATATATATATTATTGGGCCGATATTTATATATATGTATATATTGTTGATTGATTTATATCTTATAGATAGAATCTTGACAATATATATATATATATATATATATATATATATATATATATATATATATATATATATATATATATATATATGTGTGCCGATTTTTATATATATATATATATATGCAATATTGGAAATTATTTTATATAGTTAATAATTTTTGGAGGCTAAGTTAAGTTTTTAGTGGACTTTAAAACCCTAATTAGCCCACAAGATTATTTCGGCCCAACCCTAAGTGATTAATGGGCCGGTCCAATTTGCTAAACCGAATAGGAATAAAAGCAAACCGGATTTTCTCGGTTCGACCTAGCCGGGTTGGTTCGAACCGATGTAATTAAGTGAACCTAACCGAACCGGTTTTGTGTGTTGAACCAATTTTGTATACCCTAAACTGATACAAAAGTTCCAAATAAGTCCAACCAAGCAAATAAACAATCTGGCCAAACAAGCCCAAGCTATAAGATTCGAAAATAACAAGCCTAACTAAACAAATACAAAACAGTTCAATATAAGACCCATACACAAGAGAACCTAGCTTGACTTCAAGAATTGGTAGATTTGGATACTGGAGAGTCTTATCTGTGTTTAATGGTGTTTTGTATTTGGGTTAAAGGGTCTTTTGGTGCCATATGTTTGACCACTGTTGATTTTTGGTTTCACATGTTTTATTTTGTAGGCTTTTGGTGCATCTGTTAGTCAACGGTTAATTTTGACCGTTAAATAATTTTATTTTGGTCAATTTAGTCCCTAATATTTTCCGGCCACCACACAAGGCCGCAGCCGGCATGAACCCATCCAAGCCCACCGGTGACCACCAACCGGGGCCGGAAGGCTCCGATTAGAGCCGTCTAGCCCCGATTGGTTGTCACCGGTCGGTTTGGGTGGGTTCCGACGGCCTTTAGAGGTGGCCGGGATATTTTGGTCGGTGACCGGAAAAAGATTAGGGACTAAATTGAACAAAACAAAACTATTTAACGGTCAAACTTAACCGTTGACTAACATATGTACCAAAAGTCTACAAAATGCAAACATATGACACCAAAAACCTACAAAGTAAAACATATGACACCAAAAACCAATAATAACCAAACATATGACATCAAAAACACTTTAACCTTTGTATTTTTGAAACATTGTGAGTTTTTAAGTTCTCGTGACTATGGTGGGAATTGGGACACTTCTGTAAATTATTGAAAGACTTGAAAATGAAAGCTTTGGCTCCATTTATATTGTTTCAAGGAAGAAAAAGAAAAATCCAAACTTTAAAGGTTGACAACATTTAAGATGAAGGAATGAATGGTCTCTATCCTACTAACTTTGACAAAACTTGCCTATCTATATATGCCTCCATTTATATTGTTTCAAGGAAGAAAAAGAGAAACCAAACTCCAAAATTTGACAACATAAATAAGAATGAAATCCCTAAAGATAAGGACTATATATGCGGCGAAATCAATAATTTTGATTAAATTTAAATATTTGGTTTCAAATATATATTATTTTGCAACGTGACACAATCAACATTTATCGTTTAAAATAAATCAGAAAAATACATATTAAATAATAACGCATAATTTCAATGTCTACAAATATTATTATTTACTTTTTATTGTATATATCGTAATCAATTATAAATTTTTTTTTACAGTATTATAATTCATAAAAAGTTTGTCGGGTCAATTTATAATGGATAAAATGTTAGTCATGAACGTTTTCTCATTCCTAAAGCTCCACTAAAATTTAAAAAATATCTGGTTATTTATTATTTATTATTGGGTGAAAGGTGAAACCACTCCGCCATACATAATAATTATAGGGTTATTTTACATGAATGATGAATAAGTCATGACCACCACTGAGCGCTTACTCTCAAGTGGTTTGGCTCCGAGGTCCCAAGTTCGAAACCCCTCAGGGGCGTCACCTCGTGTGATTACGTTGACGGAGCCAGTGCATGCGCTGGTTGTTCGCTAAGTCTGGTCGGAAAAAATCCAGACCGTGAGCTAGAGAGAAAATGAATAAGTCATGTAGATTTTCTCATTCCTAAAGCTACACTAAAATTTAAAAAATATCTGATTATTTATTATTTATTATTATTGGGTGAAAGGTGAAACCACTCCACCATATATAATATTATAGGGTTATTTTACATGAATGATGAATAAGTCATGTTGCATGTTTTGTGCAAAAGTACAAGCCCAAAAGAAGAAAATGACAAATGTTTTGCATGATTAGGGGAGGAGAGTAAAGACATAATAATAATAATAATAAGAATAATAATAATAATAATAATAATAATAATATGTCTACGAATCCGTGACCAACCGCATCGGCCCATGCCCAAACAACTTTGGTGCTGTCATGTTTCTTTCCTTCCGAAAAATGGGTTCACGTGAGGTTCTGTAACCAATGAGGGCATTTCCGTAATCTAACACAATCCCTTATCCACTCCTTATAAATTTATCATCTACTTCACCATACAAAAATATCAATCTTCTTCCATTCCCAAATTATCAATAGTCATGGACTTGGCAATTTCACTCCTCTTTTTTGCACTTCTATTCTTCTTCACAACCAAAGCAACTACTACCCCTTGTGCTTCTCCATCAAACAACCAAGACCTTTCCATCAACCACATTTATGGAAAATGCTCCCCATTCAACCCGCCCAAGCCCGAACCCGACTGGGTCGACACGGTTCTTGACCTAGCCTCGAAAGATTCGGGTCGGGTCAAGTACCTGTCCACCCTGGTGGCTCGGAAAACCACCGCGGTGCCTATTGCCCCGGGCCAGCAGGTCGTCAATGTAGGCAACTACGTGGTCCGGGTCAAGATCGGGACACCGGGCCAAACCATGTATATGGTGTTAGATACTAGTAGTGATGCGGCTTGGGCACCGTGCTCGGGTTGCACGGGTTGCTCCTCCACACTCTTCACCCCGAACACCTCCACCACTTATGGGCCGCTCGACTGTTCCGTCCCACAGTGTACCCTAATCCGTGGGGCCCAGTGCCCCACTGCTGGCTCTGGCTCTAGCTCGTGCCTCTTTAACCAGACATACGGCGGTGCCTCTAGTTTCGCCGCAACCCTAGTCACCGACTCTATAACCCTGGGCCCGGATATTGTCCAGAACTACACCTTCGGGTGCATAGGGGCAATCTCTGGCGGCTCAATCCCTCCCCAAGGGCTACTCGGCCTCGGCAGGGGTCCCTTATCTCTCCTTTCCCAAACCAAGTCGCTTTATTCAGGCGTATTTTCTTATTGTCTCCCTAGTTTCAGGTATTAAGAAATAAATATATTTTATTATTAAAAATATATATCTATTACTAATATAACTTAATTAAAATATTTTTTTTAATATATTTAATCTGTAATATCAGGTCATACTACTTTTCGGGCTCGCTCAAGCTCGGACCCATAGGTCAGCCGAAAAGCATCCGGACCACCCCGCTCTTAACCAACCCGCGCCGCCCGTCGCTCTACTTTGTCAACCTGACGGGGATCAGCGTCGGTCGGGTCTTGGTCCCAATTGACCCGACGTCCCTAACCCTAGACCCGGTTACTGGGGGTGGGACCATCATCGACTCAGGAACCGTTATCACCCGGTTCGTCCCACCGGTCTACAATGCGGTTCGGGACGAGTTTCGGAACCAAGTCAAAGGTACTAATTTCTCGAGCTTGGGATCATTTGACACGTGTTTCTCGACCAACTCCGAGGCCACTGCACCGGTAATCACTTTCCACTTCACGGAGTTGGATTTGAAGCTGCCATTGGAGAATAGCTTGATCCACAGCAGCTCTGGGTCTCTTGCATGTCTGGCCATGGCAGCCATGGCGAACAACTCGGTATTGAATGTGATAGCTAATTTGCAGCAACAGAATCTTAGGGTTTTGTATGATACTGCCAACTCTAGGTTAGGGATAGGCCGTGAGGTCTGTAACTAAAACTGTAGGGATTTATTTTCTTCTACCTTTATGAGTTTGGTCATGAAATTAAGGTTTTTTATGGTTGGTTGTGGCAAAGCTACTGAAATATAATGTACTGGCACTTTTGGATTTGGGCTTTAATTATATATATATATATATGGTTGTTTAATTCTATTACTTTTCAAAAATGAATTAATAGTGGCGATTATAATATTCTTTTGTTACGTAATGTTCGAACTTATGGTGTGAGATTTTTTTTCCGACCTTTATACTAAAATATGGTCTTTTGAAATATATGGAAAGCAACTTACAAAAAAAATAATTTATTAGCAAATAAAATAAGAACTATGTGATTGAAGGGTTTAGTTTTTTAAATAGCATGATATTATGTAGTTTAGTTTATTATATTAATTTCAAAACTAATTAAGATATGATATATATTATGATTTGATCTATGACTATTATTAAAATATATAAGTTTTAACTTATATAAATGGTCTCTGATGTGCCAAATCTACTATATTATATTAATTCGGCATCGGAAGCCCTCTGGCTGACACGTGGACAATTTGTCCAGTCAGCGTTGCCTAATTTAATCGTAATTTAATAGGGGTTCTCTAAATTTAGATACATAATATTGATTGATTTAAAATTAAGAAGTATTTTTATATCCTATTTTGGTATCTACGCAATTTAAAGAAACAAATTAATTGAAAGTTTCCTTTTAAATTCATTATCTATACAGTTTGGCTTCGGAAGACCATAGGCCGCCACGTAAGCAAGATAATAAGGTATCAAATATTATTAAAAAAAAGGAAAAATCGGCAAAAAAAAATGGGTGCAATATATGTATATGTATATAATTTTTTGGAAACAACGTACATATAAATATGTTATCATTATTATCCGTTAGCGTCTTTTTATTTTTTATTATTACTAATTATTTTTAACAAAATATAGGTGTTTATATACTTATAACTCTGACTATTTCGGTATACGGTCTAATTAGCACTTTCAATATTCATTTTTTTAAGAAAATCACATGTATTTAAAAAAATTAAGTTCTAATACAATAATTAATCACGCTACCATAATTATATATATACACTAAATAATAAAGAAATTTAATATTTCTCTTTAATATGTTTTCTTATTATTTAGAAAGAATTCCGTACACAATATTTATTAAATAAGCACTACTATAATCCTATAAAAGAAACCTAAAATATTCATCAAGGGACGTGCCGATTGCTACTGGTCCTATAGAAACTATATATATATATATATATATAAACAATATTTAATAGTTCTTTATTTCCAAAAAAAAAATAATTACTTCAGTTTTTCTTACATTATTATTTTACCTTATTTAGTTTTATTTATGTATTATATCTCGGTGATTCTCCTAAATACTATATATACGTGAAACCTACCTAAATCACCGTAGAAATTCTTTTATGCATATGCATCGTCTTCTTTCTTTTTTTAACTAAATATTGTATATTTGTATGTATAGGTTGTGAACTATATATAACCTAGCTAACCATTGGCAAAATCTCCAACCAAACTATTCTTTTTATGCAAAAGGTGATAGTGAAGCTATGAAGGACACATCGTATACGACATGTTGAAGAAGTTCCATAGAGGTTATTTAGAAATTAGAAGATTATGAATAGTCTTACAATTGGGTTTTAAATAAAAAGATGAATGCAGTTAAGAAACATTTACCATCATGTCTTTTCGTTTTCTTATAAATCATCTCAACGATCTTCCATTATTGTACACTGAGTTGTGATTTTAATTTATCAGGTTTGCATATGTTCTTCACTTCGAGAGAACAATGACATATATATTCATAACTATCTTCTTATTTTGATTGCTAGGTTTATCTTGGTTGTTGGAGAAGGTATAATCATAATTTAGTTCTATAGTCTTTATTGTGTTGCTTAATCTTCTTTAGCCGGAATAATGTTTTGTCTATGTGTATATAATATTCGACCAATTTTACATATGAATTTTTATTATTATTGTGATTAATGGTTTGATACTTTCCTTATTTAGACAAATCTAATATTGATATTTATCATATAAAGGCGTAGCATGAATACTATCATAGCCTAACTAGCTTCTCATAGTTTTTCTCTAGGTACCCAGCCTTCCCTTCTATCGCGTGGACAAGTTGGAAAAAAAATCAACCGTTAACCGTTAAGGTACGTATAATTTTATAATCACTTTTAATATATTTTAATTTAACTCTTAAACTAACACGAGTGATTTAATTTTATCTTTAGATTCTAATTTGGATCGATTTTCTTTTCTTCAGAGAGATATAGTACTTATTATTAACCCGAGGATCAAACGAGTAAGTTTAGAAGTAACGATAAATCTTTGATTATAGCTTTATATTGTGTTTTTTTAAGGTTTAAATCAATATGTTTAATTTAAATTTAGCTCTTAAACTTACATCAATGATTTTATTTTATGTTCAAATTCTAATTCGGTTCGTTTTTTTTTTCCCAAGGAGATGCTATACTTTGATCCTAATAATGATTTATCATTGTGTTTTAGGTATTTGAATATTTTTTGTACTTATAATGCTAATGATGTGAAATCCAATGACAAACTCAATATGCATGATAGGGTTTGACTTTCTTCTAGCTCCGACAATTAACGATAAATGTAAACATATCATTCTTAAAGTTATTTATTTATGATAGTCCAGTCGAACGAGAATTGGGGGCTTCACATCCTCAGAATTTCCATCACAATTGATCATATTCTTAGCATATCTAATCATTTATGACTTGAATGGTAATAAGATTATTACGGTTAGAGTAATTATTGTATTTATAGAGTGATCTGTAAAGCAATTTTAATTGTGACATATGGTAATGTGGTTGAAGTATGGGGTAATTTTATTGCAGGTTCAAGAAATTGAAAGCACGTTGAAACCATCTATGTGAACTAACTAAAAAATAATGGGTACATATGAGAGGGTTGCTTTGTAATTTGATGTAAACTTTTGTGTTTTAGTTGTTAGTAATAGCTTACTTTTTGTTTAACTAATTCACCAATTTTAGAGACTATATTTTTCTTTATAATATTATTAAAATATTATCTAAATAGTAATTTTCTTTAATACAAACTAAGATCATCAATAGATCAAATATAACACAATGTCAGTATAAAAGAATTAAATATGAAAACTGTATAGATCAAAATCACACAAGTATTTACGTATATACTATATTATGCATATTTTTTTTACATTTATTTATTTTCTTCAAATCCCCTATTAATTAATACAACTCATCATAAATTACATTGATTCTAAAATGGCTCAGTAATAAACTGAAATAAATCGATATTTTTATCTTTACTTTTATATGATTTTTTTCCCTCCGTGCACGGGTTAGCTACTATTAAAATATTTTCTACATGTATAATGTTATTATAAACTTACATTACTGTAGGAAATATATTTTATATAATTGTATGGATACTAAAATATATATATGTATGTAATATATGTTATATTTTTACTAACCATAATTTAAATACATTTATATATATATATAGTCTAAAAATACTATCTTAATTAAATGCTCGGAACATTAAGTAGTTATAATTATAATAAACATAAGTATTATATCTCTTCGGTTGTTGATGACTTATCTGACTGACACATACGCGTTTTGTTCAGTCGACGTTTCCTAATTTAATTGCAACTCTATAAATTTAGATACAAATTTTTGATTGATCTCAAATAAAAAATATTTTTATCTCATATTTTAGTCTCTACTTAAAATAAAGAAAAAATAAAAAGTTTATATTTAAATAATATATCTATACATTTCGGCTCTGAAAGCAAAATAATATATAGAATAATAATAAAATTTATTAAACAACATAGAATAATAAACAATAAAAGATACATTATTATATATATATATACGTATTGTAATTTGTATTATTATAATATTGCTCACGAGATAAAATATTTAATGAATATGCATTTTTCATCCAATAAAATGAATGCAAGGTAGGGGTTCGTATTAATTTTCAATACATATGCTTCTACTATTATTGTAAAGCTTGAGTTTATATAGTATTTAGTCATTCATTAGGGTTTAGGGTATATACACTAGATTTGAATGATGATTTAGATTTTTTTCTTGAAAAGTCAGCGTTTTCTAATTTTATTAGGCGTCTACATATTTAGATATAAAATATTGAATAACTTTTAATTAGAAAATATTTTCTATCCTATTTCAAAAATAAAGAAATGAATAATTAAAAGTTTTTATATAATTATATTAAATATACTCATATAATTAGTTTAAAAAAAAATATTCATCGTTACAAAAGAAATTTTTATTTATATATTTTTATTTTAAAATTAAAATCGATAAAGTATTTAACTTAAATATTTTTACATTTTTTCCCGCGCGGTGCGCGGGGTTAGTACTATTTGTATATTAATTTTCAAGATGTATATAACAAAATTACTTTAATTAGGCTCATAAAGTTGATGGAGGTCAAATGGTTTTCTCTTTATTTTCTTTCTCCAAGAAAAATACATACACAAATAAATATAAAATCAATGAGAAATAATGAATAAAGCACGTAAATACATTACATTACACACAAATAAAAACGAAAAAGAAAAATGAATTAAAGTCCTTGAAGATTTAGGATTTTGCATATTTAGCCCCACCATTGGTGCACAGCTACACCCTCATCCCTCAACCTTCCATACAATGCCAAACACTCCCAATAGGCCCTTCTGCACCTCCTTGGCTTGCAATCCAAGAAAAGCTCATCTACCATCTCTATGGCCTTGCTCTTCACTATCTCCTCCACCACCTCCGCCTCGGCCCGCATCACCACGTACTCCTCCTCCTTCACATTCTTCCACAGCCAATCAGACATCTCTGTCTGGGCCGCTGTTCCTTTTCCTGTTGTCGCCTGATCATCTGATACTGTCTCGATTCTGTATAGCTCGAATTCCAAGTTTCTGGTTGGATAATTTCTAGCGAACCATTCGGTTCTTCGGTCTCCCTCGCCTCTCGTGGGGGACGACCCCACGTCGATGAACACGCGTCTAGGGTAGCTCTCTAGGGTGTCCCCCATAAGGTCGGGGAGGTACCTAGTCTTCTTTAGGTACGATTTCGACCTACCTAAGGTAGATCAAGGTAATTCGACATGTTAGATGACATTTGACAACATTGTTCTATAAATGGTAAAGAAAATAGGGAATTTTTTTTGCCAACTAGGGTTTGATAAAACCGGTCTGATCAGTCTAGAACCAGTCGGAAAACAAATGTTTTGAACCGGCTCAATCTGAATTGATTTTAAACAGATTCCGTCTAAAAGATCGAACCAATATTAAGAACCGTTAATATACTTTCGTGGACTGTGGAACCGATTTTGTACTGCTCCGGAACTTGATATTTTGGAACCGAATTAGTCCAGACCGATTACAAACAGCCAGGTCTACAAAGAGTGAATCAGTACTAAAACCGTTAGTAGGAAATAGTGTTATACTGGATCATAACTGGTTTTAGAATGATTTTTTTTTTTCAAATTTAGTGTAAACCTTTATAAACAAACTGTCCATACCGAAACTGGACAAGAACCGTTTTTTTACAAAACGGTCCAGAACAGGATTCAAACAGAACAATTTTCTACAATAAACCGATACTAAAAAAATCGATTCACCTTGGATCGAAAATGTTTAAAACAGTTCTGGTCTGGGTCAGAACCGCTCTGGACCGGTTCCATACCCAACTCTACCGTCGACGAACATTTTGACCTACCTGAGGCGGACCTCGGGGGCTCTAAGAGCACGTCTTCGAGTTTGCGAAGGGCGGCTTTCTTCTCTTCCGTCGACTTGAGCCCTAGAAGTCTTCTCCTTCCGCCCAATGCACGATTTTCGCCTAGGGTTTCAGATTTCCTCATGGCTATGATCGGCGAATCCGACTTCCTAAAGTATACCGTTCTGTAATTGGTCGGAATCTCGAACATTTCTGAAGAATCTTTACTTAGGTGGATCGCGAGGATCCCGCCCATCTTGAGAATCTTGTCGATGAATTCCGACGCGGTTTTGTAACCATTCGTTACGACAAGATCGAACGTGTCACCTTCGATAGCATTCTGCCGATCGGTGTCCATTACATGGACCCGGTCGATCTCGACTTGTTGAAAAATGGAGACATCATCGTATCCGTTGCTAATGAACAAAGCCTTGTCTCCTTCTCGGAGTAAACCCTTGCTCGATAGATCGCGATAAACGGTCGATAACTTGTCTGAACGAGCACGATCGAGTCCATTATTATTGGAATTCATAGAAGTCTCGAGAACCGATCTGAACCACGGAATCGAGACAATGATGCATGCTAGGAGAACCGAACGAGCGAGAAAAGTCAGGAGTTTCGAATCGGGGAGCCTAACGATCAAATAGCTAGCTCCGGTATCGTCGAAACCGATCCCACCGCCGCCACGGGAACGCATGTATCTTTTTTGGCGCTTGATGTTATTGTTAGGGTTAGGGTTCAAAGACTGTGGCAAATCCATTTCCATTAGGGTTTTTAGAGAAGAAAAAGAAAGTTGATGAAATGGGGAAAAAGAAAGAAAGAAAGGAAGAAGCAGAAAAGATTAGCGAGTGCAAAACCTAGCAGCTGTATGGTTTCCACCCACAAGAGCTACACGATTGCTTTGCATAGAAACCAGCAATAATAAAACCAACTGCTTCATCCTCTCCACCTCCATATTTCCGCTTTTACGAAACCCTAGCTGCTAGTTCGATAAAAATCGAACTTTTACCGAATGGATTTTGACATACTTAGCGACCCATATTCGGAAATACCGCGAATACGGGAAAAAGAAGATAAGCTACTATTTCTATTTGGGGTTTTTATAAATTTTTTTAAATTTTTTTTAATTTTTTTGTGATGGTGTTTTTGGGTGTTTTAAGAGGAAGAATGGAGGATTAGGGTTGATATATGGAGGGAGAAGAAGAAACCATGCATGGGAAAGAAAATAAATGGTGGGTTATGAGTGAATTCAGCACAACCGCTTGATTTATCTGGAAAATTGGGTTGCTTCTTTGAAAATTAGTTAATTATTAAATAAGCAGATTTGATTTGGAGGGTTGGGATTAATTAATTATTTTTAATTAGCCTTTCAAACAGAAAATTAACCACTTAATTTTAGTTTTATATATGGAGGATGCATTTAAATATATTGAACCCTGCATCACATTTGTATGATCATCGTATGTGGTGTGGAGATGCCACAATACTATATGCTTTAATTAATTCACCCAAAATTCAGAGTGACCCACCACAAGTATATTTAGTAATATAATATATATATTATTAATATTATTATATGTATTAGTATAAACCATTATGATTGGGTACAGAAATCAACCAAAGTTAAGAAACTTAAGCTGGCCCATTTGTCATTTGGTAGCTTTCTCCTTAATTTTACCAATTTAATAAAACAAGCTGCCTTCCATAAACTAATCAAATTCAAATTTCATTGGAGATGCTAGTTTGAGAGGGATATATTATAGGGGTAATAACCATATTCTACCTGAATTTTGATCAATTTATAAATTTTTATCTGAATTGTAATTTTTTTTTATTAAAAAAATGGTTATCCAAACTTTCAATTTTCGAGCAAATTGCTACATCTATTTCAATTATAGTCATTTTGAAGAGAAAATGTGCATGTTTTCGTCAAGTGAGGTGTTTTATGTGTCCAAGATGAATTCAAGCATAAATTGAAAGTATTGGAATGATATATATTCAATCAGATGCTAAATTGGACTTCCGCCCAATTCGAACGGTGGCTTTCAATTGAGCATCCAATTGAAGGTAATTTGTTGCAATTCTTTCAATTTGTATTTGAATCTATCTTGGGTACACATGAAAAGACTCCATATGACGAAAACATGCTCAGTTTCTATCTAATTTAACGTAAATTGAAACAGATATAGTAACTTGCTCAAAAATTAAAAGTTCGACTAGTTACTTTTAAAAAATTAAAGTTCTAGTAGCAATTTGTAAATTGTTTAAATTTTAGGTAGCAATTTAGTCATTAACCCTATATAATAATAATAATAATAATATAATAATAATAATAAATAAAAAGAAAAAGAAAAGCAAAGGATTTGTTTGAAAGGGATCAATTCAATTTGGGATCTAAATAATAGAGTACAAAAGTACAGGTAGCGACTTATAAGTTATAATACAGGGGAACACAGTAATAATAAATACTAAATAGAAGAAAAAGGTTGCGGCTAAAAGTGGAGCTATGGAATGAAAGAAGACGAAGAAAACGACAACTGCAATCAATCCCGTCGGCAACCATCTCTTCTCTCCAGCTTCAATCGATAGTCTCCACGACAAGCATCTCCTCCTCCTCCTCGTACCAAAACCAACAACCTCCGCCTTATCAATCAGCTCGATATCTCCGTCGTACAGCAGATTATGGAGGCGGAGGTCTCCAGTTCAAATTCCGCACCAGTCGACCAGAAAGGAGGGAAGGAGCTAGTTCGCGTGAAGAGGAAGACGATTGAGAAGGTGCTCGAGCAGTGCCAGAGAGCTCTGGAATCCCTGGGAAACGCCGATGCTTTGATTGATGATGAGGAAGATGATCGTGATGACGACGGTGTCAGCCAAGAGCCGGAGCTGAGCCGGCAGGGGTCCATGGCTATCCGCGATGAACGAGAAGTCGATGAGGTGTGTGAATTTTTCTGGGATTTTTTTTTGTTGGGAATATAGGGATTTCATGACAATTGTACGGTACAGTTGGATTATGGTTTCTGCTTGCTTCGTTGAACCATGATGCTATGTAGATAAGAGTTATAAAGCTCGAGTATTCAATCAATTAAAAGATTGATTTTTTCCTCATAAGACAGTTCAGGTAAAACAGAAGTCAACAGAAATTTATTTAGGATGAGAACCGAAGATTCATCAAATCCGCAACCATGTTTAGTTTTGAATTGCAGTATCTCTAGTTGGATGCATCCATAGCTCAAATCCGCAATTCTCTTCTTCATATTTCGTTATATAAACAAATATTAATTATTTGAGCTTAGCTTACAGTAATCTCTGGGTTGAACTTTGAAATAATGGATGCTTTTGATCCCCATGATGCAGTTGTGTGATCTTCTGAAGTCTAGAGTCGGATGCCCGGACTTCCTTGAGAAGTTAGAATGTGCTCAACCTCCAGTTACTCCAAATACTGCAGGTGCACACAGCACACCCAAGATCTCTTTCTGCTTAATGAACTGTTTGCTGCCAGTTTTTAAACTTTCTTTGTTTGGATATATTCATTAACGAAAAGGAAAGGATAGATTATCATTCATTATTTGGCTCTCCCTCATCCTTTTTTGATAGAACTTATTTAAGGAAAGGGAATGAAAGGTTTCATGTAGTAAACCAAATTGTCCAAGTTGAAGACTTTTCCTTAAGTTGCATGCAAATCTTGAATCGGAACTTCTAAATAAGATGAATTGATAAGTCTGTTAATTATCCACTTAAAGTTAAGGTGAATTAACCTTATTTTCTTTTTAAAAATGCCAACAGAAGAAAACAGTTCATGGGATTTCATCAATGAGAATGATCTATGGGAACATGAAGATGCAGAGGCCGATAAAGATGAATATGTTCTTGTAATGCAAGAAGATATAGTAGACGGCATAGCCTGCTTCATGGCTACATATTTAGCGTCCCTCAAGGAAACAAAGGTATGCAAATTGTTCTAACGAAACTTCTCATAGAAAAAGAATTCCATTTTTATGTGTAGCTCCTTATGGTTGATTTGTTGAATCATGATTGCATGCCTGCATTTCTTATGATCAATCAAGATGTAAATGTTGGTGATAAATGTGTTGGTGGTTGAATTTCAGGAATTGTCTCCAAATCAGCTTCAAGAAGGTTAGTTCATTGATGCCACATTTTTCTTTTTGGAGATCGAACTGAGAATTTGTTGATATTTGTTGGTTAGCTCTGAGCAAGACATTCTCGACGAAAAAGAAGAAGGGGAAGCTCAGAAAGGCATGGGATGGAAGTAAAGTGATATACAATGTTGCATCTTGGGGAGCAACTGCAATTGGGTAAAGCTTTTATTGTCTTGTCTATTATTTGCTTCTCAAACATTGGCACTTGATCTTTGTTTGTTTTCGGTTCAGGATATACCAAAACCCGCTCCTTTTCAACGCGGCATCAAAAGCCTTTTGGACATCTTGCCATGTAATCTCCAAGCTTCTATGAAGGACCAAGAAGAAGAAGAAGGGAGGTCCTTTGGTGTTTATTGTTGCTTTGTGCTTTGACCAATGTCTGTCTTGTAGTTTGGTTAATGTATTATGCTATGCTTTCACCACTTACTATCCTTCTGCCATTCAAGAAGAAATGTTAAATTCTGGTGGCATGCTTGCTTCAACTCTGTAAATATGCCTCTTGTTGATTGAAATTTGTGAAATGTGAAAGAAACTGTTCAGTGCTTGAGAAATTTGGCTACAATGATTCAATTTAAATGGTAAAATTTGTGAATGTACCCAAATTGCAGCCAAAACCCAAGCAAACAAAACAGAATGGAGATTATGTAGAAAAAAATGATGTTTTTATTAGAAATGTTGGATTACATAGCTAACCCAAATAATGACAGTCAACATGTTTTGTTCCTCTCCTTGCAGCAGAGCAGCTGCTCTCTCTATACAAAACTGGTGCAAATTAACAACCTCAATAAGAGCAGCAGCACTAATTCAGACAATGCTAGGCCAGGTGCTTATACCCAGTTTATATATATAAGCTTTCAAAAGCTTCTCTTATTTAGTAAAATATGCTGTTCTTCATAGTTGGAGCATCCTTACAGAGGATGGACCTTACTTCCATGATTGAGTTCGGGGGCTCTAGATCCTTCGGTTGAACTGCATTTCCAAGAAGCTGCTGCATCTCTGAAGCAAATGTATCATCCAGAACCTACATAAAAACACAAAATGTTATAATTAGTAACAGATTCTGTAAAAGAAATTCTGTAAAAAGATGTATTATTTGCATTTTTACTTACAAAAACTGCGATTTGCGATCCTTTATACCAAGATCTATTCTCTTTTCTGCTCTCCAAGAAACTCAGAACTTCCTGCATCATTGGTTCAGAGTAACACAGATGGATCAGCTAAAAACTAAAGGAGTAGTTTACTTGCTTCACAAGGTAATGATGGATTCAAATTTACCTGGCCCATCTTGTCCCAATAACCACGGCAAATTGCAACAAAGACGTTATTTCCGAAGATACAGTGCAGATGAGTTATTGTACTAGTCAGCTGCTCCTTGAGTGGCTGCATTCTGCCCCGAACATCGGATTCAACCATAGCTCCTTTTGAATCCTGCAGAATCTTCTTCATTTTTGTAGCTGCCTGCATTCTTGTCTGCACCCAAGATTAAAAAAAAGGGTTAGTTTTTACTGTCCAAAGTCCATGAAATGATAGTATCTTATTTAGCCACTTGGCAAAAAATGCAAAAAGTTCAATGTCAGAGAAATAGCTCGGTACTAACATTTTCCAAAAGCTTTTCAATGATTGCTTGAAGATAGTTCCTGAACTTTGTCCGAAGCATTACAGCCACTTCACTGAGACGATCCCCGGGAGCCATATTACCAGAATTGGGCATGAAGGCCGCCCATGACCTGAACTGATTTTCTGTACGTGGATGAAGAACATCTAACATCCTCTTCATGGAATTCAGAAGAATTCCGAGCTGAAAATTGGAACCAATATGAGATCGAGATCAGAACAGTGAAGTGAAGTGTAAAAGCAGTAAATTTGTTTGAAGGGTTACCTCGGGAGGCACTGTGTAAGCGGAAACGGATCTTTTGGTGAGTTTCTGGACGTATTTGAAGCCAAACTTCTTGGGGGTGATGTTTTCCTTCAGAGGTGCAAGAACATCCATGTATTGCTTGTCCAAGGTATCCATTATCGCCTTTTCCACATCACCAATTGCCTGGTGTATCGATTACAGATCAGAATGTCACTAATTTTTAGAACAATAAATGTCATCTAAATGAGAGGATGATCCAAACTCACGTTTTCAAGCGAGAAAATGTACTCCGGCCACCTGCAAATAATGACCTCGTAGTTGCTCAGCATCTCTCTCAAACGGTCATACATCTCATCCAAGAACGGGGTTGTTGAATGTTGAGTTCTAACTCCCGACCATTTTATCTGCAGATGATTCAACATGTCATTCCATAAGCTAATGAAGTTTAGTATGCAAACTAAAGAGGTACAAAAGTTTTGTGTCTTTTTTTGGCTAAAGGTATGAAATTTTAGTATGCAATAGTGTAATCAAGTCATTCTCAAATACCTTGTCGAGTTTACATGTCTCCAGAAGTGAGATGCGTCTGTCTTGAATCCACACCAATATATACAAATTGAATAGCTCTTTGGCATTGACACCACCTTTCACAGGACTGAAATTTAAACTAAATTAGCCAAAGCCACAACAAAAGCAGACAGCATACATAATAGGCAATATCATGAACAAAATAGTTACCTGATTTTCCAACTAACAAGATCCCTCTGAAAATCAGCTGTTGCAACGATGAGTTCTGCCACGGGAGGTGAGGGACCAGAGGGTGGACATGCTGTGAGGAACGCACATAATCTGTTGGAGAGCTCTGTACTGTATATCGGTGAAGTCAAATTCGGAAGGTCAACAAAACTGCATCAGAAATTCTCATTAGTTCGTATGTAGTTCATCGTGCGTTAGTATAAAAAACAGAAATTCATTTATTTTTCTTAAAGATGGTACCTGGGTAGTACATCCTTGCTGTGAATCTCAATATCTGTAAAAACTTCATTTTTTAAGTTTATACACAGGGAAGCCATCTTTTGATAAGCAGTGGCCATAGTCTCACTATCCACCAAAGTTCCTTCCACACTATTGGCAACATATTCATCTGTTTCACTTAGGTGCCTCCTTGATCTCTTTTTGGCAGCAACCTATTAAATAAAACAACTTCTTCAATATTATAAGAAAATGAATATGATAATACAATGAACTATAGTGCAAAAACAAAGTCACATCATTGAACCTGGAAATATTGGCAGAGTTTGTTTTGTGCCTCGGGGGAGAGTACATCGTGTAGAAGAGTGTAGAGTTTAACAGCAGGGTCTAGTGCAGGTGCAGCTACTCCAGTTGCAGTTTGGAAAATGTCCATTATACCAGAGAAGAGTGATTCATCAAGTGACTTGTAGTTCTCAAAAACCTGAGCAAGAATCTGCTCGATCTGATCTTTAACCTCTCCAAGAATTCGGTTCTGTAGAGAAATCAGCAGAAAAGTGAAAAATGTGTCAGCGGATATAGGTACCAAAAACTGTGCAAACAAATGCATGTTTAAGGTGATTTTTTCTCCATAGATGATTAATATTGAAAGTACATACATTATTCATTCAAGCCTTAATTTACAAAATATATAGAAGTTAACATATGGGTATTTAGAAACTCAAAAAAGAGACTACAAATACCTCTTGATGGCTTAGTGTGCTTCTGGTGTGTCCTTTCATGACCACTGGCATCAGCAAATCGTACACCACTACGAGGCAGTCCGCTGTTGGAGTAGCTACATCCATTATGTAGGAAAGATACCTGTCAAAAGCGTATAGCAAAATCAGAAAAATCGCCAATACATTTGATTAATCACTAAACATGGTATATTGTTTTGGAACAACCTTAGCTTTGTGTATATGTCTGATATTCCATAATAAGAAGCAAATTCCTGTAGAAGCCATTTCCATGGACCGTCAAGAAGCAGTTTCCTCTGTTGGAATCCTTCCACTTTCATGGCTACTTCCATAGCCAGATCATATGCAACAGTTTCTGCAACAGTTCCGTACTAGTACCCCAGAAAGAACACATAATCAAAACCCATAAGGTCAAAATCATCAACAATTTATGTAAAAATGATGCTGTGATGAGACCTCACCTTGAGATTATTACTTTCTTCGAAAGATGTTGAGTAATTTATACAGAGCTGTATTTTTCCGACAACCTCGTGCTCTGGTTCCCGATAAATGGACCACCACCGCAGCTTATCACCCTAGGCCAAATTCAAAAAATGGTTATCCTATATATTGCGATTTGGGTGTCCAAGCCTTCAGTTTGTGAGAGGCGTCTGCTTTTATAGCTTGTTGGGCAAGAAAATCTCTAAAAGAGAGTAGAAAGCAACTTACCGGCTCATCAGAAACAGTGGCCACCTGAACAAGAACACGACCGTAGTGCTTTGCCTTCGAGTCTTTAACTTCAATAATTAGATCATCTCCTGCACTATCTGGAAAGCTGTAGAGTTGTCAAAAATATGTTTTCGTTTCTTTTTTTTTATGCAGAAAGTACATAAAAATGTAGAGATCGGTTTGGTACATACAAGACATGTGTTTCGCCAGATCCAAGTTTCATCGGGATGACATCTTCCTCAGTTGAACTTTTCAGTCTCAACAAGCAAGTAAATGTTTCTAGTAACAAGAACACCAAAAGTCAATAATAAGTCCAAAAAACATAAGCTAGTAGCTGTTTCTTGTCACTCAAGAAATTATCAAGGAGAAATTGTTATCTGGTAAATGGGTTTCCCTTTTTTAGGTTTTTCCGGTAAAAGATTGATTCCAACTACCAGGAATTACTGAGACATGTGAAGAACAGGGGGTAATAAAATTACCTTGGACAACTTCGTACGATGATGAACTGTTACGAAGACTTGTCACACCAGTTGTTTTTAGAAGTCCAGCAACCTGTTTTATGTATCGAGAGCTGTTTCGTGGAATCCTCTGCACTGCTCCAACTTTTGTAACAGCTCGCCATTGAGAAGCAACTGTTGAGTGTATATTTGATAGCTGATTTCTAACGGATGCTGATGAAGGTGACTTGACAGATAAGAAACCACATCCTGTTGGTGGGTCTAGAACTGTCTTGACTTTACGAACTGCAGATAATATCGCTCATTCAGAAAGATGATCCAAAATATAGGCTGATCAGACATATGATTTACACATTGTACTGATCAGCTTTAATTTTTTAATTACCTTGCACTTGGATCTTGCCAATAGTTTTCTTAGTTTTTGCAGCTGTTCCCTCATTGACAATCTTGGAAGATTGCTTTGCTAGTAGTTCCTCTTCTGACCTCAAAAGTATTTTCAGCACCCTAATTGAGGAATCAAGATGGAACATTCTCAGTTACATTTATTCATTTCCCTATTAGATACATGAAATATGAATGGCTGATTTACTGATGAGACGAGAGGTTGAACTCACCCAAATGCATCTCGCAACATTAAACATTCATCTTCTAAGAACATGGGAGCCTCCTCGCATCCCCTAGCCCAAGCATTAAGGCAGAGGCGGACACACGCATCATACGCAATGACAGCATGCCACGGCCCCAATGCACTGAATAACAAGATTGTCAGTAATAAGAAATTGACAAACAAATAAATAACAACAAAAGAAGAGATGTCCATCTACTAGAAGCAAAAGGCAAAATTCCTTGCTTCGCAATAAAGCTAAAGAACAACTACGACTGTATAGGTGACAAAGGAGAACACACCTTGCATGAAATACAGGTAAACGAGGGGGATGTGAAGCGGGAAAAGCAATTTTTGCACCAGGGATACTTCTGCATAAATAAGGAAAGAAAATGTTTTATCTCTTTATAGCAAAATATGATGAGGGTCAAAATTTTAACCACCAATAGGAATGTTCTGTAAGTAAGGGCCTCTATACAAACCTCTCAAGACTTTTGTACTTCTTATTTCTATCATCATCTTCAGTATTCAATGATGTAGAGTTCATTGCATCCATGATTGTTTTTCCTGGTTTACTTTGTTCCTCCACTTCTTCCACATGAACTTCTTGGTTCATCTCCTGGTCTGAACCACAAAAAGGAGGAGCACTAGGTATTTCCTCATCAGAGAACTCCTCTCTCATATTTTTGTTACTTCCCTGAAAAACACATCAATTAATAGCACAATTTGCATTGATCAGCTTCAAAGTTCATAATAGCATCGATAAAACACAACATAATTTTTTTGTATGTCCAAAATGACTTATATTCAAATTCTAAAAGACAAACCTTTTCAGCATAATTTTTTGCTTGTAATTGCGATGCCAGACTTGAGGTATTATGCGGTCTACTCGCTGCTGGAACCCCATTGATGCTCCCAGTCTGTGTTGTAGAAAATTCTGAGCTTTCAAGTGAATCAGACAGTTCATCATCTTCATACCCCTGCCATTCAACTGGGTACCTCCCATTTCCCCTCATCACACATTCCGGCATCTTCTTCATTCTGCTTACAGTTTCCACAGATGAACTGACATCTGAATACAATGGATCACTGCCATAATGTGGTCTCCTCCTCAAAAGGTTTCCATTTCTACACTGACTGCTAGGCCTGACTGGAGCTCTTTCATTTGGTGGAGATGAATCGAGCGAATAAGACTTCCTAGACACCTCTTCCTCGGAATCAGTCACCATGTCACTATCTGATACCGAATAAGCACCATCAGCATCACCATTAATGATTCTTGTCAATGGTATTGCATTTCTAGGAAGATGACCGCTTTGAAATCTCGATATGGCTGGTAGTCCAAGCCCGTTGCTGCCTTTTCGTGTTTCCATGACCGGATCAGCCGTTGATACCAGGTTTGTTCTTGGGAGTGAATTTTCCTTCTGATAAGCAACAAAATGAATTTTCCATTCAAAATCACATAATTCTCCATAGAGTATAAACTAATGCAACTGGATTATTAGAACATGATTTTCTTATCACAAATAACATACATCATAACCCGGACATCCATTTTGATGATTAAAATGGGAATACAATCAATTTAGCTCTATCGACCAATTTCTGAACAGTTTGAATCTACAAGCAGTTCGAAATGCTAATTCTCTTGCTCAAAATGTTACCAATTTTGGTCTACAATCTACTGAGCCTCCGCTATACATCTCCGATTACTCAAATTCCAGCAGAACAAGTTAAATTCCATCACCATTCACCAGTTCAGTAAAAAGGGGCTAATGTTGTGATTTTACGCAGAAAGCAAAACAAATTACACGGAAGCACCCAGGAGAAGAAGATGAAGACTGACCTCTGAAGCTGAAGCCCATCGTCGAGCACTGCGGTCGAGACCTTCAGTGAACATGGCGGTCTCTCTGCTCTTGGATTCTTCAGCGGCAGCGTGCGTTCAAGTGAAGAAGAAGAAGATGATGGTTGGTTCAGTATATTGCGAAATTCAAGGGCACGTAAAAATGAATGGGGACTGTGGAGGAGTAACGGTAAGGATGACGTGGCATGAATGTTTTGCTCTCATTCAATTCAAATTAAAGGCCTGCCTGACAATCCCTATGCTGCTAAGTTTCTAGCTTTCACGTGCCAAAATCCCTTATTATTATCAAATAATTAACTGTTAATTTTTTGGCAAAGAAATTAACTGTTAATTACCAAATTGTTATATCGAAGTTTAGCACTCAGATATATTATTAATTAGCTGAAGTTTTATTTGAACAATTTACTAATTTTGGACAAATTTTTAGGTTCATTAAAAATTATGTTTAATTTGAAATAAATGTGTTATGTGTCTTCCACGTAGTTAAAAAAAAAAACTAAGAAACTAACATAAATTTACGGATGAGCCATCCACATTATCATTCATAAAATTATCATTCATAAGTATACACATAACCAATAACTGAAATTAAAAAAGTTTCATCATAATAGGTAAGGTATTAAAAAAAATCACATTTTTTGTGAGACAATTTTATCATTTTAGATTAATTTTTTATGCACAATGATAATTCTATCCAAATTAAAGGAAATCCATGATGGGGCTATAATTTTATACACTTGCATAGCTTAAACTAGTAATATTTAAATAAAGTTCAGCTATAATTTGATAATTAACTTAAAAATAATTAGTATTAACAATAACTCAGTTTCCGCTTAGTATTAACAATAACTCAATTTCCGCTCTAAAACTCAAATAATAGAAGTTAGAATTGCTTAGCTGAATTGTGTAGCACTAATTATTTCGAGATAAAATTACTTTTAACTATTTCAGTGATTGATACATTATTTATGTAGCATAAATGTAACACAAATTAAAATTAAGTTGAGAGAGACACAATGGCCCCATTGTGAACGGAAATCATCGTTTTTTTGTCTCAAATCGAAAAGGTCAACGAGTCGAACGTTAGATAGGTGGGGGAGTCAATTATTATATTCAAAACTTGAATGTTGCATTGGACAACATTTTCAACATACATATAATCAGTAGACAGCAGCACAAAACATACACCAAATTTATTATCAATTACTGCAATCACCAATGCAACTCCTGATTATGAACATAGTCTAGTAAGATGTCATCTTTAAAAAGTCATTTTACATTACGAATGTTGTCTTCTACTCGAGCAAGCGCATCTGTAAATACATCGATCGCCCAATCCTTCATATCCTCCTGCAAGACGATCGAAGTCATTAGGTAACTTCCCAGTTCAATTATAACGACTGTAAATATAACGATGAACAAGTGAAAGATCATTTCCACAGTAAATACTAAATAGAACTGCAAACTTACAATGTTAATCCAACTAAACAAGATCAATCCATATAGAAGAACAGTAAAACTCACCGTCTTCAATTGTTCTCCACTTCTTATTCTAGCATTTGGACGAGCCAGTTTCGATTCAAATGGGGTTCTTGGCCTTTCTTCGCGTATGCTTTCCCATTCCTCCCGGGAAAGCATCCTAACGGTGCCTTGACCAGCAGGAGCATTCCTGATTTTGCGTTCAATGATCTCTTGAGATTTTGATTCGTCATACTGTATCACAAAATGAGAGATTATAGTTCTTCTTCAACTATATTCACAGTTCAATCAACCAAAATAGACCAACTAAGTAACTGAAATCAATATATATGATTTACTTGAGCATTCATGAATTTGTGATTGTTCCATTCAAGATAGTGAAAGCATCAATGCAGGTTTTATTCAAATCTGGAATATTTGTCCAGACTGCATCACAGCACATCGAGATACCTCAAGGGAAATTGCGTATTCTTAAGTCAACGAAATAATGTTTTCATGTGGAAATAACAAAACTTGAATAAGCATAACATGTCAAGTTACAACATTGATGGTGTATGGAAGGATATACTTTAGGGAGTAAGAGCTAACCATTATATTAAGGATGAAAATAGTGCCGATATTAGGATAATTTTACTATTTCATGTTAATAGGTATCAAGTTCAGTTATTTACTGCCAATGAACAATTAAATTAATCAATCATGTAATAGACACTGAGCAAGACATTATGCATTGAGCAAAGGATTCTATAGCAAGCATAATCGAAGGGTATACTTACCATCATCAAAATCTTTGCAAAGAAACCAATGCCAACTACGGTTAGGACCATTGGCATTGTTACAGTGTCAAGGAATGATAGAGAATCTGGAGTTTGCACAAAGAACTGATCTTTCTTCGGATTTCTCTTCCTCTTAACCTTCTCCACCTCAGTAAGCTTTCTCTTCAACGTTTCACTGGGTCCATTATTAGTTGATATCGTATGCAACTGTCTTCGAAGCTCAAACAACCTCTGGCCCAATCTCCACATGATTGCCCCTATCTAATTCCCTTCATCAAATATCTTATGGTAAAACTTACTGCAGATATATTGCAAATGCATCATGTAGCACCTTTTCAATAGAAGACAGTACAGCAAGAATTCAACATTTGACATATACACACACAATCAAGATGTTGTTTCAGTAGAGAATTCAAGCTCCTTTTTACAATTTGAACTGTTTGTTCTTATATGTTCGCAATATTCCATAATCAATTGAAACAAGACACTGTAACAGCTCAAGCTCAAATGAATTTTATTGATTTCCAGCTTCAATGCACGGTTCAATCGGATGTCTAGAAATCAGGTAAAAAACGAAGTAGAATACATGATTACATGCTGAAGTTTAACATTAACGATCAATAATCAGATCACCTTGTTCGAAAAAATCAGTTATCTATCTGAATCAGCAATTCTCAACCATCAAATTCAAGACTTATTCCTCTTCCAAAATCAGTATGAGCTCAAAGTCCCAAAGTATGAACGGAAAGTGGTGCTAAATCAAGTCAGAAACATACCTCAATCGGATTTCTAGGTCCGACTCCGTCTCCGACGGCGGAAACGCAGCTATTCCCTGCCGGCGATGGCTCAGTTCTGTCCTCGACTGCCCTCCGTGTACACGGTGCTGCAACTGAAATTGGGCTTTGTTGATTGAAGAAGAAGGGACTAAATGTACAATATATGTTAAGTTATGTGGTTAATTTGTGAACAAAAAAGTTTATAATATCACTCATTTTCACCTTTCTACTTGGGGAGTCCAGTCCAGTCCATTAACAAGCAGAGCCCATAACCGAAATTCGAAACTCAGGTTTTCCCTCACCCGATTTTGTCGACGTTGCCGCCACTGCTGCTACCGCCGCCAGTCCCCGCCACTGCTACTACCGCCGCCGCTTCGGTCTCTGTTGATTATCAGAGTATTGCAACCGTAACCACAACATACGAACACCTCCTATCCTTCTCTAGCTTTTTTTAACGTCTTATTTAGCTCCAGCTTCTACTCTGTGAAGGAAGACGTATAATTCATACATAACACGATAGCAGCGGTAATTATCTCAGCTTTATTCAAGCAGAAAATTATTTTCATACCTGTAGAAATCGCTGAAATTGGGAGAACGAGTATGGCTATTGCTTCGATTGATGCTGAGCCGCTGGAAATTGATTTATGGCGTTAGTTTTTGGCTATTGTTTATTTTTATGATTAAGCTCAGACTTTGATTCAGTATTTTACTTTTGGTTTGTAGAGAGCAGTGTAGAGATTTGAGGTTTTAGAGATTAACTATGTCTGAGGTAGCTAAGCTCCCTGAAGCTGGAGGATTCCAGAGGAATAGGAAATCGCCGCACAAGAAAGGCGGTCACAAAGGAAAGAAGAAAGGTAAAGTTTATCAAGGTTCTGGAGAAAAGGCAAAGAAGATCGATGGCAGAATGAGAAAGCTTTATCAGAAAAGAGCTAGAGAGTACAATTCGGATGACGAAGATGATGAAGGTCGTAATAATAAATATAAGAAGAAGCCTTACGGGAATAATCGACAGCAAAAACCCAAGTTCGTGAAAGAGCACAAGAAACCCTCGCAGCCAGATAATCTAACTGAGGAGCCTGTTTCCGACGATGAAGATGAGGATGGTGATGCCGATGCTGAGGCTGAGGCTCTGCCTGGGATAATGAAATTTGCTGAAGGTGTTAGAGCATTTAAAACAGCATTCAAGAGTATTATAAAGAAGAGTGTACCTGAAGATTCTCTAGTAAGTTTGTGAAGTATTGGGATTTGAATTTCATACCTTTAAGAGCTTCGATGCTAATTGGATCTTGTTGCAGGGTCCGATATTATCTGGGCAGATGAAGCTTGTTGCTGAGAAACTTGCTGAAGAGGATGCTGAGAGGAAGCAAAAGGGGGAGTCTAAGAAAGAAAAGCACAAGGTATATGTTATCTATGTCTTTCTCTTCATGTCCAGTACAAGTTGAAGAATATCTGCTTATATTCCTCTTGACAATTCAACAGATAGCAGAACAAGGACATGTGAAGCCTGCTAATTATTTAGATGTGCATGACAAATTTCTTATTGGTGTTGCCACCAAGGGAGGTATGTCTGTTCTTCATTACTGAGAATTGAGAATGCATGGGAATTCACTTTCCTTTTTCTTCTTTATTACTAATTGGTTGTTTTAACTGTGTATATTTTGTGTGGCTCCTTCTTCAGTGGTGAAGTTATTCAACGCTGTAAGTTACCTAATGAATAACTCTTTGCACATCGTAGTTATGCTTTGTAAAATTGGGTCTGCAACTGTATAATAAAACGATTGTTGAAAAAAAAAAAAAAAACTTAAGTGATAGGATTTTGTATTCTTGCTGCAGGTTAACAAAGCTCAACATGCTCAAAAAGGATTGAACCCTTCCTCTTTTAAAGATGAAAAAGGTTTGATCACTTTCACACCCAAAACTTCTACTGTTCGACTTATTTTACTGAAATTACATATTAGTCAAATGTGGTAGTATTTATGATTTCCAATAAGGTCTTGAATACTGAGGAGAGAGCTATTTGATTAAGCAGACCCAGTTAGTTGATAGTAAGCTTAGTTAGAACTTGATATTAGGTAATATTAGGAAACCACAATATGATGTCTCATTTCTTGAACAGGCCTACATAATAATCTTTATAGTAACTTTCATGTATAAAGTGAAATAGAATAAATGGTTGGTTTAGTACACGTTCGTTCAGGAATACACACATTAATTTGCCTGCTTCAGTGATTTTATCTTTGTTAAAGTGCTATCATGGAATATAATGACTATCAAGAAACCATATCATCACATTATTCTTGAGTACTTGCTTGTTGCTAGCTTTATTATCTTTCTGCACATCACTAAGATCTCCCTCTCTGTTTGTCAGCAATAAAGAAGAGGAGGAGAGAAGCCTTCTTTGGTGAGCTAGGCAAGCGCTCAAAGGTTAGCAGCTTGTTTTGTTATTTTTACTTAGACAAACAATCAGTTATCCAAAATGTTTGGACCTTATCATATTTTCTGTTAGCTGAAGTGATAATGATCTGAACCATTACACTATGCTCCATTGGTTGTTGATGTAAATATGAATGGACTCATTCATTATTGGATGAAATTGCAGGCTAATGCTTCTTCAGATGGTGCTGCTTCAAACGAAGGGCCGTCATGGGCTCCGCTACGCGATAACTTTATGCTTACAAATCCAAAACTCAAGGACTGGGATAAGATGAAGGTATAGTAGTCAGTCATATAAATCTCTAAGTTTTCTATGATATAGGTCTTGGCTTGGGGATTAGAGAATCAATCTGTTAATGTTATTATGATTTGAAATCCTAAATCAGGAAAAGGCTGGGGATGATGATGAAGACGATATGGCGAACATTTCAGAAGATAGCAGTTCAGATGACGAATGATCGGAAATTAGAAGATGCACATTTTAATTTGGAGTTCGAGGAAATTTTGCTCGAGTAGTAAAAGCTTGAAGGAAGCTTTGTGTTGTTTTCAGTCGTTTCTTATTTTAGTTGATCTTGTGCTCTTGTTTTTTCTTTTTTGTATTTAACATTTTAATCAGTCTCTGTATGATGTTGATATATTGAGCTATAACAATTAAAATCAAACATACTTTTTCATCTTCAGTGTAATGTCAGCATTTTATTTTTTGGGTCATTTTTAATGGATTTTTTCTGCAAAACTCGGATTTACAGAACTGTATGTACAATTACACTTGAGAATAGAGCAGTAATTGTATATATTGTGCCCTATATTTTATAAATCTAGTATATAATATAATATAAATTGGATAATTAGTTTAATGGAGGTGATGAATCTCAAGGAGCTATATATATACAATAAAATGATCCACTGATGAGGGTGTACACTTTTTATAATATATATATAAACACAAATAAATAGATATCATATTATGGTAACTTGTACTATCCATTGGCCAAAGAAATCTTGAACTATCTATGGTCATTAATTTTGCCAACCAAAAGAATGGGTGGATAATATAGTATTTTCATTACGCTACGTAATATTTGAATATTTTGCTTTCCTTGTCTGTTAATGTAATCACACCAACAGAGAGTTTATCAAAAAAGAGGGAAAGTTCAAAGAGCATTTATCAAAAAGCCATATATAAACAAAAAAGTGTAAGAAATTTGTTTGAATAAAGTGGGTAGCTTTAAACTGAGCAAGGCAAGACATCCATTGCAGTTGCAGGTCTAGGGAAGCATCTCCCTGAGCAATGAGCATCCAAAGTAAAAACACACAATAGCTAGCTGCTGCTACTTAATTCTCATAAGCATCCAATTACACATTTTAATAAAAGATGTGATTATTTTCATAACAGCTTTAAAACTCTTTATGATTTTAATAATTCAGCAGTTAATTATTTCTGTAAATTCTTATGTATAGTATTAATTAGTAAGTAATTCATCACTTTTTCACCAAAGTTTTACTGAAACTCCATTTTAAGAAAAGTGCAAGAACTAAAAAGCTCATCTCTCTTGAGCCTTAAGATAAACATCCATGGGCTGCTATAAAGACTCCTAAAAGATTATACATATTGTCTTCTTGGAAAAGATTACTACTGACTCGATGCAATTAATGATGCAAGCTTCCAAAAGTATGCGTCTACACAGACCAGAAAGATGTAACCAAACAAAGATATCGGCATTCAATTTGCATGGAATGATCTCATCATGTTCATATGAAAATTCAATCTACTGAATGTAGTAAAGTAGCGACAATAATATCTGAATCTGAAAATGTAAACCAAGATCAACAGCCGATATTCTTTATTGAATTACTCGTAATGTCTACTATAGTGAGTTAATGGATTCTTTACCTGTCCTTGAAATCGAACTTTCTAGCATTGCCTGTTCATATGTACCCTAATTGCTTGTAGAAAACAGCATCAGATACGCATGGCCGCCAATTCCTCTTCCAGAGCAACCATGGAGTACGCCTCCTTGAGACTCGGAAAAGATTCAGAGCTGAGGATCCGAAATTTTGCCGCCCGATATTTGTCCGACTCCAATCCAATCAGAAACTGGCACAACCTCTGGTTTTCCTTCACCTTCTTATACTCCGCCGCGCCGCATTCACAGGTACAGCCTGGCATGTAGAAGTCCAAATCGTTCCACAGAGTCCTCAACTCCATAAAATACTCTGCCAACGTGAGTCCACCTTGTTTGAGGCTCCCGATCTCCGCCATAAGATCATATATCCTCGCCGAATTACCAACATGGAACAGCTTCTCCAGATCGGCCCATAAATCCTTGGCGGATTTCGCGTTCATCGAAGTTCTGAATAAGTTGTTGTCCCTCTCTATGCTGTTGCAGATCCATGCCTTCACCAGATCGTCGCATCGGCTCCACATGACGAAATCGGGCGAGTCTCTCTTCGGCATTGGCATTGATCCGTCAATGAAAATGTGCTTCCCTCTCTTGACTAGCGCAAGAACCATGGATTCTGACCACCTCGGGTAGTTCTTGCCGTCGGGACTCAGATGGCAAAGCACGATTACATCGGTGAGGCAATCGGTTGGACTGATGTAGTACGGCGGTTGAAAATCAGCGGGGAATCCCTTTTGGTGCGCCATGGAAGATAGGGCAGTGAAGAATAGAGCTCTAGTTGACGACGGTTAGTCAGTTACAGTCCAAGAACTAATCTCCCCTATATATAGTGTGGTGACGGAGTCCTCGAGGCGCGCGAATCGAACAGATCGACAAAATCAAATGTGTCAAAGTGGTAATTATTGTGAAACTCTGGGGCATAAATATTTCCCCTCACAATCAGAATAATGTATCGGACTCTGAGTCGGAATGTAAATTCTTTCCGTAAACAATGGCCACATTGCGTTGGGCCCTTATTTTGGGTTCAACCATGGGTTCGAACATGGCTAAGGTTTATGATCCTTTTTAGGTTTATGGTTTTCATTCGGGTTAATTATAAAATTGCTAGATGAAGTTTGACTACTCGGAAAAAATAATAGATGAATTTTTGTTGGATAATTTGTTGATTCAGATTCGCTTGTGGATATATTATTAATTTTGTCAAGTATTATGTGTAATTGGACGGAATTGGTTACATGGCTTACTGCGATTAAAGAAAAACTGGAAAATTGAACTAAAATAAAGGAATTTTTGTCACGGAAAAGGTTATTCTTGAAAATATTCTCATATTAAAATGAAACTTCATAATTTTTTTTAGGGTTAATAACCAAATTGCTACCCCAACTTAGACCAGTTCACAAATCATTACCCCCAACTTTAATTTTTCAAAATTGACTACTCGAACTTTCAATTTGAGAGCAAATTGCTACCTCTATATCAATTACAGTCAAATTGGACAGAAAATGAGCATATTTCACTACTTTGGGTCTTTTCATATACACTCAATATGGATTCGAAGATAAATTGAAAGTATTGCATTGAAATACTTTCAATTCGATGTTGAACTGAAAAGCATTGTCCGAATAAGGTGGAAGTCCAATTGAGCAACTAATTGAAAGTATTTCGTTTCAATACTTTCAATTTTTATTTAAATTTATCTTGGGTGCACATGAAATGACTCCAAATTGCGAAAATTTGGTCATTTTCTGTCAAATTTGACCGGAATTGATATAGAGGTAACGATTTGCTCTCAAATTGAAAGTTCGGGTGGCCAATTTTAAAAAATTAAAGTTGAGGTAGAAATTTGTAAACCGGTCAAAATTCGGGTAGTAATTTGGTTATTTGTTTAATTTAGATCGATTTATTGGTATGATTTAGTAATTTTAGATCGATTTCCCGGTATGATTAATAGTGTATTAATTATGTTCGAGTATGATTAATAGTTGTTTCATACTTTCTAAGTTTTAATCGGACAACTCCGTGGATAATCTAGTATTTTCATTACGCTACGTAATATTTGATTATTTTGCTTTATTGATATGTCAATATAATACCAACAACTTAGTACAATTAAGAGGGTTAAGTGATGTGTGCTGTGCGGATGCTGTTTAATTGTTTTCATCAATGGATATATGCTGATGTGTCAAAACAAAACTTACCCTCGCATCGGAAGCAATCAGGATTAGTAAAAAAACGTTTTGGATGAAGACCGACTTATTTTAATGCTGCGTCGTTTTGGCTGTGGTAACTACCAGATTACTTCTGCTGCATCGTTTCGCTGTGTTTAATTACTTTTCATGCGTCGTTTTGGTAATGTGTTAGTTGTGTTGAACTGATACTACATCGTTTTGAAATGATGGTTGTTGATGTGTCAAAATTACATTAATCTTCAAAGCTAATCCATTAGGATTAGTATAATATATTTAGATAGTTTAGATTTAGATATTTGATAAATATTGACTTTTGGTGCCGTATATTTTAATTTGTAAGTTTTTTGTGTCATATATTTGTATATTGTAGACTTTTTTTGCATATGTTAGTCATCAGTTAAGTGTCACCGTTAAGTACTTTTATTTTGTTCAATTAAGTTTTCCAATTTATACACCTAACTTTTGAATTTTTTACATTAGTCTCTAAAAAACTCAATTGGACCCTAATAACCCGAGTAAAACACAGAAAGGGCATCCCGAGTCAAGGGCAGAGCTATTCGTTATAATAGGGGACATATGTTCCCCATTTCTAGCTAAGTTTAGTTACTTTTTTTTTTGGGTAAAATATATATTTATATGCAAGCTTAATTTGATATATAATGAGATAATATAATTAACCCCATCTCTCTTTTTTTTTAGTTGTAAATGTTATATATTTTTTAAATTTGTACTTTCTACATTCAGTTACATGATATGTAATAAATACTGAATCCCAGTTATTTAGTTTGTGACTCGTCTCGAGTGAATCCAAATTAATCGGACAACTCCGTGGATAATCTAGTATTTTCATTTCGCTACGTAATATTTGATTATTTTGCTTTATTGATATGTCAATATAATACCAACAACTTAGTACAATTAAGAGGGTTGTTCAATTAAGAGGGTTGTTCATTAAGTCCAAGGTTTTAAATTTGGAACTTAAGAGGTTAACCACAAGAGTAAATATTTTTAATCAATAAATCAACACTACTAGTGTACTATCTTTAAATTAATGATAAATAATTGTATGGGATTGCAGTAGATAGTGTGTATAAATAACAATATCTCCATGTCATGACATTAGGGTAATTTTTTTACCAAACATTCTAGACAGTCATTGATTAGGTTCATGAATGTATTTCTCCTTTATGGATGAAAATGAAAACAGCTGAAAACTATATTATTATAGGAATATACTACACCACATGGGCCATGAGTGGCTGCAATCTGCATGAAGTATTCCTGAACAAGTTTAAGAATTCTCTAAGTCTCTAACTATATATATATATAATTAGTCTATGGTTAACATATCTAATCTAAATTTTTTTTTTTTTTGGCCAATACATATCTAATCTATATCAATAGTATAATTTTGCTTAATTAAATTAACATAATATGTCAAAACTGATGAAGCTAATTCCCATAAGCATCTAATTACACATTTTAATAAAAGATTTGGTCATTATCATAACAACTTTAAAACTCTTTATGATTTTAATAATTCAGCAGTGAATTATTTCTGTAAATTCTTATGTATAGTAAGTAATTAGTAAGTAATTCATCACTTTTTCGCCAAGTTATAATGAAATTCCATTTTAAGAAAAGTGCAAGAACTAAAAAGCTCAACTCTCTTGAGCCTTGAGATAAACATCCATGGGCTGCTATAAGATTAAACCTATTGTCTCCTTGGAAAAGATTACTACTGACTCGATGCAATTAATGATGCATGCTTCCAAAAGTATGCGTCTACACAGCCCAGAAAGATGTAACCAAACAAAGATATCCGCATTCAATTTGCAAGGAATGATCTCATCGTGTTCATATGAAAATTCAATCTACTGAATGTAGTATAGTAGCGACAATAATATCTGAATCTGAAAATGTAAACCAAGATCAACTGCCGATATTCTTTCTTGAATTACTCGTAATGTCTACTAATAGTGAGTTAATGGACTCTTTACCTGTCTTTGAAATCGAACTTTCTAACATTGCTTGTTCATATGTGCCCTAATTGCTTGCAGAAAACAGCATCAGATACGCATGGCCTCCAATTCCTCTTCCAGAGCAACCATTGAGTACGCCTCCTTGAGACTCGGAAAAGATTCAGAGCTGAGGATCCGAAATTTTGCCGCCCGATATTTGTCTGACTCCAATCCAATCAGAAACTGGCACAACCTCTGGTTATCCTTCACCTTCTTATACTCCGCCGCGCCGCATTCACAGGTACAGCCTGGCATGTAGTTGTCCAATTGGTTCCACAGAGTGCTCAACTCCGTAAAATACTCCGCCACCGTGAGTTCACCTTGTTTGAGGCTCCCGATCTCCGCCATAAGCTCATATATCCTCGCCGAAATACCAACATGGAACAGCTTCTCCAGATCGGCCCATAAATCCTTGGCGGATTTCGCGTAGATCGAGGTTCTGGATAAGTTGCTGTCCCACTCTATGCTGTTGCAGATCCAGGCCTTCACCAGATCGTCGCATCGGCACCACATGAAGAAATCGTGCGAGTCTCTCTCCGGCATTGGCATTGATCCGTCAATGAAAACGTGCTTCCCCCTCTTGACTAGCGCAAGCATCATGGAATCCGACCACCTCGGGTAGTTCTTGCCGTCGGGACTCAGAGGGCAATGCACGAGGACATCGGTGAGGCGATCGGTAGGACTGATGTAGTACGGCGACTGAAAATCAGCGGGGATTGCATATTGGTGCGCCATGGAAGATAGGGCGGTGAAGAATAGAGCTCTAGTTTGACGACGGTTAGTCAGTTACAGCCCAAGAAAACTAATCTCCCCTATATATATAGTGTGGTGACGGAGTCCGCGAGGCGCGCGCGAATCAAAGAGATCGACAAAATCAAATGTGTCAAAGTGGTAATTATTGTGAAATTCCGGGGCATATATTATTCCCCTCACAACAGAATGTAGTTGGGCCACCGCAATTTTGGGTTCAAACTGAAAATAGAGGGCTCGAACCCTCTCACTCCATGGTTATGATCTTTTTTAGGTTTATGGTTTTTTTTAGGGTTAATTATAAAATTGATAATGAAGTTTGACTACTCTGAAAATTTTGTATATGAACTATTTTTGTACAATTTGTTAATTCAGGATCGCTTGCGGATAAATTACTAATTTTATCGAATATTATGTTTAACCGGATGGAATTGGTTACACGACTTGCGGCGATTAAAGAAAAATCGAAAATTTGAACTAATAAAAGAATTGTTGTCACATAAAATATGATTCTCGAAATTCTTAGAATGAAATTTTATAATTTTGATTATCTGAATGTTTAGGGGGCGTTTGGATGGACATAATATGAGATTACTTGAAATGTGAAAATACAAGTAATGTGAGCTACGTAATGTACTATTAGATTGCAGTGTTTTGTTGTGTTGTAATGTGGAATGTAATGTTAGATTACAGTGTTTGGTATGTATTCTAATGTGAATTCATTATTATTATATTAATCTCTATGAAAGTATATTATATCTTAATGTGATAAGATTTAAAGTAATCATATTTTGACAATAACCATCTTCTTAAAAATTATGTGTGTGGTTAAATATAGTCATTTATGAATTCTAGAGACTAAATATTTAAGCTAAATACACACAACAACTAAAATTCTATTAATGCAACGAAAAGACATCATGTGCATTATTATTTTATAACTAGGTGCTGTCCCCGCGCGACGCGCGGGGTTACAGTAATATAATATTTGAAAAAAAATTGCACAAACTAAAAGAACCACATGTCAAAACTGTAGTTTCAATAAATTAGAAATTACATACGAAGCTATTCCTATAAGAGGTTCTGGACCATTATTATTATTTTTTTTTATTTTTGGTAATACAGAGAAAACTAAAAAAAATATAAAAAATATCACTACAAAACCTACCAAGACAAATTGTCCACTACTTCCCTATAAGCCCATAGAAATTTGGCCCATGAATAGAGGTTGTCTTCATTCTTCAATGCGTGATGTAAATGACGTTTTCTTCTAGCACGCGCGTGACGGAGAGAACGGGCGGACGCGCGTATGTAATAGCGTGCTGACATGGCGATTTCACATGAACTCCAGATGCTGAGGTGGCCTTACCAGGTTAGTCTCTTCTCTTTCCTCTTACCTTATATAATATATAGATATTTTTATTTTTTTTTTTATTTTTGGTAATACAGAGAAAACTAAAAAAAATATAAAAAATATCACTACAAAACCTACCAAGACAAATTGTCCACTACTTCCCTATAAGCCCATAGAAATTTGGCCCATGAATAGAGGTTGTCTTCATTCTTCAATGCGTGATGTAAATGACGTTTTCTTCTAGCACGCGCGTGACGGAGAGAACGGGCGGACGCGCGTATGTAATAGCGTGCTGACATGGCGATTTCACATGAACTCCAGATGCTGAGGTGGCCTTACCAGGTTAGTCTCTTCTCTTTCCTCTTACCTTATATAATATATAGATAATAATGAGTTATGAAGTATATAAAAAAATGAAAAGCTAATAATATTATTATTATCATAATAAATTATAAAGATAATAAAAAAATATTTTATCTATTTAATAAATAATAATAATAAAATAATAACATTCTGTAATATTGGACGTAATCTCACATTACCTCCGTTTTTTTATGTAATTTCACATAACGTTGAATGGAGTTTGATGGTTTTCTTTTATGTAATACTATCTATATATATATATCTATCTATATATATAATAAGTTAACAGGTGAGAGAAGTGCTTACCTATAAAATTGTCACATCAGCATTTCTGAGCATCCCAAGTGTGCCACGTCTTGGCCCAGAGCCTCCATGTGTGTCCACTTTCAATTTTTTTTTTATTTGTTGTCGGCCCACTCTCAAATAAATCCACCCACTTTCAAAAAAAAATTTGTTTTATTTGTTGTCGACCTACTCTCAAATAAATTGCCACATCAGCATTTCTGAGCATCCCAAGTGTGCCACGTCTTGGCCCAGAGCCTCCATGTGTGTCCACTTTCAATTTTTTTTTATTTGTTGTCGGCCCACTCTCAAATAAATCCACCCACTTTCAAAAAAAAAATTTGTTTTATTTGTTGTCGACCTACTCTCAAATAAATCCAGCCAGTTTCAAATTTTCTTTCTTTTTTTTTATTTGTTGTCGGCCCACTCTCAAATAAATCCATAAATCCAGTCTTCATAAATTTTTGATCTAATTTTTTAATTGGTGCCTCGGCAAGCTGCTGTTTAGCGGAGAGAATATATATAATAAGTTAACATGTGAGAGAAGTGCTTACCTAAAAAATTGCCACATCAGCATTTTTGAGCATCCAAAGTGTGCCACGTCTCGGCCCAGATCCTCCATGTGTGCCCACTTTCATTTTTTTTTTTTTTTATTTGTTATCGGCCCACTCTCAAATAAATCCAGCCACTTTCAAATTTTTTTTTTTTTTGTTTTATTTGTTGTCGGCCCACTCTCAAATAATATATATAATAAGTTAACAGTTGAGAGAAGTGCTTACCTAAAAAATTGTCACATCAGCATTTCTGAGCATCCCAAGTGTGTCACGTCTCGGCCCAGAGCCTCCATGAGTGCCCACTTTCAATTTTTTTTTTTATTTGTTGTCGGCCCACTCTTAAATAAATCCAGCAACTTTCAAAAAAAAAATTGTTTTATTTGTTGTCGGCCCACTCTCAAATAAATCCAGCCACTTTCAAATTTTTTTTTTGTTGTCGGCCTTCTCTCAAATAAATCCAGTCTTCATAAAGTTTTGATCTAATTTTTTAATTGGTGCATCGACAAGCTGCTGTTTAGCGGAGAGAAAATCAAGGAAAAAGAAGAAATGACCATTAGAGGATGGAGAGTGAAGTGAGCATTGGATTCATCGATCAGAGCATTGCGATTTCCATGGAGGTAGGCCGTCTGAGGGAGAATTTTCAGATAATTGGTGCATCGGCAAGCTGCTGTTTAGCGGAGAGAAAATCAAGGAAGAAGAAGAAGTGGCCATTAGAGGATGGAGAGTGAATTGAGCGTCGGATTCTTTTTTTTTCTTTTGTTTATAACATATGATAACATATATTTCTAACTTATAGACATTTCTATAACAAATTAATCAATAATAAAATGTATATATTTTTTAAAATATTAATTAGTGTAAACAAATATCTACATAAAATGAAACAATAAATTATATTAATTTTTTTTTTAGAATACACGGATGAATGATTGGTAATTAATTATTAATAAGGTTAAGTAGTAATAGGATTTGGATAAAGCGTTAAAAGAGGTGAATAAATAAATGTAAATATAATTTTAAACTAAGAGATAACTTTATTAAGTAAAAATGTATAAATATAATGATAGAGAGGTGGACGAAATAAGAGAGAGAAATGGGTAATTCCGTAAAAAAAAAACGTAACAAAATCTGAAGGAAATGTCGAACATTTTCATCGACGCGTGCTTTTTGCAAATATTAGCTGCTATAATCTTCTTTAATTTGCTTTAGATAGATAGTTAATCTTAGTAGATTTTTTTTAGAATGAAGATACTTAGCTGTGAACACAAAGTCTGTGATTTATTTAATTTACTGAGACAAAGTACTGAATTTGAGGATTATTTTGTAATAAAGTTTACTTGAATAGCAACAAATTTTAGAGGATAGGTTAATGACTTACATTGAAAATTTTATGTATTTATATTTAAGTTAGGAGTTAACAGACGTCGTGGTTCATCAATAAAATTGAACGTTTATACTTAGAACAATGAATGTTAATCTGAATGTGGCAAAACAGCCTAAGTTACATTTCAGTAAGTATTTTTCTTCTAAAATTGTGGTTGATTTTTAATCTTCTACATATATATATAAACATATACGATTTAGCCAGTCGCCCCGCGCGTAGCGTGGGGTCAGCACCTAGTATATATAGAGGCTACTTATACTATGAAAACAAGTTTTTAAATTGAATTGATTGATTGTAGACAAAAAAAAAGTTGATGTTAAAAATGAGATTGGAAAATAAAACGTAACGGTTCAATCAAATGTAACGGTTCGTAAGAATGAATTTGGTGTTTTGGAAGAAATCTATAGCTTGGTGAGATCTACATGGCAATGTAACTAATCAAATGTAACATATAAAAATTCAATATCCAATGAAAACATTTCATTTGTACAACAAAGCAACTCAAAAACTTATTTGTAAAAATGATTGATGTTTCATTAAAATTATATTATATATAGATTGTTGGATCTTAATTGCTATATAAGTATTGATGGTGTCTACTTTGACTGAGGCATATGATATATTTGTTGCAATAAGTAACTGAGATGAGTCTACATAAATTTTATTATCATGATAAATTGAAGCAACATAACCACTATGGCTATAAATAGGAATTTGAATTTGAATATGAATATCATTATTACTTTATATTTGGTATTTTTAGGATATTACGTAGTAACATTTGGTATCATATGGCAGAAAAATTGTCATTGCTTATGCGAAAGGACAAGGATGAGTACACCAAGTACAGTCTAAAGCAGCTTGGAAAAGAGAACTGAATTATCAATGGGGACAAAAATCACAAAGCCAGTGAAATGTGGTAGAGCTGATTTTATCATCTGTTGGACATATATTGAACCATAAAAAAGAAACAGGGGCCCAATTGCAAAAAATAAAATAAAAAAATTAACAGATCATGCTGCTTTAACATAAGGTTGTATCAACCCAGATTCAACATTGATATTTGGAATATTTTTCATGATACAGTTACGAATCAATTTAGTTGAGTATGGTTTCAGTATTTTACGTTGAGGATTTATGATTAAAGTTGCATTATTTTCTTTACTTTAGGATTTTTTATCAACTACTAAGCCATTTGGAGTAATATTTAGACGTGGACCGATTTATATTATCTTCTTAATGCGATACACTCATATATTTCAATTTTTTTTTAAAAAAAAAAAAAATTTAGTATCTTCACTTTATCTCTTGCGTGTTGTGCGGGGTATGCTTCCTAGTACTTGATCATTTGAGCTTTGATGCTATTTAAAAGGTTTAAATGGTCTTTTAGTATCATATATTTGATAAATGTTGATTTTTGGTGTCGTATATTTTAATTTGTAGGTTTTTTGTGTCATGTATTTGTATTTTGTAGACTTTTTGTGCATCTGTTAATCAACAGTTATGTTTGACCGTTAAGAACTTTTATTTTGTTCAATTTAGTTCTCCAATTTATACACCTAACTTTTGAATTTTGCAAATTAGTCTCTAAAAAACTCAACTGAACCCCGATAGTCCGAGTAAAACACGAAAAGGGCTTCCCGAGTTAGGGGCGGAGCTATTCATTACAATGGGGGACATGTGGGGACATATGTTCCCCATTTCTAGCTAAGTAATTAACCCCATTTTTTTTTTTTTTTTTTGTTGTAAATGTTATATATTTTTTAAATTTTACTTTCTACATTCAGTTACATGATATGTAAAGAATACTGAATCCCCCTTATTTAATTCGTGGCTCGTTATCGGACAGCTCCCCAATGGCGGATCCAGAAGGTTCTTAATAAGGGTACGTTATGCAACAAAAAATGCGAAGATTAACAATTTCCTTAAGATTTTTTATGTCAAAATGCATGTTTTAAAACGATGAAAATTGGTACTTTCTTCAATTACTTATTCAAATTATCGTTAAATACTTTTCAAATGAACAATATTAACTAAGTAGATTTTAAAGTACCACATATAAGCTTTAATTGCTTATGCAATGGTACAATTTAAACTATAGTCAGTTGTGAGTTCAAAACACTATTATAACACTTGTATAAGTTCTTAGGTCTTGGTTTTTATATTTTAAAAAGTATTTGGTTAATTTTGTAAGTTTAAAACGTACTTGACGACAAATTTAGACGAGGGATGGAAAATAGTATCAATTACCATTGTTTTGAAACATGTGTACATTTTAAATTATATTGGTATTAAAAACCATCTTTTTCAAACATATTCTATGATTTATATGTTTGTACTTATTGAATCTCATCATTTAATACATTAGATCAGAGTAACTCAAATTTATGGTTTAGCAAAATAAGTGATGAATAATAAAAATTACAAACATACTATTTAAGACAAAAACCCAAATTTAAAATTGATGAACTTTTTCTTGAATGGATTGAATAATAATGTGTTACAAATTATTAATAAGGGTTTAACGTCTCACACAAAATAATGGGAATCTTACAACAAAATAATGGGAATCGAGATATATTTTTCTTTAGGAATAAACCTAGGGTCGAACACAATAATGTGAATCTTACGACAAAATATTTTTAATCAATAAACCAACACTACTGATGTACTATCTTTTAATTAATGATAAAAAATTGTATGAGATTTCAGTAGATAGTGTGTATAAATAACAATATCTCCATTTCATGACCTTATGGTAATTTTTTTTACCAAACATTCTACCCAGTCATTGATTAGTTCATCTAACCTGCAGTAATAAACATTAAAAATGTCTTTCTCCTTTATGGATGAAAATGAAGACAATTGAAAAGTATGTATTATTATTATAGAAAGATACAACACCACTTGGGCCATGGGAGTGAAAGACACTCTGGAGTATTCCTAAACAAGTTTATGTCTACTCTAAATCTCTAACTATAGTCTTCACACACATATATATATATATATATATATATATATATATATATATATATATATATATATATATTAGTTTTTGGTTAGCATATCTAATCTAAATCTAAGTTATAATTATGCTTGATTTTGCTTAATTAAATTAAAAATAATGTGTCAAAACCTGTGAAGTTAAGTTTTAAAATGCTTCAAAATCAACTAGGATGGAGGAAACATTATATTTCTTCTGCAGAAAGAAGGGGGAAAGTTCAAAGAGCATTTATCAAAAAGCCATATATGAACAAAAAAGTGTAAGAAATTTGTTTGAATAAAGTGGGTAGCTTTAAACTGAGCAAGGCAAGACATCCATTGCAGTTGCAGGTCTAGGGAAGCATCTCCCTGAGCAATGAGCATCCAAAGTAAAAACACACAATAGCTAGCTGCTGCTACTTAATTCTCATAAGCATCCAATTACACATTTTAATAAAAGATGTGATTATTTTCATAACAGCTTTAAAACTCTTTGTGATTTTAATAATTCAGCAGTTAATTATTTCTGTAAATTCTTATGTATAGTATTAATTAGTAAGTAATTCATCACTTTTTCACCAAGTTTTACTGAAATTCCATTTTAAGAAAAGTGCAAGAACTAAAAAGCTCATCTCTCTTGAGCCTTAAGATAAACATCCATGGGCTGCTATAAAGACTCCTAAAAGATTATACATATTGTCTTCTTGGAAAAGATTACTAATGACTCGATGCAATTAATGATGCAAGCTTCCAAAATTATGCGTCTACACAGACCAGAAAGATGTAACCAAACAAAGATATCGGCATTCAATTTGCATGGAATGATCTCATCATGTTCATATGAAAATTCAATCTACTGAATGTAGTATAGTAGCGACAATAATATCTGAATCTGAAAATGTAAACCAAGATCAACAGCCGATATTCTTTATTGAATTACTCGTAATGTATACTGTAGTGAGTTAATGGACTCTTTACCTGTCTTTGAAATCGAACTTTCTAGCATTGCCTGTTCATATGTGCCCTAATTGCTTGTAGAAAACAGCATCAGATACGCATGGCCGCCAATTCCTCTTCCAGAGCAACCATGGAGTACGCCTCCTTGAGACTCGGAAAAGATTCAGAGCTGAGGATCCGAAATTTTGCCGCCCGATATTTGTCCGACTCCAATCCAATCAGAAACTGGCACAACCTCTGGTTTTCCTTCACCTTCTTATACTCCGCCGCGCCGCATTCACAGGTACAGCCTGGCATGTAGAAGTCCAAATCGTTCCACAGAGTCCTCAACTCCATAAAATACTCTGCCAACGTGAGTCCACCTTGTTTGAGGCTCCCGATCTCCGCCATAAGATCATATATCCTCGCCGAATTACCAACATGGAACAGCTTCTCCAGATCGGCCCATAAATCCTTGGCGGATTTCGCGTTCATCGAAGTTCTGAATAAGTTGTTGTCCCTCTCTATGCTGTTGCAGATCCAGGCCTTCACCAGATCGTCGCATCGGCTCCACATGACGAAATCGGGCGAGTCTCTCTTCGGCATTGGCATTGATCCGTCAATGAAAATGTGCTTACCCCTCTTGACTAGCGCAAGAACCATGGATTCCGACCACCTCGAGTAGTTCTTGCCGTCGGGTCTCAGATGGCAAAGCACGATTACATCGGTGAGGCGATCGGTTGGACTGATGAGGTACGGCGATTGAAAATCAGCGGGGAATCTCTTTTGGTGCGCCATGGAAGATAGGGCAGTGAAGAATAGAGCTCTAGTTGACGACGGTTAGTCAGTTACAGTCCAAGAACTAATCTCCCCTATATATAGTGTGGTGACGGAGTCCTCGAGGCGCGCGAATCGAACAGATCGACAAAATCAAATGTTTCAAAGTGGTAATTATTGTGAAACTCTGGGGCATAAATATTTCCCCTCACAATCAGAATAATGTATCGGACTCTGAGTCGGAATGTAAATTCTTTCCGTAAACAATGGCCACATTGCGTTGGGCCCTTATTTTGGGTTCAACCATGGGTTCGAACATGGCTAAGGTTTATGATCCTTTTTAGGTTTATGGTTTTCATTCGGGTTAATTATAAAATTGCTAGATGAAGTTTGACTACTCGGAAAAAATAATAGATGAATTTTTGTTGGATAATTTGTTGATTCAGATTCGCTTGTGGATATATTATTAATTTTGTCAAGTATTATGTGTAATTGGACGGAATTGGTTACATGGCTTACTGCGATTAAAGAAAAACTGGAAAATTGAACTAAAATAAAGGAATTTTTGTCACGGAAAAGGTTATTCTTGAAAATATTCTCATATTAAAATGAAACTTCATAATTTTTTTTTAGGGTTAATAACCAAATTTCTACCCCAACTTAGACCAGTTCACAAATCATTACCCCAACTTTAATTTTTCAAAATTGACTACTCGAACTTTCAATTTGAGAGCAAATTGCTACCTCTATATCAATTACAGTCAAATTGGACAGAAAATGAGCATATTTCACTACTTTGGGTCTTTTCATATACACTCAATATGGATTCGAAGATAAATTGAAAGTATTGCATTGAAATACTTTCAATTCGATGTTGAACTGAAAAGCATTGTCCGAATAAGGTGGAAGTCCAATTGAGCAACTAATTGAAAGTATTTCGTTTCAATACTTTCAATTTTTATTTAAATTTATCTTGGGTGCATATGAAATGACTCCACATTGCGAAAATTTGGTCATTTTCTGTCAAATTTGACCGGAATTGATATAGAGGTAGCGATTTGCTCTCAAATTGAAAGTTCGGGTAGCCAATTTTAAAAAATTAAAGTTGAGGTAGAAATTTGTAAACCGGTCAAAATTCGGGTAGTAATTTGGTTATTAACCCTGTTTATTTTAGATCGATTTATTGGTATGATTTAGTAATTTTAGATCGATTTCCCGGTATGATTAATAGTGTATTAATTCTGTCCGAGTATGATTAATAGTTGTTTCATACTTTCTAAGTTTTAATCGGACAACTCCATGGATAATCTAGTATTTTCATTACGCTACGTAATATTTGATTATTTTGCTTTATTGATATGTCAATATAATACCAACAACTTAGTACAATTAAGAGGGTTAAATAATGTGTACTGTGCGGATGTTGTTCAATCGTTTTCATCAATGGATATATGCTGATGTGTCAAAACAAAACTTACCCTCGCATCGGAAGCAATCAGGATTAGTAAAAAAATGTTTTGGATGAAGACCAACTTATTCTAATGCTGCGTCGTTTTGGCTGTGGTAACTGATGGATATACGCCCAATTTGAACCCGTTGACTTCCGAACCGTTGTATTTTTATCGTCCCATTTATGATTGCGAATCGAAACTTCAACCCGGACACTTCGCGAGAACATCGACGGCTCGGACGGGGCCGAAGCGCCCGTCCGACAGAGGCGAACTCACCTAGGTGAGGTTGGGTGGCCACACCCGACCTCCCCTAGGGGAGATCGGGTCGGCCAACCCGATCCCTCCTAGGAGGGATGGGGTTGGCCAACCCCACCCTCCCTAGGAGGGGTTGGGTGTCCTCACCCAACCCCTACCCTTGGGGGTCGGATTTCTCCCCCCCCAAGGGTCCCGGCACCCCTTTCAGACGCCCATGCTCGGTCCACTCCGCCTGCCTCATCCGAATCCTAAAGTCTTAATTATACGCTTAAAGGTTAATTAATTGTGTTTAAGGGCTAACGATGTCATTAAGCCACCTTAATGACACCGTTGCCTATAAATACCCCACCTTCACAACTCATTTGAACATCTTGGCAAGTTGCACAATTTTGCTCTGACATCTCTCTAGCTTTATCTCTCTAAAACCGTACTGACTTAGGCATCGGAGAGGGTTCATCAGGCACCACCCCCCCTCTGTGCCTGGTATTACCCCTCTTGCAGGGTAGCAAGGAGAAGAGAGCCAAGGAAGCAGAAGAGCATAGAGCAGTAGGACAAGCCCCAGGGGTAAGAAGTACAAGCCTCAGGAGGTCAGAAGGAGAGAAGGAAAGGAGGTCAGAAGGAGAGAAGGAAAGGAGGTCAGAAGGAGAGAAGGAAAGGAGGTCAGAAGGAGAGAAGGAAAGGAGGTCAGAAGGAGAGAAGAGAAGGACATATATCAGAACGACTACCCCAAGAGAGCAGAAGGGCATGTATCATAATGACTAGTCTTAGGAACAGTGAACCCGACATTTCATTAGTGGGAGATAAATTCTAGATTGACGACCCGTTGACCTAGACTTTATAACCTAACACTTGGCGCCGTCCGTGGGCTTCGAACAGAAAGCCTGACAATCACGAGAGCGAAGACGAACAACTTAGTGTCTAGAGATAATCGCCCACCTGGGGGCAATAGGCAAGAAAGACATCCTATACCTCCAGCAAGGCAGCCTAACCCTGAGGAACATGCAGAGAAGGCAACACCAGCATGAAGAAGAAGAAGTTCATGAGGAAGAACAAGTCCCAGAAGAAGAACACGACTCGCACCCTAGAGCAGGGCAGCGAGAAGAACAAAGAAGAAATTATCAAGAGCCACCCCCAGAGGGAAGGCAGCAATTTTTGCCTCCTAGGCAACAACAGACACAACAAGACGCCAGGGCCTACACCCCACTGGGGGGCAGACAGACAGCCAAGACCTCAAAGGAGGCAAGAATTCCACCAAGTACCCCAACAGGGACATACACCGCTCTAAGGGAAGACATACATGACAGACCAACAAGGATATAGGAGTTCCAACATCAACCATGGCAATGTACACATACAGTCCGTATCACCACAGACATGCCTAAGGGACATACCAAGGAAAGCTCAAAGGGAGGGACATAGTCCCAACAACACAATAAAGCAACCACCTACCCATGATACAGCACGACAGGTCCAAACCCCTCATGCATTACAACCCTTGGCACACATCCCCCTAGGACAGGGGAGCAGTTGAAAAGACAAGGATTTGAACAGGGAACTAATAGAGTACCACACCACGTCAGCACATAGCTACTACAATGGGAAGTCTCATGGAGAGACATAGTGAAGTGAGATCACACATAGCATACATGAAGGATACACCTCCACCTAGTCCGCCTTGCAAGGATGCGACCTTATATTCCTCAAGTGGAAGGAATACACACAGACTACTGGAGGAAGACAGCTACATTACCAAGGAAGCAAGGGGTATCAACACCCCACACTCATATCCTTCCCATATCCTCTTATTTAATTTAACTGCATAACAAGTCAACTCCCTAAAAGGAGTATATTTTGATACTTGATATCAACATGTTTTCCAAGAAAGACCATACCGGACGCCTTCAGGCTCCGTGGTATATATATACACAGGTGGACCATTAGAAGAATACGTAAAAGGCCATCACCAATCAAGAGATGCACAAGAAACAGATTCCTCAATCCCAAAGAACACCTATAAGGTCAAGTTTCTGGGAAGGATCACAAGATGGAAGGCTCACTTACAAAAATAAGTTGAGCACCCCCAACATCCTATAGAGGAACTACCATGAAGGTCACAAAAGATTACCCCCACCATAACCTTCCACTAAGCATCCTAGGGCCAAGTCCGTCAAAGGATCCCATCGGGCATTGGTATGCAAGGGGGGCACCAGTTACAACATGCCCTCCCCACAAGCGCCCATTAGCATAAGAGAGGGTAGCCGCGAACACATCCCTCCAAAAATGGAGGAAACCATATCACATGGGTAACGCCCACCATCAAAGGCACACACCTCCCGCGGATCTTTATGATTTCACAAAGTAGCCAGGAGACACAACCACACTTAGAAAGCCCATCCAAGATAATGGAATACACTTCCATCAAAAACCCTCAAGGACACCAAGCCTAGCAAAGGAAGAACGGTGACACCATCATCAAGCTTTTAAAAAGGGATATAGAAAACATAGTATTTCCACACAATGATATGTTAGTCATAAGAGAGGGAGTCACAAACTTTGACATGAAGAGAACCATAGTACATGAAAGGAGTCCGTCAGACATCTCCCATGACCAACCATTGATGATACTAGAGAAGAGTCAGGCATACCTAATACCAAGGGACCCCCTACTAGTAAAGGTGGTCAGAACATCAACACACCCATTAGGGACACGGCACTGCAAATGAACCAGGAAAAGGATGGAACACATATCCTTACAAGTATCCTTACAAGTATCCTTGCATTTATCCTTGCAAAAATAAACTCCGTAGATAAAGAAGTCATCTAATAGATGACTATGTCTCTGTTCTCAAAATATGATCCTAACCCGGAGATACTTGGCCTCCGTATCATATATGCAATGAATAACATGTTCATCAAAGATAGGTACACGAAGATTCAAGACAGCGCCATAAAGATTAGGCGCATACCTCTACCAAGTACGACACATTTGAGTGTTCATAAACACTCCCTCGCCATCTCACAAGAAAGAAAGGCAGCCAAGGATACAAGTCCTAACAAAACAAACATCGGTAGAAAATCCGGTCATTGAAGTCATGCACCAAGAGAGAAACTCTAAAGATGAAAGATTAGCAAAAGAGACAGTGCAACAACTAGAGTATAAAAATGGAGATACATTTCCTATCAAGAGCCTTAGGGCAGGATAACAGTTCTACAAGATCAACCAAAGAAGAGCTCTAAAGCTTGGGGAGTAAGATTTCAAGACCGACCCTCACACTAGACGAACATCCCAATCAACCACCTTGTCTGCAAATGATAAGACATTTGACCCTGGCATCCCATCAAGAGGAGAACCCCGATAAAAGGGACACTAGAACAATATCCCGCCTTTAAGGCCACACACCGAACGCATGGTGAATGAAGGATATGACAAAATGAAAAAGGAGGGACTTGTCAGCTCAACACACCTCAAACACATATCCATACGCAATACAAATGCAGTCTCTAATGAAGCTATCCAACAAGGAATAGCCAATACCGGGGCAAACCCATGGAAAATCATGGAGCATCACTTGCAAACCTAAAGGAAAACATCCTTTTTAGGTTCAGGTCCTAATTCAAAGGAAGTCTATAATCAAGATTCAAGGTGGGAGGAGCATGACCAATGTGACACTCCCCAAAGGCATTGAAGAATACTCCAATGTGAAGGAAAAGGCAAGGCACTCTAAATGCCACAACACTCCAAGAAGATACAGCCCGGTCAGACCCCCACACCCCCATGCACGAGCAAAGAGCATGGATCAGATTGACCAGTCTGAAACACACCTACGAAATTAACAACTCAAGACACCATTCTATGAGAGAGCTCTTCAACCTAAAACACAAGGAAAAGGAGGAAAAATTTACAAACACCCCTAGGATACAGAAACTGCCGCATCCTAGTTATCAAGAGAATGAAAATCACCCCCACCCACCCAAAGCAAAAGCTCTCAACCCAATCCCTAAAGATACATCCGACAAAGGCATTATCCAAACCATGCCTGTGACCGAAACAAGCAAGCATGAGAAAGAGTAAATCCTACAAGAGACACTCATCACATTCAAACAAGCAGACAAGGGAGCCCCGAGCATAAGCGGCACCCAACCAAGAAAGTGAACGAGGGGCCTTCAACGGCCAAATGTGAAAGGCGGTGTGACCACCAAGCAACTTGGGGGGCACCAAACGAATAAGTGCTTGGTAGTCCACCTAAGTGTAAGAAAAGAGATTAGAGGCAGAAGATCACAATAACATGCGATACCACTTCTCCTAGAAGAGGTCACATAGAGGAAAGCATCCTCAACTCCCTATACGAACTCGTCCTAAGTTGGCAACACACAAACATCGCCCTCGAAAGGTGATCTCCCACATTGAAGAAAAAGCGTGGTAACAGGCAATATCGTAGAAGGAGAAGTCAAGTAAAGACTCGAAAAGCATACCAAAAATGCACCATACATGAGAAGGGACACAAGATAAGGTAATATTATGAGCCCTCCGGGAGCCAATCCCGCGAACACATTCGACGCCCCCAAGAGCGTATCTTGAGAGTAGTTCTAAAGCTACGAACCCTGTGCCCTCCGGGAGCCTATCCCGCGAACAGATTCGACGCCCCCAAGAGCGTATCTTGAGAGTAGTTTTTATACTACGATCTTCGACGCCCCCAAGAGCGTATCTTGAGAGTAGTGTTCATACTACGACCTTCGACGCCCCCAAGAGCGTATCTTGAGAGTAGTTTATACACTACGACCTTCGACGCACCAAGAGCGTATCTTGAGAGTGGTTTCCAAAAACTACGAATTTCGACGCCCCCAAGAGCGTATCTTGAGAGTAGTGTTCATACTACGACCTTCGACGCCCCCAAGAGCGTATCTTGAGAGTAGTTTATACACTACGACCTTCGACGCACCAAGAGCGTATCTTGAGAGTGGTTTCCAAAAACTACGAATTTCGACGCCCCCAGGAGCGTATCTTGAGGTAGATTTGCAACCTACCAGATTCGACGCCCCCAAGAGCGTATCTTGAGGTAGAAAAAACACTACCAGTTCGACGCCCCCAAGAGCGTATCTTGAGGTAGATTTCAAACTACCAGTTCGACGCCCACCAGGAGCGTATCTTTGGTCTAACCTGTGCCCTCCGGGAGCCTATCCTGTGAAACGTTAAGTGCCGTCCGAGAGCCTGTCTCGTGAACAGTTTGACACCCGTCAAGAAGGTATCGGTGGACTAACCTGTGCCCTCCGGGAGCCTATCCTGCGAAACGTTAAGTGCCGTCCGAGAGCCTATCTCGTGAACAGTTTGACACCCGTCAAGAAGGTACCGGTGGACTAACCTGTGCCCTCCGGGAGCCTATCCTGCGAAACGTTAAGTGCCGTCCGAGAGCCTGTCTCGTGAACAGTTTGACACCCGTCAAGAAGGTATCGGTGGACTAACCTGTGCCCTCCGGGAGCCTATCCTGCGAAACGTTAAGTGCCGTCCGAGAGCCTGTCTCGTGAACAGATTTCGACGCCCACCAAGAGCGTATCTTTGGTCTAACAGTACAACGTATACCGTGTAAGGGGTATCAGAAGAGATCATCACACCATGCTTAGAAGGATACCATTCTTAGAAGGATACCATGCTTAAAAGGACACCATGCTCAGAAGGATACCATAAGAAAGAAATTTCTAAGTAAAGTAATGTGAAGAACAAGTAATGTTTTTTCTTGATGAGATAGCAGGTATGATGTGAAGGAAAGCACAAAAGAAAGAAAAAGAAAGGAAAGCATATTCAAAGGAGAAGTCCATGACCAAAGGATCATATACAGAAGCACAAGAGGTTATCATGAAAAGTAACGAGTTATACTACCACCCATATCACAAGTCAAGAGAAGTATCTCAAAGGAACCCAACACCACCAAGAAGGATAGCAAAGACATGAAATCCGAAGGTCAAAGCTCTCAAAATAAGCTCGACCCATCAAGAAGAGAATTGCCTTACAAGTCACACAAATCAACCTCCGACAAATATTATTGTCATACATGTCGCCCTCGCGTGACCTATGCTCGTATCAGACTTGAACATCGTCAAGCACAACTCATGAAGGAGACATCTAAAGAGCGTAAAAGATACAACATCCGACAAGACGAGACATCGGGACCTAACCCAACAAACATAGCCTACACAAAAGGCAACTATAGCAATGAAAGCTCTCCAATGAGAAAGGAATACTAAAGCACAACTCCATACATCGTGATGTGGCTATCATGTCCACATACACTGAAGTGGCTATCATGTCCACATACCTTGAGGTGGCTATCATGTCCACATACACTGAAGTGGCTATCATGTCCACATACACTGAAGTGGCTATCATGTCCACATACCTTGAAGTGGCTATCATGTCCACATACCTTGAAGTGGCTATCATGTCCACATACCTTGAAGTGGCTATCACGTCCACATACCCTGAAGTGGCTATCATGTCCGCACACTACAAAAGGGCTATCACTCCCACACATCAGGAAGTGGCTATCATGTCCACATACCTCGAAGTGATTATCATGGCAGCACATCATAAAACATATGTCAAAGACATGCATTGAAAAGACACCATCCCGACAACGAACATCAAAAAGCTACGCCTGGCCTTAGGAGGAGGTTCAAGAAAAAGGAAAAACAACACCCTTCGTACGCTCATCAAAGGGAGACACTTATATTTCAACCCACTGGGTGATACCAGGAAGGAGACGTCCTCATTATGAAGACAACCTCCATATCTCACGAAATCAATCATGAAGCAAAGAATCACGACAAGCACTATTGAGGGCATATAACAAAACGATCCCCACAACGATCACAACTACGACACTAGTAGAGGCTAATTCAAGAGCAGTCTCCACCAAACTCCAAAGCAAGAATTTGCTATCTTAGTCAGAACCATGACAAGAGAGGGGAACCTCAACGTAAGATGATGATCACACCCATCACCAAAAGAAAAATCTTCAACGCAGGGGTTAATAACATAACCCATAGGAAAGACAAAGGCACCTTCAAAAGTCATCAAATCTACATGAAGATGAAATAAACTTGAGACTCGGCCCCTCGGCTGGGGGGCAGGGGATATAGAAGAGACATCAAGACCTATGATCACCCTATCGCCAGCCACAGGTTGTTTCCTTTTGTCTAGCAAAGAGGTCGCCTCTTCAACCACCACCTCCTTATCAGGGGAGGGAGTCAGCAAGGGGGCACTTGAAGGAGAGCCTCTCGCGGTTTCCTTCTCCTTGACAGCCGAGGGCCCGACCTCAGAGTCAGGTTTTCGCGCCTTGGATTTAGATTGACTTGAACTCTCGCCCACCGCAAGAACCATTCGGTAACCAGGGAAGAACGCTCTAACAACAAGAAGGAAGCAACATGAGAACAATCATAAGTATATCACGAAGAAAAGAGAATGGAATGAGAACATACTGGAAGCATCAGCAGCCTTCCCTGACTTAGAAAATTTCTTGGCCTGATAAGCAGAACTAGAGGGTTTTTCCCTCTCATCCGATTCAACGGTCTCCCTGTCTGAAGAAGAAAGCTTCCCAAAAGTGACTCATCTATACGAGCAACCAACGCAAAGATCGACCCTTACTCATGGAGGGGCGGGATACGCCTACTACGGGGGCAACCTTAACACCAAGGGAAGAGGGAGAACTTTTAGTTTCCCCAAATGGAGCAACGCTCCAACACATCCGAAGGAAGGGTCAACCCTTAACACATGTCAATAGACCCCTTCGCTCGCGGCGGTAAGAAGAAAGCTTGTAATCTTTTTCACCATCACTTTTATGGGGAACAAATTGCAGGGTAAAGGTCAAGAGCTATACACACGCTCCAACGAATGAAGGAGAAATGTTACACGTGCCGAAGGTCGAGATTAATGGACAATGCTCACGCTAGTATGAGGAAGGCGGAACGTTGTGTCCCATTGAGTGGCAGAGTTCCCACCCTCAAGTAAAGGAGAGGTCTATGCTCTCACCTTTGCACTTATGCTCATATTCATGACTAACATCTACAGGTACATCAAGGTCATCACTCATGCTCATACTCACAACCCGTCCATGCATACATACATGTTCATGCTTGCACTCATATGCATGCTCACATACACACTCCCATGTGCTCAAACATTTAGACGTCCATGCACGTGGCCGCCATATATTCATGCATACATTCATGACTACAATCGCAGCATGTCTCTACTCACTCCCATCCTTATGTTCTTACTTGCATGTATGCTAGTACACATCCTCACGTTCATGATATGTCCATGTTCACTCCTAGTTAACATCCTAGGCATATTTTCTAGTATCCCATACTTAGAAAAATTTCGGACCAAAATTGAAATTTTTCTTCACTTAGACTTATCCCGGCATGAAATTGAAGCATAAGCCACTTAGTTGCATTCATATTGCATTCCTATGTGAACATGTATTCTTTGAGTATACGCCTGCGGAAAAGATAGGTTTATTACTCCCACCTCAGACGGACACGTGCCTAGGCACACGCCCGTACTACTCTGACGTTTACAATTCCTCTATCTCATAAGACAGGGGGCAGAGTCAGAGGCACGCATCCATGGGTAAGCAAGCATTCAGACAAAGAAGGTAAAACCCCGGTTTCAAATTGCGCGTGTCATACCATCCTAAAATAGAGTCAATCAAGGGTTAGGCCATTGGTTGACTCGGGGGCATGTGATGGATATACGCCCAATTTGAACCCGTTGACTTCCGAACCGTTGTATTTTTATCGTCCCATTTATGATTGCGAATCGAAACTTCAACCCGGACACTTCGCGAGAACATCGACGGCTCGGACGGGGCCGAAGCGCCCGTCCGACAGAGGCGAACTCACCTAGGTGAGGTTGGGTGGCCACACCCGACCTCCCCTAGGGGAGATCGGGTCAGCCGACCCGATCTCCCCTAGGGGAGATCGGGTTGGCCAACCCGATCTCTCCTAGGAGAGATCGGGTTGGCCAACCCGATCTCTCCTAGGAGAGATCGGGTCAGCCAACCCGATCTCCCCTAGGGGAGATCGGGTCGGCCAACCCGATCCCTCCTAGGAGGGATGGGGTTGGCCAACCCCACCCTCCCTAGGAGGGGTTGGCCAACCCCACCCTCCCTAGGAGGGGTTGGGTGTCCTCACCCAACCCCTACCCTTGGGGGTCGGATTTCTCCCCCCCCAAGGGTCCCGGCACCCCTTTCAGACGCCCATGCTCGGTCCACTCCGCCTGCCTCATCCGAATCCTAAAGTCTTAATTATACGCTTAAAGGTTAATTAATTGTGTTTAAGGGCTAACGATGTCATTAAGCCACCTTAATGACACCGTTGCCTATAAATACCCCACCTTCACAACTCATTTGAACATCTTGGCAAGTTGCACAATTTTGCTCTGACATCTCTCTAGCTTTATCTCTCTAAAACCGTACTGACTTAGGCATCGGAGAGGGTTCATCAGGCACCACCCCCTCTGTGCCTGGTATTACCCCTCTTGCAGGGTAGCAAGGAGAAGAGAGCCAAGGAAGCAGAAGAGCATAGAGCAGTAGGACAAGCCCCAGGGGTAAGAAGTACAAGCCTCAGGAGGTCAGAAGGAGAGAAGGAAAGGAGGTCAGAAGGAGAGAAGGAAAGGAGGTCAAAAGGAGAGAAGGAAAGGAGGTCAGAAGGAGAGAAGGAAAGGAGGTCAGAAGGAGAGAAGGAAAGGAGGTCAGAAGGAGAGAAGGAAAGGAGGTCAGAAGGAGAGAAGGAAAGGAGGTCAGAAGGAGAGAAGAGAAGGACATATATCAGAACGACTACCCCAAGAGAGCAGAAGGGCATGTATCAGAATGACTAGTCTTAGGAACAGTGAACCCGACATTTCATTAGTGGGAGATAAATTCTAGATTGACGACCCGTTGACCTAGACTTTATAACCTAACAGTAACTACCAGATTACTTCTGCTGCATCGTTTCGCTGTGTTTAATTACTTCTCCTGCGTCGTTTTGGTAATGTGTTAGTTGTGCTGAACTGATACTACATCGTTTTGAAATGATGGTTGTTGATGTGTCAAAATTACATTAATCCTCAAAGCTAATCCATCAGGATTAGTATAATATATTTAGATAGTTTAGATTTAGATATTTGATAAATATTGACTTTTGGTGCCGTATATTTTAATTTGTAAGTTTTTTGTGTCATGTATTTGTATTTTGTAGACTTTTTGTGCATATGTTAGTCATCAGTTAAGTGTCACCGTTAAGTACTTTTATTTTGTTCAATTTAGTTTTCCAATTTATACACCTAACTTTTAAATTTTTTAAATTAGTCTCTAAAAAACTCAATTGGACCCTGATAACCCGAGTAAAACACAGAAAGGGCATCCCGAGTCAAGGGCAGAGCTATTCGTTATAATATGGGACATATGTAATAAATACTAAATCCCCGTTATTTAGTTTGTGGCTCGTCTTGAGTGAATCCAAATTAATCGGACAACTCCGTGGATAATCTAGTATTTTTATTACGCTACGTAATATTTGATTATTTTGCTTTATTGATATGTCAATATAATACCAACAACTTAGTACAAATAAGAGGTTTGTTCAATTAAGAGGGTTGTTCATTTCATTAATAAAGAGGGTTGTTCACTAAGTCCAAGGTTTTAAATTTGGAATTTAAGAGGTAAACCACAAGAGTAAATATTTTTAATCAATAAACTAACACTACTAGTGTACTATCTTTAAATTAATGATAAATAATTGTATGGGATTGCAGTAGATAGTGTGTATAAATAACAATATCTCCATGTCATGACATTAGGGTAATTTTTTTACCAAACATTCTACACAGTCATTGATTAGGTTCATCTAACCTGCAGTAAACATTAAAAATGTATTTCTCCTTTATGGATGAAAATGAACACAACTGAAAACTATATCATTATAGGAATATACAACACCACATGGGCCATGAGTGGCTGCAATCTGCATGAAGTATTCCTGAACAAGTTTAAGTATTCTCTAAGTCTCTAACTATATATATATATATATAATTAGTCTATGGTTAACATATCTAATCTAAATTTATTTTTTTTGGCCAATACATATCTAATCTAAATCAATAGTATAATTTTGCTTAATTAAATTAAAATAATATGTCAAAACTGATGAAGCTAATTCCCATAAGCATCCAATTACACATTTTAATAAAAGATTTGGTCATTATCATAACAACTTTAAAACTCTTTATGATTTTAATAATTCAGCAGTGAATTATTTCTGTAAATTCATATGTATAGTATTAATTAGCAAGTAATTCATCACTTTTTTTGCCAAATTTTACTGAAATTCCATTTTAAGAAAAGTGCAAGAACTAAAAAGCTCATCTCTCTTGAGCCTTAAGATAAACATCCATGGGCTGCTATAAAGATTATACCTATTGTCTTCTTGGAAAAGATTACTACTGACTCGATGCAATTAATGATGCATGCTTCCAAAAGTATGCGTCTACACAGACCAGAAAGATGTAACCAAACAAAGATATCGGCATTCAATTTGCGAGGAATGATCTCATCATGTTCATATGAAAATTCAATCTACTGAATGTAGTATAGTAGCGACAATAATATCTGAATCTGAATCTGAAAATGTAAATCAAGATCAACAGCCGATATTCTTTCTTGAATTACTCGTAATGTCTACTAATAGTGAGTTAATGGACTCTTTACCTGTCTTTGAAATCGAACTTTCTAACATTGCTTGTTCATATGTGCCCTAATTGCTTGCAGAAAACAGCATCAGATACGCATGGCCTCCAATTCCTCTTCCAGAGCAACCATTGAGTACGCCTCCTTGAGACTCGGAAAAGATTCAGAGCTGAGGATCCGAAATTTTGCCTCCCGATATTTGTCCGACTCCAATCCAATCAGAAACTGGCACAACCTCTGGTTATCCTTCACCTTCTTATACTCCGCCGCGCCGCATTCACAGGTACAGCCTGGCATGTTGCAGTCTAGTTCGTCCCACAAAGAGCTCAACTCCGTAAAATACTCTGCCACCGTGAGTCCACCTTGTTTGAGGCTCCCGCTCTCCGCCATAAGCTCATATATCCTCGCCGAAACATCAACAGAGAACAGCTGCTGCAGATCGTCCCATAAATCCTTGGCGAATTTCGCATAGATCGAGGTTCTGAATAAGTTGCTGTCCCTCTCTATGCCGTTGCAGATCCAGGCCTTCACCAGATCGTCGCATCGGCACCACATGCCGAATTCTGGCGAGTTCATCTCCGGCATTGGCATTGATCCGTCAATGAAACTGTGCTTGCCCTTGAAGACTAGCGCATGCGCCATGGATTCCGCCCACCTCGGGTAGTTCTTGCCGTCGGGACTCAGAGGGAAATTCACGATGACATCGGTGAGGCGATCGGTTGGACTGATGTAGTACGGCGATTGAAAATCATCGGGGATTCCATTTTGGTGCGCCATGGAAGATAGGGCAGTGAAGAATAGAGCTCTAGTTGACGGTTAGTCGGTTACAGTCCAAGAACTAATCTCCCATATATATAGTGTGGTGACGGAGTCCGCGAGGCGCGAATAGAAGAAATCAAATGTGTCAAAGTGGTAATTATTGTGAAATTTTGGGGCATAAATATTTCCCCTCAAGAAGATGAAGAAAGGCTCTCGAACTATGGCCACAGTGCGTTGGGCCCTTAGTTTGGGTTCAAACTTAAAATAGAGAGCTAGATTTCTGAATTTGGGTTTCTGATTTTATGTTGGCTTAATTATAAAATTGCTAAATGAAGTTTGACTACTCCAACAAATTAGTAGCTGGTTTTTTATGAAAAATTCTTTAATTCATGTTCGCTTATTGACAAATTACGTGACTTGCGGCGATTAAAGAAAAATCAGAAAATTGAACTAAAATGAAGGAATTGTTGTAACGACAAAAAATTATTCTTGAAATTATTCTCGTATAAGAATGAAACTTCATAATTTTATTTGTTTTAGATCGATTTTCTGGTATGATTTTGTAATTTTAGATCGATTTCCTAGTATGATTAATAGTCGTATCAATTATGTCCTGGTATGATTAATAGTTGTTTCATACTTTCTAAGTTTTAATTTTTTACAATTATTCTTTCTAGTATTAAAAATAACAGCAATATAACATCGTGAAGCATGTTAGAAATCTCAAACAATTTAACGCATGACTAATTGGGTAGTCTACTATAATACAGTGTGAGCAGGCCCATTTGACAATTAGTAAAAGATCTGATGTCACTACTTGTTATTGCCTAAGTTAGAATTCTCTATGTTCTATGTTGTCATGTATGTCTTGCGTGCATCTTAGACTCTTATCAGAAGAGTCACCCAGACTGATTCCTTCAGAAGTTTGCGTGGAATCCAGAAACAACATTCATTTATCCTATTTTAATTTTATTATTATTTTTTATACTACCTAAATAACATTATGGATTATTTATATCAAAGACCTTTATTTATTTATTAATATTATTGAGTTTTATAATTATCTAAAATATTTGATCATTTGAACTTTGATGTTATTTAAAACGGTTAAATGGTCTTTTAGTATCATATATTTGATAAATATTGATTATTGGTGCGTGTATTTTATTTTTTAGGTTTTTGTATCATATATTTTCATTTTGTAGATTTTTTGTGCAACCGTTAGTCAACGGCTAAGTTTGACCGTTAAGTACTTTTATTTTGTTCAATTTTTTTTTTGATGTTAACCTGCCGCATTATATTATAATAGTAAAAACAAAGTAGACGCTTCTAACTTTCCCGTAACGAGGACGGGATGTCAGAAGCAGCCCAAGATCCTGTTACAGATAGATCCGCCGCACGTTTAACAAGAGTATGTGCGCGGGATACATTGATTCTAGGTACATGATAAATAACAGCCGGAATAATATTTAAAAGATGTTGGATATCCTGGACGATGCCGAAGACAGATGAGTTACAGCTTGTAGAAGAGGAATCAATCTGATACAGCAAATTTGTCGAGTCTGTAGCCACCGTAATGGTGTCTTGTGGAAACGACTGTGCTAACAGTAATCCTGCCCTGCATGCTAAACCTTCCGCCAAAATGGGATCATCTCCAGGAGCCGATACTACCGAGGCCGCAATAATTCTAAAGGATACATCTACCAAAATAGCGCCTCCAAAAACTAAGTTCCTGCTGGCTCTTACTGCCCCATCGCATAGTACATTGGGCCTCCTATGCAATGGTGTTGGTTCGCTGGCCCTCAACCTGCCACTGGTGGGGATTGTGGTGTCTCTTCCTGTTCCTGAATTACAGACATTGGCAATATGATTATCGTTAGTTACAACTCCTATGAACTGAAGGGTGGACAGAGGATTCGGAGTTTTGTTCCTAAAGATAACTGCATTGCGTTCTACCCATATACCCCACAACACTATACATTTGAACACTAAGAATTCCTTTGAGATGGTGACACTACGACCAGATTGGGTGCTAGGGAATAGCCATTCTTTGATTGTGGATCTTGGTTGGCGATCCGCATTTGTTCCGAAGATTGAGCCGAACCAAATTCTTTGAGCGAATTGGCATTTCCACATTAAGTGCTCCCAGTCTTCTGTATAATGGCTACAGAAGGGACACCTTGGATTGAAGGAGGGAACTCGTTTGTGTATGGCTTGCCCAAGGGCCAGCCCATTGTTGAACCCCTTCCAGACGAACATCCGAATTTTTGGTAATAGTTTGGCTTTCCAAATTTCTTTCCAAAGAGACGGACTAACAGACGAAGAGGTTGACGGCAGTATCCCCTGCTGCTCTGAGTTGAGCAGTGCTTTTATGAAGTGATACCCTGATTTGACAGAGTACTTTCCGGATTTATTGTGTAGCCACAGGAATTTGTCCTCAGTATCAAATAGAGGTAAGGGAATGGTCTGGATTAAATCTTTGATCATCCGTGGTATCATCGTTTGTGATAGGATATCCGTGTTCCAGGTGCCGTTTAGGATGAAATGGGAGACCTTGGTATTGATGGGGGGTTGCGTTGTTCCTGGCGAGTTCGTGACAGCTACCCAGTCCTTTAGTAGACCCATATTTGGGACCCAGGGGTCGGTCCAGAAGCAAGTGGTGTTACCAACTCCTATATGCCATCTCCCTCCTTTGCATAGAAACACTCTGGTTTTTGCAATTGTTCTCCAGACCGGGGAATGATATGGTTGTACCTTGGCTGTGAAGAAAGACTCGTTTCTTAGGTATTTGTCCCTGATACAACTTACCCATATCGATTCTTTGTTCGTGACGATTCTGTTTGCCTGTTTAGTGAGTAGTGCGAGGTTAAAAGCATTCATGTCACGAAAGCCTAGACCCCCGTCATTCTTTGAGCGGCACAATTTATCCCATGCAATCCAACTGATACCTCTTTTCCCCGCATCTTGGTTCCACCAGAATTGTCTGTGGAGTCTCTCGAGGTTGGACGTGGTCTTTTTTGAGAGGTTCATGCATGACATGACATAACTTGGGATTGAGGCTGCTGTGGCTTTCAGTAAGACCTCTCTACCGGCCGGGGACAGTAGTTTGGTCATCCATCCTTGAATCCTGGCTGTTGTGCGTTGAATCAGATTTTCTCCCACTTGTCTTTTTTGCTTTGCCCAGTCCACCAGTAGACCCAGATATATCTCAGACGGCATCATTATACGTACCCCCAACAGTTGAGCGATCTGGTTTGTTGTATCTTCTGAGACATTTGGACTAAATCGAATGCTGGACTTGCTGTAGTTAATGAGTTGGCCTGACTCTTTCTGATATTCTTCTAGTAGAAGCTTCAGTTGTGTCGCATTGGTTAGTGTTGCCTCAAGAAACGGGAAGCTATCATCTGCGAATAGTAGATGGGATATTTCCTGGGTGAACTTTCCTGGTTTGATGCCCTTGATCTTCCCTTCAGATTGAGCTAAAGATAATTCCTGTGACATCATTTGTGAGACCAGGATAAATAGATACGGGGACAGTGGGTCTCCTTGTCTTAGCCCTCTCGATGGTGAGAAGTCTTCAGTTGGTTTCCCGTTGATTGACACATTAAGAGTGGATGTCGAGACACACTCCATAATCCATTCTATGAAGCGTTGCGGGAAGTTCATGTTTTGTAGAACGTTTCTCAGGAAAGGCCATTCGACTCTGTCGTATGCTTTTGTCATGTCCAGCTTAAGTGCGAGGAGTCCTTTTTTTCCCCTCCGTCTCTGCTTAATCGTATGCAGCAACTCTTGTGCTAGGAGTGTGTTATCCGTTATGCTCCTTCCCGGGACGAAAGCTGTTTGAAAAGGCGATACTAGCTTGGCAATTACTGATCGCATCCTGTTGGCGAGGATTTTCGAGATGACCTTGTATGTGGTATTACACAGACCAATAGGGCGCCAGTCCTGTAATCCCTGGGGGTTGTCTTTTTTAGGGATTAGTACAATCTTTGTGGCATTTATTTGTTTTTCCATCTTCCCGGATCTGAAGAATTCAAATACTGCCTCGGATACTTCTCTGCCTGTGACGTCCCACGTATGTTGGAAAAATCTGGGGGGGAAACCATCGGGGCCTGGTGCTTTGTCTGGCTGGAATTGAGCCATGGCTTTTGTTATTTCCAAGTGTGTTACCTGGGCCTCAAGGCTTGCTTTCCCCAAAGGGTGGATCGTTAGCCTAGCTCGTGGGGGGATATTTAGACTAGGTATAACACTCCTCGCTGTAAACACCTCTCGGTAGTATTGTTGAATATGGCGTTGTATTTCTGTCTGGTTTGTCAGTATGTTACCATCCGGTAGTGCAATGGTATCTAAGTTATTTTTGCGCCTTCTTGCAACCGAGTATGCGTGGAAAAACTTTGTATTTCTATCACCTTGTTCCAGCCACGTCTGTCTAGACTTCTGTCTCCACATGATTTCCTGATTAAGGTATAAATCTTCCAGAGCCGCTGTGGCTTCATCTGCCTGAAGTGAGGGGCCATCATGTTTCTGTGCTGAATTTAGCTTCTGCAATTGTGACCTAATTTGGGAGTCAATGTGCCCGAAGGTGGTCCTATTCCACTGTTTGAGTTTTCGGGTTAGGTATCTGAGGTTATTAAGTAAGTGTAATTGGGCTTGGCTATGGGGATTTGTAGGCCAATTCTGCCGAAGCATCTCTGGGAAGTTGGTGTGCCTGAGCCACATTGATTCGAAGTGGAAATGCCGGTTTCGATTTGGGTTTGGCGTAGAGTCATTCGTTGAAAGGATGATAGGACAATGATCCGAGGCTATCATCTCTAGGTGTACCACCTTTGCGCGAGGGAAGCGGGTATGCCAAAGTGTATCTGCCATTGCCCTGTCCAGACGCTCTCTTACTCTATCCTCACCGGTTCTACGGTTTGACCACGTAAATGGTTGCCCCGTGTATCCCAAATCCATCAGGTTTGCCCTGTTACTCCAGTCATGTGCTCTTAGTATACGTGCTGCTGATGCTGGTATACGGCTTTCTTTTTCTTCAAACTCCCACACGTCGTTGAAGTCCCCAATGGCTAACCATCCTAGTGGGGAATTGCGAAGTTCCCTAAAGGATAAAATTTGCTCCCAGAACTCAGGTCTGTCTTCCGACTTTGGGGGGGCGTAAATAAAGGAGGAATCCCAGATAGGGTTTAGTTGTGGATTTAGGATCTGTGCATGGATCACATATAGGTCGCTATTTAGAATATCTAACCTAATGGAATCCTTCCAGACTAAGAGTAGGCCCCCCCTTGTGTCCTGAGGCTTGACAGAAAAACTATTCCCTAAACCACAGGAGGATAATGTGCTACAAAATCTAGCTAGCTGGCTTTTTATTTCCGAAATGAAACAGATATCTGGTTTGTGGATCTTAATCAGGGTATTTAAATGGCGAACTGTCAGTAGGTTCCCAGCTCCTTGACAGTTCCAAGCTAATATTTTCATGATGATTCCGGCAAGGCCCCACGAGGGCCTGCCGTACTGTCATTGTGTGGAGACCCCGTAAAATCACTAGAAAGCAAGCGAAAATAAAGGTTCAATGGTGGGGGTGATAGTGCAAGTACCTCGTCAACTCTGGTGAGCTTGGCCGCCCTTTTGCGATCCTTGTAATAGCGTGCAGGGCGAGGTCCAATGGCTATCCTTGGCTTGCGGCTTACGCTCTTCTTTGGGGGTGGTATCTCTATGGGTTCCATGCTGCAAATCCGAAGTCTTTTCTTGGGGGGGGGGGGGGGGGGTGAGGTCTTCCGTATCCATCTCCTTAATGATAATGCCTCCTTTGGGTAGTGGGTACGGAAGTGTCAGTTGGGAGCCCTCTCCCAACCTCCTGATCTCCGTTTCGTCTTGGTTTGTCACTACGACTAATCCTGCCGGAGACATAGGTTCCTTTCCTGGCCGATGTCGTAGTTGGGAGCCCTCTCCCAACTGCCTATCCATCGGGGCTCCGACGGTGTTGGTTCCAGTTTCCCCCAGACCCAGATGGTCTTCCGGTTCGTAAATAAAAGGTGGGGTTTGGTTTATTTGCCACTGAGTAGAAAGTCTTCCTGCCAGGATGGACAAAGGTGATGCTGGTGGGGTGATACTAGCATGTAGTGAGGAGTCTGGCATAGTGGTACTCGAATCTGAGAAAGCCTGGTATTCTGAGAGGGTCTGGCAGACGCCTAGTAGCGGAGCTGGCTCATCAAAGACTGTTATGGCCGTATCCGAGATCTGCCCCATTGGGTCCCAGTTCATATTCTCCAGCTGTGGGTAGTGCGGGTTCATCGAGGTTGCCACATTTAGGTCCAATGGCGCAGAGGGTTCGGTTAGACCCGGGAATAGGGACTCCTGGTACTCCTGGATTTTTTGCTTGATCCAATGGTTTTGTGCTGCGCGATCTGCTCTATTTTTCAATATCCAATCTCTTTCGGAGGCAATAGAGGTGCGTATTCCTGCGGATTCCTGTGAGGGGTCCACCGGGACTTGTTGTGCACCCTGTACTGAGTGTGTGGAGTCGGATAGTGACTGATTGGGGGTTTCAAACGGTTTATCGAGGAGTTCCCTCTCTCTTCCTGCAGGAGTGTTAAATTGTCTCTCGTCCGCCCAGGTTATCCAGCGGCACAATTGGCCCGTTCCTCTGTTGAGCTTGGATACATACCACGGTTGACCCTCCGCACCTAGAACCAAAATGTTTGGGTGCTTCTGAACCCGGGTTTGCATGTCCATAATGAGAGCAGTCGCATCTTTTTGTGTACGCTTGCAGTCGGAGGTGTTGTGTCCAAGGCATCCGCAACGGTTACACGGTAGGCCACCTCGATAACGAATGTAGATGGGGCCCGGAAAGGGGGAGTCAAGTAGCTTTATACCTGGGACCGCAGCACGCTGCAAGTCCATTTGGACCTGGACTTTCGGATAGGCTATTGCGAATGGTTCATTTAAGATTGCCGTCAGGTGTTCTATTTGGATAACCTGTCCTACAACCCCAGCTACTCTCATAATACTTTCAAAACAGACAATATTTGGGTTCATTCCCCTAATCTCTATCCACATAGGCACCTCATTCATTGGAAAAGTAGTAGGTATACCGAAATCTCTACACTCAAACATTACGAGTAGGCCTAAACCATTTCCTACAATAAAAGGGGAGTTAATGAGTACCTCCCGTAGGTGCAGTTCCTCATGGAAGACGAAAGTCCAGTATTGGTCGTGTCGGAAATTGACCCTCGGTGGTGGGTTAAGATTCCACGACTCCACAAGGCGATTAACCAAGTCTAGTCTCGGAGGTGTGGCCGAGTGCATTTTTCCAACAAGCATGCGGTTTAGGGGGTTTAGGGAAATTGGTTGATTGCCGGTTCTGTTCATGGGATGAGCTTGGTTTTGAGGAGTGTGGTTCGGCTCCATTGGCTCCGGTTTGGTCTGTATATAATCCCAGAGTGGCGGTTTAGCACAAAATCGGTTTGCTTCCAACCGGTTGAGGGACTCCAGATAATGGGCTGACTGGCTGGGTGTTTGGGCTTCTGGGCCGGCTGGGTTTAGCCTGGCAATAAGTGGGCCGGACGCTTGTCTGTGCTGGCGATGGGCTAGGGTCGCATTTGGGTTGGGCTTCGGGTCAGGTCCAGACAGACTACGAGGCTTGGTTTGGGCTGTTGAGCTCTGTGGGCTGGGCTTGGTCTTTTGAATGCGTTCCTCAGTCACCAGAGAGGGCAAGGTGAGCTTCCTCTCCTCTTCATGTCTGAGAGTCGCCGGCGAACTCTTTTGGCCACCAGGGGGAAATCCACGATACTGCGGCGGGACGGGACGTAGCGGGGTTGCTAGGAAGGGATGTGTTTCGGTGCGACGATCCCGTATCCTTCAAGGTTAGCACGTCGTGCCTCTCCTGCTTCGTCGGAAGTCTTCTGTGCGACGCTTCCGATAATTTCGCCGGAATCCTTGTTCGTTTGTCTGGTGGTTTGGACTTTGGTTTGAGTGGTATGAGTTTGTGAGGAGGTGTGAGGGCTTCCTTGTGCTTTGGTTGATTTAAGCTAGGAATTCTGCTGCTTGTATCGAGATTGAGCTTCCTCTCACTAATGTTGGCCATTGGGATGTGACTAGCATGATGATTAGGGGAGAAAAAGCTTTGAGGATGAACAGGTGATGGTTTGCTGACAGAGGAAGCTGAGTTAGGGGAGTCGTCCATAGTTTCGGCTTGGACTGGTAGTTGTGGCAGCAAGTTGCAGGGAGAAAAGCAGAAGTTTGAAAAGAATGGCTGTGGGTAGAGTTGCAGAGGGAAAAGCAAGCTCAGTTGAATGGAGTTATTGCAACTCGATAGATTTGCGTCCGAACTAGCTGGGAAAAGAGGAGAAATGCTGGTTTTTGGGAGTTGATGTAGGATGGGTAGGTGGGTGTTGTTCAGTTTTGCTGAATGTTGGTTAGGGTTTGTTTTTGGGTTGGGGTTGGTGATGGAGCACCAAAACTCGTCGACGGTGAGGTTATCTCCGCCTTGAACTTCTCACAAAAACGAGAGAGTTCTAACAGTACCTTGGAAGGAGAGTTGGAAACAACGCGAAACGACGGGAATCATGGATTTTATACATCTAACTTTTGGATTTTACAAATTAATCCCTAAAAAATCCAATTGGATCCCGATAGCCCGAGTAAATCACGGAAATGGCATTCCGAGTCGGGGGCGGAGCTATTCATTACAATGGAAGACATATGTCCCCCATTTCTAGCTAAGTTTAGTTACATTTTTGTAAAATATATATCTATATGCAAGCTTAATTTGATATATAATGATATAATTAACCCCAGTTTTTTTTTTTTTTTTTTTTTTTGTAAATGTTATATATTTTTTAATTTTTAATGAATATTGAATCCCCGTTATTTAGTACGTGGCTCGTCTCGAGTGAATCTGAAATAATCGGACAAACTCCCCGATTGTTTTATAAAAATTTGAAGACAGTATCTCGAATTGTCGAATTTGTCGGTACATTTCGGAAATTTGATCCCGATGTTTTGGTAATATATCGGAAACCATTACCCGATATTTAATTTAATTTTCGGAGATGTCTTACCAGGTTATCAAGTATAAATCGGAGAATATCTTCCGAAATATTGTTTAAGTTTCGGTTAACATGACCGGATAGTATTAGGAATATTCGGAGGGGACTTCCCGAAAATATTAGTACATTTCGGAAATTCCATCCCGATTTTCTAATAGAATATCGGAAATCTCTTCCCGATAAATGTTCTAACATTCGGAGAGCAACAATCAATTTAGACTATGTAACATACTAGATAGACTATTTTTCAAAATTCACTCAAAAATTTAGAAATTACTTTCGATATTCTTCTCATTTGGGAAGAGATTTTCAATATTTTCTCGCTCCATCGGGATAAACTCTCCGAATTTTAAACGAAAAATCGACAAACGGTCTCGAAAATTTACTTGATAAATCGGGAGTCCTACTCCGATTTTTTTTTTAAAACTATTGGGGAGATGTTTCTGATTATTTTGGATTCACTCGGGATGCCCTTTCCGCGTTTTTTTGGCCATAAAAAAGAAATGTGCTAGTAGTGGCGACTCTATGCCCATACTGTTACGTAATGTTCAGGTTTTACTTTTCACGGTTTGGATTTTTTCCGACCAGACTTAACGAACAACCGCGTATGCACTGTCCCCGTCAACGTAACCCCACCAGCAGCCCAGTATAGTTAAGAGGCTGACCTGTTAAGTCCAATTATACGCGCCTCCTCATATGCCATTTCCGTGTTTTACTCGGACTATCGAGGTCAAATCAAATCGAAAACTTGTTAAATCTAATTAATGTAAGTGAAACAAATAATTTTTACTTATACATATTTTTAACGCATGTTGCTAATTGACTATTCTAAATTTTCAAGCTTATAAGAGAACGTGTATTTTAATATTTGGTACCAAGTTTAAAATATTATATATATTAAAGCAAGCAACATGACAATACTATATTAGAATTCTTGAATAATTTGCCCATGGTAAGTATGGTTTGTATTTGACTTTTGTGTGTTTGGCTGGATGGTTTAATGATATCTGTATTTGATAAACAAAAAAAATGGAAGGTGTAATTAATTAAACTTGTTAAAGTTAGGCTTGGATTTGACTTGGGAAGTTGAAACTGCACGGCTCTCGCACGTTACCAATGAATTTTTTTATTGGTGAGTCTTCAAGTAAGTATGTTATATATAATATTTTATTAATATGAACAACAATATATTATAAAGTTACTAAATATTTGTATAGTCAAATAAAATGTTATTAAAAATTTCTTTTGAGCATTTTGTAAGCTAGAATTTCACACATATATTAATTACTATATTAATTAATCTAATTTAAATGCAATGGGTTAAGGTTACGTATAATTAAAAAGATTGCAACTCATGTTTGAGCAGTATTAAAAATTGTAAATTATTTTATTCGTCGCGTGTTAAGCATGTTACCCATTAAGTCTATATTATATAAAAAAATCTAATTGAGCAATTATTTGTACATACATAAAATTTGATTTAGTATTTTTTTTTAAAATGAACTCCAACTAGCAATTTATTTGACTTACCCAAACATCACCTAGCAATTTGATTGTTAACCATTTATAATATCTATTTGTTTGAATTAATTTAAAATTAAAATATAGAATTTTATTTATATACTTACTTATTCATTGTTTTAAAATCATACATACATATAAAATAACTATATTATGTTATAATTTTGTTGAATTATTCTGTCGTAATTATGATTAGGGGTGTAAATGAGTCAAGCTACATGCGAGCTACTCAAAACCGGCTCGGTCGATATTCAAATTTGACTCGCTAAATTTCGAGACAAGACGAGCTTTTTCTGAAGCTTAGTCGAGTACGAGTTCAGTAGCACTCGACTCGAGTTAAAGTGCACCATTTATGTTTTAAATGAATTTTAATATTTTCAAGCAGAGTCGAGCCGAGCTCGAACTCATCGAGTATAGAATTGAGTTGAGCTCGAACTTGAAAAATTTAGGCTCGGTCGAACTCGAGCTTGAGTAAAGTGAGTCGAATCGAGTCGAGCTTGTCAGATACTCGACTCAGCTAATTTACACTCCTAATTGTGATATTAATTAATAGCTTGTAGTGTTAATTTAATAAAACATGCACGTTATCTTTATGCATAAAGATGAATGGGTCTATTTTTAAGAAAACAAATTACACGGGGTAATTGTGCAAATCATAATCATAATTTTCGGGGGAAAAAAATGGATAACATGGGGCAAGTGAGACGCATGCTGTGTGGGTGACGGAAGCGACTTTTGTCTCCCAAAAAAGTGTCTGCAATTAGGATTTGGCGGTCGGATTTGCTTTCCCTTTAGATTTTCTTCCAATTCTTTATTTATTATTTATATCCTTAATTAGCTACTTTTATTAATATATAAAATTAGCACCCTCCAATTATTTTATCATGCTAAATTTAATGACTGATTAATTACGTTTGTACCCTTAATTTTGTTATCAGAAAATGACTACAGGATATATATATATATATATATTAATATAATCAATGTAAATGTTAGCAAGTCTGAAATAATAAAATTTGAAAACATACTCTAATGTAAGAAATAAAAATGCCATTAATTTTGTACAAAATCCTATGTTTCCATCAAAATGTTCATGTGAACGATATATATTGTTGTTCCAAAATTAATAATTTGTTGTATTATTATTATTATAGTGAATGAAATAACTGATGTGAAAGTTGGTTTTTATTTTTTATTTTTGTGAAAAAAGTTGGTGTTTTAGTGAACATGACATTGGCTACATATAATATCAAAGCTCCATCAACACTGTCCTTCAAAAGGGTTATTATTCCCATCTTTGCTCTACCAAACAAAAAATAAACCCAATATTTCAAAAATAATATAAACTGATTATCTGCTTAATTAAATTGCTTGTTAAAACTATATTATCTACTTTAATATACATACATAATATATGTGATGTATTACCAAAAATATATACAATGTTATAGTTGTATAATTTATATAATAAATAATAATGATCAAATTTCTGATCACTGGCAGTCAAATAAACAAAGTTAAAGGTCTAATGCCCATTAAATGTTAATTATTTTAATTTTAAAGTAAACCAAAGCAGTAAGACAACGGGTTGACACTTATATAATTTATTTATTATAATGGTGCCTCATTTTATATGTCAATATTATATGAAAGCATGGGTTTATAATAATAATATTAAGCAGGTTTTATCAAAGTCTATGAAAGTGGGTATGAGAAATAGCATGGACTGTACTTCCATTTGCTCTCTCCTTTATCTGAGGATGGTTTTATCTTTTATGTTAACAATAAATAATTTAAAGATTTACATGGATATGTATAATTGTATATAATTAATATATCCTTGCATTATGAAGGGTATTTATCAATGTTATCAGAACCGGACCGGACCGGCGGTCTAACCAGGTTCGGACCGGAACCGGAGGTCCTCCCGGTCCGGTTCAGTCATTTCCGGACAATGTTACTGAACCCGGTTCGACAGCGGTTTTATATCGAATCGGACGGTTTTTTAAGCGAATCGGCCGGTTTTTTTACCGAGTTAGTAATTTATATTAGTGAACCGGTCTATTTTTAAAGAGAACCGGCCGGTTTAAGAGCGAACCGGCCGGTTTTAGTGAAGAACCACTATGTAACTGAACCGGGCTCGAACCGGGTTCGGACCGGCGAACCGGGAACCGGTGGCCTTGCCGGTCCGATGGCCGGTCCGGTCCTGATAACACTGGTATTTATTGGCTTGAAGAAGATATGGTGCTTGGCATATGAGTAATTAAATTGTGTTAGAGGTTGATTCAGACAATGTCGTAAAATTCATTATCGATAATATATCAATAGACGTTTGTCAATATGACTCGTGAAAAATATTAAGCAGTTTATAGATCGATTATGTCAACTTCACGTAGAACACACCTATTAATATCGCAACTAAAATAATTATGCGGACAAATTAACAAATATAACTTTAAGTTTACCCTTAGGTCCTCACTTTTATATTCATGTAATTTATGATATATTTTTGTGTTTCTTAAGAGATATAATTGTGATCATCATACTTTGAATTTTGTTTAGTAGCTTATAGTATGAGTTAAATACATATACTTTAAAAAAAAAAAAAGGTATATATGATATTTAACATAGTCTATATCATCATCATATAATAATAATAATAATAATAATTTGATTAATAATTAGTTTTAGTGGAATACATGCATATATACATACTTATGTTTAGTGGTGTGTAGCTTTCTAAGCGTGGGGAGTATTTGTTGGAGAATCCATAACCCAAATAAATAGGCTCCCATGTCCCCACTCTCACCACCAAACTCCATTTCTTCATCACTCTATTCTACTTATTAATGTATGTGACCCACCATAACTAATAAACCCATTACTAATTGTAAGTTGTAACATTTTTATTTGTGTTTTTATCATCTCTCTATTTTGCTTTCTTAGTTTTTTCTTATAAATAATCTCAATTTCCCTAAATAATATTCAAACCATAAAGATAAGTGATGTGTTTATTAACTTTTTATTAAAGGGCTCCCGGTTCCTCGAGCATTTTATTTAAATTTTTTTTTATAATATTATGTTAAATAATTTAAGTTAATTTTTTCTAATAAGATTTACTCTTATATCATTTTTGGAATCAGATTGATCATGGTCTTGTATTATCCTCGGAGTCAATGTGATCATGTTATTGTAACATTCTAAATTAGACAACGCCCACACGGGTAGCGCGCATAAATATCTAGTAATCTTAATTTCCCTAAATAATATTCAAACCATAAAGATAAGTGATGTGTTTATTAACTTTTTACTACGTTGTTGTTATCAAATGATATATTTATGTAACTATATGTTGTATAATAATAGTATGTGTTAGAAATTATTATTAATATATATATATATATATATATATATATATATATAATAATTTCAAAATTGTGCAAATCTCCTATATATATATGGTTGGGGAAGTCAAAATAGGAGTGCAAATCTCGATAAGTTTAAAGTCAATGTAGAGGGGCAATTTCAACGGCAGTTTGACAAATCACTTCCCATTAATTCGGTATGTTGTTTCACTACTTATGGCCTCACTATATTAATATTATTCGCGTGATATTTTGAATAAAAAGTATAGACTACTATAAATGTTATGTATTTTGTGTGTGTGTTTTTTTTTTTTTGCTAAAAAGTATGTGTACCTTGATATTGTGCAACACATTATATATGATTCATTACTCATAAGGTATATAATACATAATGGCTATGAAGTGTGAAAAAAAAATATCAAGTGTGTAGTTAAAATATATTGCTTAGTTAAAAAAATATATATAATTTCTCTCGTGTTCTTTTATTTATTTTTAATATATAGTAATATTCCCAAAATTTATAACCTATCAATTGAACAAAAAAATCCATGTTATCATGGGTTGTGGGGACAAAAATAATATTGGAAGATGGAGATAATAATAGTTCCCCATGTGCCAATCTTGTTGTTTCTTGGTAGCCAATCTTTGAGAGGCTATCCTTAAATAAATAATTAATCCACAAATTGCCTTCATTGATGTCACTAGAAAGCTTAGTCATTTGGGGCCTTATATTTGATAAAAATATATATTGTAAGGACATAGTGTGTTTATACAGTTGATCATAATTAAAGGCAGCAAATCAAAGCATACTCATAGTTTCCCATGAATAAATAAAACAATTTAGGAAGTAAGGTGCCACAAAAAGAGTAGACCCAAATGGGTTTGGGAGGCAAAAGCTTATAAAAGTGGCTTCCTTTGATTTCATTTACATTAATTGCTTCCTCCACTCTTATACAAAAGCTACCATTAATTTATTCTCATGTATTATGTTCTTTCTCTTTTTATATTAAAATATTAAATAAATATATGATCAACTTGTATAAAAGAAGAATAAAAATTTAAAATTTACTCTATGACATTAGAAAGATAAGTTCAACTCCCCATGAATTATTCCTTACTTAGATAAAGAGTATATGGATGGAAGATGGTGATTTAGTAAATAATTTTTTATTTGTATAATATTGGGTCACATATCAATATGCTAACTTCACTATGTATGAGTGTGTAGTTATATTTTGCTTGTTAAACTTTTGGTACAACATGTCTCTAGCTAATTTTTTAGTAAAAACCAGCTCTGTCTTTTTTTTTTTTTTTTTTTTTTTTGAACTATATAGACATAAAATAATAGTTTTCCACTAATTGGTGTTTGGGGACTCACTACAACAAAATTGGTAATTTATGCGACATGAATCGATCCCTCATAAATTATATATTAAAATAGAGATTTATTATGTTTTGAGAGAAATTTCTTATAAAACTAACAAATTTGTAATAGATTTTTAAGAAAGTTTCTAGCCAAATTTTTTTTAATTAAGAACGTTCTTTTAAAAAATTAAATGTTGTATTTATACGAAATTTTCACAATTTCCTTACAAATAAGGGTATATGTCCATCACAGATAAATCACACACAAACGAGTAGATTTCTTGTAGTGACTCTATCAGATATATAATAATCACATATCACACTGACTAGCTCAACTATAATAAAAATAGAAAGCTGAACTGCTACACATATAGATACATACATAAAATACCTTAAAGGAACACCTAAAATGTAATATTCATAGATTTCCTGCACATAACGTATCCATTGAAGATTCTCTTTGCTCTGGGTCTATGTAGGCTTTAAGGTGTAGTGGTGAGGGAATGTGGGCATTATATGGTGTGGGGATCATCTTTATATGCCAAAGAACATCTCTTTCACTTTCAGGTGATAAAATCATGGTGTCTTATGAATTAAGTACTACAAGGTACCATACCCTTACCTTTTTTCATGGGTATTTTAGGTGTTAGAGTGTAATATAATCCCCGCTAGGTGTAAGATTCTGTTTGCACTGAATCAGTTCGTAAGGGTTAAAATATTAATGAAGTATTTTAGGTGTTAGATCGTAGTATATCTCTAGACTCGAGTACGTGTTAAATCATAATATAATCCCTGTTTGTATCTATATATATAGGTACATGTACTCAAACCCTAAATAAGATCAATAATACAATTCTCATTCTTCTATATGGTATCAGAGCCTTTCTAACTCCAACGAGTACAACTTACAAGCCGTCGCCCACCATCACCGCTGTTCAGGGGCGGTCGGCACCGCCGTCAACTATGAAGATGTCATGCCGGCCGCCCCCTGGCCAATTCTAATTTCAGTTTTTTTTTTCTTTCTTTCTTTTCTAATAAGACAATAAATCCCTGCTTCCGTATCGACGATTTCTGCACCGATCTTTTGGTACCCGCTCCAACGAGCGTAATTTTTTTATCGGCCCATGCTCATGGCGGTATTTCTATCTACCAGCATCCTCGATCCTACTAGCTCCAACGAGCGAAAGTATCTGATCGCTACACCTGAGGACTCTTCCGTGGCTCCGTGACTAGTTTCAAGCTTTCTGATTGAGACTTGCTGCCTTTTTGCTGGAATTAAGAGGTTTGCTCCAACGAGAAAATTCACCTCCGTCGTTTGCTTATCGTTCACCAACGTGAACATCGTGACCAGCAGCATCCTGACCAACTGGACTTCTCCGGGTCTCCGCCATTGCCGATTGGACATCCGGGCAACCGCCGTGCCGACTGGATGGATATTTCCGGGCTACCGCCGTGCCGACTGGACATCTCCGGGCTTCCGCCGTTGCCGATTGGACCTCTTCGGGAATCCTCCGATGAAGACTGGACTATTGGGGCATTCATTAATATTCTTCGTATCAAGATCGGCCATTCTTGTCAGAACGTCCGTCTTGCGGGGGCGTATAAGGGAATAAGATATATTATAGATAAATATATCTTATTATATTTAGATGAATACATCTAGATTAGGAATAGATATATTCTTAGTATATTATCAGATTATGTTTCTTATTATATTGCTATAGATATAGTCTTGTATCTATATATATAGGTACATGTACTCAACCCTAAATAAGATCAATAATACAATTCTCATTCTTCTATAGTTTGCACTTGTTAGAAACCAAATGGAAGAGTCCAACCCAATAAACTAGTCTATTAGGTAGGAGGACCCATTTGGCTTAAATACACCACATAGTTGGTTTCCCAGTCGGTGTGGGATATTTAAACCATGACAATCGTTCCCCCTTAAGGAGACCGACGTCCTCATTGGTCACGGCCACGTTGGTCACGACTGGCTTCTCCAAGCCACCACTCTGAGCCCTTGCTGGTCACGGCCACGTTGGTCACGGCCACGTTGGTCACGGCTGGTTGTCATGTGTCTAATATCCCACACCGGTTGGGATATCCAACTTGTGGTGTATATAAGCCAAATGGGTCCTCCCACCTAATAGACTAGTTTATTAAGTTGGGCTCTTCCATTTGGTTTGTAACAATTGGTATCAGAGCCAGACCTTGGAGTGGTGGCCTGGAGAAGCCAACCGTGACCAACGTGACTGTGACCAACAATGGCTCGTAGTGGTGGCTCACGGAGTGGTGGTCTGGAAGAATAAGCCAGCCGTGACCAACGTGACCGTGACTAACGAGGATGTCGGTCTCCATAAGGGGGAACAATTTTCATGGGTCTAATATCCCACACCGGTTGGGATATCCAACTTGTGGTGAATATAAACCAAATCGGTCATCCCACTTAATAGACTAGTTTATTGGGTTGGATTCTTCCATTTGGTTTGTAACAATTTGTAATGAGTAAAATGTTGATCATAAATATTTTTTCATCCACAAGTCTCAGCTGTAATCAAACCTAAAACATCTGTTTAAGAGATGAAACGTTGAATTGCTACATGATAATATATGGTTTCATGCCTTTTAGTTGTTACTTTAGGGCTTCTTTACCTTATCATCCTCAAAAAGAAGCCAGCCGCTCTCACCTTCCTTTCCTTTTGGACTGGTCAAGAACACATAACAGATTATGATCAAAATCCAATGAAGGGAATGCATTATCAGAATCCTATGTTTCTATTTCTGATAATTCCTTGTTTTGGTAATCTTATAGAAGCTAGCTATTTATACATACAGCCCTTCCTTTTCAAATACACAATAGTCTATAAGTTTATGATATGATATTCTCAACATCATTGTGGCTAATAATTTATTTACTAGAGAAGAAAAAGAAAAAGTAAAAGCAAAACAACTCTTTTATCCCCTATTCTCCGGGATGTATAATGATTCTAATTTCTAAGTAAACATGTCCTTTTAAAGAATTTGATATTTAATAAATGATGTTCTAGGGTTGATTAGAAGATGCTTGGACATTCACATAAAATATTAGTTGAATTTTGTTAAAAATATTTGACTAGCTCAAATTTCTCATGTGTATAAATTGTCAGCTTTATTAGGATTTTCGTTTAACTTGGATGAAAATGTTCAACATATGATTAAACAAAAATACGGAAATTTCTCGTTGTTGTATAGACATACAGACAAATTGCTAACTTTTTTCTTCTCAAAAGAAATGAACTAGTTGTGACGACGACTCTAGGCTCATCCCATTACGTAATGTCCAGACTTCGTTTCATTTGCGAGCATATTATACTTATGAACAAACAAATGCACTGGTCCTGTTAACGTAGCACCACCAACAACCTAGTATAATCGAGATGCCGGTCTGTCAGGCACCAATCCTCATTTCCTCATAAAATAATTTGTAATCAAGTTGCTGAGGGGATTCAAACTCGTGAACGCGGAGCTAATTATAAAATTATTATTATTATTCATATTTCAAGTTACAAATATGCTTTATTTGGTATGATTATGAACATGTATACTTAATCAATGGTGGAGAAGGCATAATTGTGAGTGTGCGTGTGAGGAGGAGCATTCCATATTACGGGCGGCCCCAACAACAACAACTTTATATGATGGATGGGTTTGAACGGTCAATCAAAGCAAAATACCAAAATTATTGGTGCCCATGTTTTAGTTTTAACATTGGATCCTTTATCTTTTCCTTGCCTAATTATGCTTTCTCTCTCTTTTTATTTCCTTTATTATTATTGGTCCTTATTTCTTCTATTGAGAAAATCATATTTATAACACTTTATCAAGAGATTGATGATTGTAAATGCAATTATATGAGCATGAAAGAAGAAACCATTGGTGTGTTCTATGACTATGGATGTACCTATTTGAGAATAGAAGTGATAGATGTATGGTTTTGATCACACTCTAGCTCTATTTTGCTCATCAATTGTCTTGTAAGTTCAAAATTATAGACCATGTTACTTAAACACAGTCAGATCGTAACGATCGAACTGTATATTATTTATCTTGAGTATATCGATTCGTATATGTGTATATATAGAGTCTCCACACACACAAAATGAGGGAATTTTATTTATTATGGGGTGTTTTTATGGATTTAATGTGGAATGTAATTTCATATTACATCGTTTGTCAAACCAAACAATGTAAAGTGCATTGTAATGTGAAGTCCATTGAAATATGAAATTACGTCTAATCTTAATTCAATGTAACGTGAGATTACGTTAAAAAAAGATGTAATGTGAGATTGCTAAGTGTTTTATTTTGTTGTTAATATTAATATTATTTATTTTTATTTCTTATCTACTTCAGAATCATTATTTTAATACATAATAATGCATATGAAGTTCGTAAAAATGAGTAAAGTATTTTTTGTGACATTTTTTTATATGAAAAATATATTCTAAAATTATTCAAAATGTTTTAATTAATAATGTTTTAATAGCTATGCAAATTTACCTTTAATATTTGGTTTTTATAGTTATGAATAGATTATACATATTAAATACAAAATAAAAAGTTTAAGAAGTAAGTTATTTTTTTAAAATAAATATTTATTTAAAGCTTATTATATTAAGATAGAGTATACTTTCATATAAATTAATATAACAATAATAACGTCACATTATGAAGCATATAAAATATTCATCCATTTAATCGCCCTTAATTATTTACTTTTTACAAATTTATTTGGCGACTTAAAACTCAGGTACCCGATTGAGGGCCTCCACTCCCGACTTTTGCGCACGCATGCACCCTCTATTTATTTTTATATATATTTTCCTCAAATTAATAATTATTATCTACGTGAACAATTTTGTATGTAATATTTTATTTTATTTTCCTAATATACAATAATTTGTTTTTTCTTTTCTGTCTTCATTATCATCTGAGCGTGCTCCTAATTAATTGTGCTCCCTCGCGAGGGACATTTCGGTAAATTCACCCGTCTATAAAATCTATGCATCCTCACTCCCTCCCCACATTTCAATCTTGATCTTTCTCTTTCCGTTTGCTGTGGAGCTTTTTCAGAGTGGTTTGGTGCGTCTTCTTCTCCATTTGAGCACGCCTGGTGAGTTCTCTGCTTTTCCAGATCATTCTCAATTGCTTCTGTTTCTTCAGTTTTTGTTTCCAAGATCGGTTTTGATCCAGAGGTTCTTAATCTCTGACGCGCTGTTGTGAAATTTTCGTGGTTGGTTCTTGCTTTGTTAGTAGATCTACTTGATTGACGTCTTTTGTTCTTCAGTTTCATTATTTTCCCCTAATCTAAGCTCAATCTTGGTGAACAAGTAGTTCTTGATTAAGTACAGTTTTTGAGCTACGGAAGTTTTGTTATCTCAAAGATGAGAATTTGCTGCCTAGTTTAGGTTGCTCTTTGAAGCTGAGTGATTCATTTGATATATTTGTTTGCCTCATTTCTGTATTTTGAAGTTTGTTTTGGTTATTTTTCTTTGTTTAGCCAACCTAAATTACAAAGAAAATCCTGACGCTGTCGAATCTGGTTTCTATTTGTAGAAAAAGATAAATTATTCAATTCAATATCATATGGTAGAATGAATTTCTTGTTACTCAATTTAATATCATAAGGCAGAATGAATCTCTTGTAACTTGAAAAAGGATTTCGAGACAATTTTTTCCCTTTTTAAGGAACAATAAAGAAATACTAATTTCTGATATTTACTAATTTGGTTCCCTGTTGTTTTGGCTGTGGCTGATGACTGATGTTGATGTTGAAGACTGGTTATCTATCACTAGGACCTCTTCCTTTTCTGATGTATATAAGTTTGCTTTTGCAGGTTTAGTGGAGAACTTGTAGTTGTGGCTATAACCAGAGAAAAAAGTGGAGAACAGCATGCGCTGGTTGTTTTGTCTATCTGTTGATGTTGTCCGAAAAGTCATCTCCTTGAACTTGTATTGTAGAGTTATCCTGTAATCTCAACACTCATTCATTACTCTTAATTAATCTTTCTTTACTTCCAACGATTCCCTATGGGTTCCAGTTTCTTCATCGTTGTTCCTTGCTACGTCCTGCAGATTCGCTGAAACACTCTTCTAGCCAAGTACTTTTGTTCTCTCCTCTTTCTCTAGTTAGATCAGTACTATCTATAAGTTCATCCTTCCTCGATACATTCTAGTTGCAACTTCGCCTTCCTTGTTATCGTTGTTTGGTATTTAGCACTTTCTTCGGCTTTTCTCAATCAGAGATACAAACTGTTGGACTTGTTGGTGTCTTGATCTCTGTCTGTAGTAGATTGTGTCTCCCTTTCTCATCATATTGACGGTCGGAAGTGTAGTGATGGTGTGCCAAGCGGCAGGTCAAACAAGATTCCGGGCATTTAAACACTTGAATGGAATTGCTGGCAGCGCTACTATTATAGTTAGAATAATTGCATGTTTCCAACCTCTTCAGGATTGTCAGGTTAGTTCTTCTTTCTTGTACTAAAATGTTCTTTTTAGATATTGTGCATTTGAGAGGCTTTAAGAATAGTCTTATATTGACAATCTAACTTATCCCATGAATCTGTTTTGTGTTTTTCAGGCTGAATACTTTCGTCAATTGCTCAAGCCTGTCACGTAGATTGTTTTTCCTTTCCCGCGTTCAAGTTAATCTGGAATTTCTTAGTTTCTTTTACTATTCTTCTACTTTCACAAACAAAGCATTGACCAACTCAAACTTAAAGTGGTAGTTAATCCAGGTACAAGTTGTTCACTGTTGTATTTTCCTCATTTTCTTCACATTGTGTAACTGTTGCGACTGATACTCGTTATTTTACTTGCGATCAGGTGATTGTTTTGATTGGATGGGAGACGTTCCCGGACCCTGCCATCATCGTCCTCCAAAAAGCTCAATGTTTCAATTGCCTCATCTCGGTTCGTTTAATGCTCCACCCATTATAGGGCATTCCCCTATCAACTCATTGAGCGCAGATTCTGGTGTAGTTGATATGGCATCTTTACAAAATGGCCAATTCAGTCAATCTAATGGCTGGTTTTATTGCTTGCCACGCTTTAGGCAAGCCTTTTCACCTCCCGGGTTGAGCTACTCTTCTCCTGGAGAGAAACAGCTCCCCATTCCTGCATATGGGAGTGATAATGCTGCTGCATCTACTACAGTAAACCCTAGTTCAGGTGATGCCCAGAAGAAGTTCCTTGTCATTGATAAATCAGGGGATCAAACTACTCTAATGATCAGTTCTGGGATAGGAACTCCCTTTCAATGCTTAACTTCATGGTCCTCAAGACATCTCAACTTCCCCGACCTAAAAGATCAAGTTTGTGGAGTTAAAGCCGATGAGAACGATGGATCTGATTCTAAAAGCGAAATGCATGAAGATCCTGATGAACTTGATGCCTTACTCTATTCTTCTTCCGATGAAGATGAAGACGAAGACGATGATGGGTTTTGCTCAGAGGATGATGAAGTTACGAGCACGGGTCATTCCCCAAGTACAATGACAACTCATGAGAGACGCGGGTCTGAAGAATCCATGGATGAGGTGGGTTGGCCAATAAGAAAGCGAAAGCAGCTACCAGACAGGGAGCCCTTTGAAGAAGATACTGCAAGTTCTGGTAAAGCTATGGACATCCACACTACCTATTGCCTACATGATGACAACAATGATGCACAGTCCAGTTGTGGCAATGGAAACATGGGTTCGGGCAGTAAGAGGATAAGGAGGGAGAAAATTCGAGAGACTGTCAGTATTCTGCAAGACATGATCCCAGGTGGTAGTAGTGTTGGAGGAAAAGGGAAGGATGCAGTGGTTGTTCTTGATGAAGCTATTCAGTACCTCAAGTCTTTGAAGGCCAATGCCGGAGCTTTCGGGCTTTGTCCTCTCTGAATTGCAGCTCGACTGTAACGCAATGTTCAGTAGCAGTAGCATAACATAATAGTAGTAGTATTTGAGGCAAAGAGTGGATTTGTGGAAGAAAAATGCAAATTTGGAGAAACCAGATGTGTGTTATATATCATATGGTATTGCCTCACAATGATGGAAGAACTACTTCAACACTGATGTGGCGAAATGCGAAAAAAGGTAAAATCTTTGTGAAGTTATTGCTGCCAAGAAACCATTTTTACTGACATTGATTGCTTGGTAAATGGTTGATTGAAGGGGAAGTCTAAATTTAATTTACCCCTTGTGTGAATATCGTACTTGTGTGATGGGATATTACTACTTGTTGTGTGGGGGAGAGGCTGTGTACTGTTTTTTTAGGTTTGATTGATTGATGGTTGTAATTTAGTGTTGTATTGAACTGAATTGGTGTTGCTTCTTTGTCTTGGTTTTCTATGTTTTATTTATTATCATATGACTTTGACTGATGAGAGCGATGTTTCACTTGTGGTGTTGGTGGCTGGGTCCTACTATTGTTTAATGGGCTTTTTATATCCTAACTATAGGTCCAATAACCAACTTTGTTGGGCTCTCTAAGATTTTCTGTATTTACAGTTAATAACTTAATAATTGCTATGGTATTGGCAAAATAAATTTGCTATGGTAAATTTTGACTCAATTACAAATAATTTCCAGAACTTAAATTTTTAAAACTTAGTTAACTAAAATTTTAGTTTTTTTTTTTTTTATTTACTACATTTGTTAGAATTTATATCAAATTGGACGTAAAATATGTTTTGGTTAAGTGGATTTAACGAAATGTCTTTAATTAAATGTCTTTAATTGGACATTCAATTTGATTTTTCCAAATTTTCAATCGTGATTTTTAATTGAACCTTTAATTGAAGGTATTTCATTATCTCATGTACCCATTAAAACATCTTACGTGGCTAAAACGCACTCAGTTTTTGTCCAATTTACCGTAAATTTTAGAAGATGTAGCAATTTAGTCATACTAAATTGAAAGTTTAGATAAATTAAAGTTCATGTATTAATTTATAGATGAGTCAAAGTTTAGAGAGCAATATGGTTCTTAACCCTTTATTATCATATTATCTAGATAAAATATCAGAACCCTTAAATTGCTATAGCTGATGGAGCAGGTCGACCAAACACTTGGTGTATATCTGTTTAGTATCAAAAGTATTAAAAAAATAAAAGTTGTACAAAAGTCATATTTAGGTAAACATATTGCAAAAAAAAAAAAAAAAAAAAAAAAAAACTTGTAACCCTAAATGTATTGGATGCCATGGAAAGAAATGGAGGACAGTATCTCCTAGCTAGTATGATTCCATTTTGCAGCTTCACATTCTTTCGAGTCTTGATATATTATTATATATAATAAAAATAAACTAAAATGAGAGAATTTCCTTATATGGAAGCCTTGGCAACAGCGTAATTCCTTAATTTAGGAAATAAATGCTTCTACTTTTTTATTTCACTTTTAAAAAGTAACCTTGTCAAGTGGTGGTGGGCATAAGATATGTCTTTATTTTCTTGATGCAAATCTAGACTTAGTTTTTTTTTTTTCAAATTAATTTTTAAAAAATTGCATTTTCTCCTAGCTAAAAATGGTTCCCATATCACTTGTTAACCGTTAACTACACATTCACTTAAAAGTCGATTTTTACTTTAAGTAGGGTTAATAACTAAAAAACTGTCCAGGTTTACCCTATGTTAAAATTAGGTGTCTGAAGTTTGAAATGTTAAAATGGACTGTCCCAAGTTTCATTTTTGTTGAAATTTGGTGTCTCGGTGTAATTACTTAGAGAAGTCAATTCCGACGAAACCGTCTGTCAAATTCGAGCTCTCATACACACTCCCTTCTCGTCATCTTGCCGGGACCGTCACCTTAAAAGTTGGTCACATCCGAACAAGTAAATCTCGCTCTATTGTCCTTGGAAAATGGCTCTACACCGCTCTTCTAGAAACTTTTTTTTTAATGTTAAATTTTTAGGTGAAATTTGACGATTTTGTGAAAAGTAAAAAGTGATGGATTATGAGTGGGTTGGTGGGTTGATGAAAATGATGGAATGAAGATGAAAAGACGCACAAAGACACCAAATTTCAACAAAAATGAAACTTGGGACAGTCCATTTTAACATTTCAAACTTCAGACACCTAATTTTAACATAGGGTAAACCTTGGACAGTTTTTTAGTTATTAACCCCTTTAAGTAAAATCGAGCTTATAAGAAAGTTAGTTAATATGTATGTTTTATTCCAAGGGTAAAGTAGACGACACTAACATGAGATGAGATGTTTACGAGGTGAGGAGGCAGTGGGCATGTGATATTAGGTAACTGTAGTAGCCATGAATACAACAATCTAAGACAAAGAACAAATTGCATGTTCTGTTGTACTGAGTTTTTTTAACTTTATGCTCTTCTTTCTTTATCTTCTTCATTGGAGCGACCGAAACTTAAGGAAAACGTGCCACAAATTGACTCCTCCCTCCATTGAGGAGACTACACTGATCAGTCTTTGAGAGTTTGCAGTAAAAAGGGACTTAATTACTTATTTTGCATGAAAAATAATGAGCAAATAATTAATATAGTTTTTATTAGGATAAATATAAGATTTTAAGTAAATTGATAATAATTATAAATTTTAAAATACAAATTATATTATACATTATAAAAAGTTAAGGGGTCCTTAGTAGCTCTGTCCTTGCACATGGTACACTTATTTATTCATTCATTCACACAAATACGAGGAATGTATAAAAAAATTCAACCGTGTTTAAATTATGTTACCCTATTCTATTAGGGTAGTTAACTATATATATATATAATCTTTAAATAAATATTGATCATCTTACATAAAGAACTATGAATTCATATTTCACAAACTATAGTTGAAGTTTCAAAGGATATTAAACAAAATTTGTCCATAAAAAATACTAGGAGATCAGAAGATTTTCCAATACACAATTTTATTATATTATATTATCGTGCATGTCGTATTGTGATAACTAACACAATTTTAATATGTTTTTGTTAGGGGTGAGCTCGAGCCGGGACGGGCGGGCTTTTACCTGAGCCCGAGCCCGAAATTTTCGGGACACTAATTTTTAGCCCGAGCCCGAGCCCGAAAATGAGGAAAATGGCCCGCCCGAGCCGGGACTTCGGGACTCGGGCTCGGGCTAGCCCGAATTTTAACAAAAAAAGCTGAAAAAAAAAAATCAAACATGGAGGAAGATGGAGTGCTGGAATTTGGAGAGGGAGGCGCATCGTCATTTTAGGAGCTTGAGAGGAATACAAATCGTGAGGAAAAGAAGAAACCGAGAAAGGGAAGCGTAGAAACCAAATAATGGAGATAGGTACGACTTACGAGAGAACAGTAACAACAGTTGTACTTTTCTGCTTTTTCCTAGGTTCTATATACTGTATAGTAACTAGTACCCACTAGATAGTTAGATAAGATAGCAACTAACTAGATAGTTAGATACTAACTATAGTTAGTGGGGAATATATATATTTATATAGTATTAAAAAAAATTCGGGACGGGCTCGGGCTTTTCGGAATTTTGGCACAAAAGCCCGAGCCCGAGTCCGAGCCCGAATTGAAAATAAAAGTCCCGCCCGCTCGGGCTCGGGTCTATTCGGGACCGGGCTTTTCGGGACGGGTTTTTCGGAATTTCGGATTTTCCTGCTCAGGCCTAATTTTTGTAGTAGTCTTATGTACGGAGAGTACCTATAGTTGTGTCATGCTTTTAAGTTTTATGTTATAGTACACAATATTGGTCCTAACCGCATTTATATCCATCCATCCATCCATCCATGAATCTATCTATCTGTATAATTTAAACCACGTATAATTTTGGAGCAAATATCATTCTTCGAATTAATAGGTTACCAATTTATTTATGTGGGTATATTAGGGCATAATTAGAATTATCATACCATAGATGTAAATAAGTGAATGTGAAGACGACATATACATATATGCCATTTTAGAAAGAACTTGCGTGGGTTCACTTCTTGTCGATATGCGTTTATGTCGTATCAATCGTGTTTATTTTCCATATTGGAGGGCCATCATCTTATTGGACTTATTATATATATTATTTATTATTTTAACCTATAATGAGATGGGAAGAAATTAAGGTTCATATGGTGTAAGCAATGTCATATTATGCATAGCTGATTAATTTAGATTGATATTTTCATACCCCACTTCACAACCATATTTGTAAGGGGTGCAGATTCCATATCTCACTCTTTATACTTCAGATTATGTTTTATTATTGTAATCTTAATACGTGATATTTAGATTTAATATTTTTCTTTTAGACTTCATTAATTTTATATTATTTTTTTAAATCTATATAACTAACAATATCAAATATGCGTGTCAAGATCACAACTATAATACATAATCTAGGATAAAAAGATTTGGACATACAAATTGACCCATTTGTAACATATGCATTAATCAAGTTTATTTCTACATATTATAATCCTTTAATTAATGATAAATCATCATATTCAAGTGATGAATCCCCACCTAATATGTCTACCTTATATATATTTTTTTCTTTTAATAAATGAATGAGCTTGTAATGATAATCATACGTTCATTTATCTACGTAATATGTGTTGGTGTATGAATGTGTGTGAGAGATGTGGAGAGGGAATAAGAGACTTGTTGTTGTCAACTCAACTTGATGATTTCACCTTCATTTGATCACATATTTATAGGTACATATGGAAGACATTAGATGCTTTGTATCCCTAAATGCATGAACTTAGTTTCTAGCAAATACATTGTAACTCTAAGTACATGAATCACCTAATACTTTGAACCTAACAAGTTTATTTTTCCAACATCCCCCCTTAAACTTGTTTCTTCCGTTGTCGTCCATACGATCTTCATGACTTCTCCTTGTAACTTGTCTGGTCTTGTGCTTATCTTTCTCATAACCACTCGAGTATTCTTGGTGGTCTTTTCCCGATTGTCTTTGTCGACAACTCGTACTCCATCTCTGTCTTCGCACTCCACGATCCTTGAATCTTCTATGCGTTGTCGTCTTTTTCTTTCTCCACATAGTCTCTTTGACTTCACATCCTGCAGAGAGACATAGATTACCATACAATTCTTCATCATCATTCACTTCAACGACCTGCGCGGAATTGTATACGTCTCGGATCCGTCTTGTCCTCAGCACTGGTGATTCACTCGAGTCATCTTTTTCTTGATGAGTAGCAACATGCGGGGGTGATACGGGTTCTTGAACCTCAACACGCTGGACTTATTTTGTTTGAGGCTCTTCTACTTCAATAACCTTCTTTGGTTGGTCATTATTAATCTCCCAGCTCCATGATTGTCCTTCGTCGAACTCGACATCTCTTGAGATCACAACCCTCTTTGTGATGAGATTGTATAACTTGTAGCCGCTTGAATTCTCGTCATATCCGAGCATGACGCACTTCTGGCTTCCTTGCAATTTTGCATATGCCACGCACCCGAAAACTCGAAGATGATTGATGCACAGCTTCTTCTTGCTCCATGCCTCCTCCGGTGTCATGTCTCCAATTCGCTTGGTCGGAAACCTGTTGAGCAAATAAACTGCAGTAGCAACAGCGTCTCCCCAAAATTCTTTCGGGACATATCTCTCCTTCAACATGCACCGAACTAAATTCAGGATCGTCCGGTTCTTCCTCTCGGAGACTCCATTTTGCTGTGGGGTTTGCGGCATGGTGAGTTGATGCACGATCCCGTTCTCTTTGCAAAACTTATCAAACTCGCGCGAAGTGTACTCGCCTCCTCGGTCGGTCCGCAAGCACTTCAGATGACGACCGCTTTGCTTTTCGGCCATGTTCTTGAACTCCTTGAATTTCGTCAAGACTTCGCTCTTCTGTTTCATCATATAAATCCAAGTCTTGCCACTATAATCATCGGTAAAGGTCAAGAAATACCTATTTCCGCCAATAGACATGGGCTTGATCGGTCACATCCGAATGGACTAAGTCGAGACGGCCGGTTGCTCTCTTCGATGGATATTTCTTGAATGGTCTTCTTTCTTGCTTTCCGACGACACAAGTTTCGCATACACCATTGGGACGATCGATCTTTGGCAAGCCTCGTACCATGTTCTTCTTCTCCAATAATTCAAGCGCCGCGAAATTCAGATGGCCATACCGAAGATGCCAAAGAGTGGAGTTATTAATGGATGTCACCTTCAAACAATTCTGCTCATTGATCTTTAACTCCAACGGGAACATTCGATTCTTCGTCATGGCTACATTCGTGATAACATTATTGTTATTATCACGGATTGTGAGTGTATTCTCCTTTATCCGAACGTCGTATCCCTTCTCGAGCAATTGTCCGACACTTAAAATATTGTTCTTCATGTCGGGAACAAAATAAACATTGGTGATGCACAACTTTCGTCCGTTCTTGAGTTCAAAGAGAACTTTACCTTTCCCTTTGATTGGATGTTGAGAAAGATCGCCAAAGGTGATGTGACCACCGTGTCTTTCATCGAGCTCCGCGAAGAACTCATTTCTTCCGCACATGTGGTTGGATGCTCCCGTGTCGACGAACCATGTGTTGGACTCCGTCTTCTTCACTTGATTGTATGCCATCAAAAGAACTCCATCGTCGTCAATCTTCTCCACGAAGTTCGCATTATCTTCCTCAAAGTCGGTGTTATACCAACACTCCGCTGCATAATGGCCGTATTTTTTGCACACGTAGCATTGAACTCCCGATGTGTACTTTTTTACTTATAATTTAATATTTTTCCGATCAGACTTAGGAATTAATATATTTATTAACTCTCTCAATATTGCTTCACCAACATCTTAATATAGTTAAGAGACTATCCAATTAACTTATTTGTATTCATCTCAATATATAAGTCAGGTAGGGGTAGGGACATAAATGTCCACTTGATTAAGATTCGTGTTGTTCCTACAATTGCGTATTCACCAAGGAAAATTAATATGGTATTTAATTAATGTAACATTGGAGGTTCGCACACCTCTCGTATGAAAAATATCACATGATAAAGCATTTCCCTTTTTATAATTACTAAAAGTCTTAAAAATTAGTTGGCAAATTATTGTTATTATTATTTTGCACTAAGTTGGCAAATTAAATTGGTCATAATGAATTTGCGTGGAAATATCCAACCTCTAATAATAAGCTGTTGGTTAGGTACATGTTAACAAGAAATATATACAATATCAAAGCGCGTATTAGGAATTTAGGATGTAAATTATTATATAATACTATTTAGTGCATATTTTAATCAAATAATGTACATTATATATATATATATATATATATATATATTCATAATATTTTAAGGGAATATTATAAGAAAGAAGCTAAAAGGACTAGTTCACCCAACTACCATGTGTTTACAGGTAAGCGGTACTCGCAAGAAACAAGTTCACCAAACCCGATTTAATTCATTGTAATACTAATTGTACATGACTATACACACATATCTATAATTATATTGCGTACATTATAATAATAATCCTATGTTTTGCATCTAAAGGAATTAATTTGTTAATCACTTTGCTAAATTTATTTTTAGTTAACTTAGCATAGGCCGAAAGAGATTTGCTTATAATGGATTTGAAAAGAAAAGGAGAGTAATGCATACACAATTTTTATTTACCACTAATTGGCTAAAGTACATTTTAAATAAATATAGTTGAATTTGTAACAGTTAGATTATGTAAAAGTGTGAATTGAAGATGAAAATAGAGAGAATCCTTGAAAAAGATTCATTGATCAGCGTTATTCCTGAAGTTAGTTACAGTATGATATTTATAGCTAAGTAACTGATTATCAACAATTTGCAATATGATCCTTATAGTATGATAATGAGAGACTAGTCCCTAATACTTCTATATTCGTCTTCATTTCTTCCCCCTTCATCATTCTTCTTCTGTCGTCTTCATCTTTTCATTCTCGAACAGATTCTTGAGACCAAAAGAAAGTAATAACTGCTGGTGTTGCTGAGACCCTAAAGCTTTTGTCAAAAATTCAGCCAATTGACATTTTGAAGCTAAATAATCAGTCGAAATAATTCCAGCAACAAGCTTTTCCCGAACAAAATGGCAATCTATTTCGATGTGTTTTGTTCGCTCATGAAACATGGGATTCCTTGCTATCTTGAGTGCTGCTTCATTGTCACAATATAGCTTGGTTGGCTCCTTTAATTCAAATCTCAATTCCTTTAGAAGACCTCTCAGCCAAATGATTTCTGAGACAGTAATTCCCATACTTCTGTATTCTGATTCTGCACTTGGCCGTGAAACAGTTGCTTGCTTCTTCGACTTCCATGAAATGAGGGACTCCCCTAGCTTGATACAGTATCAAGTTACTGATCTTCTAGAGATTGCACATGAAGCCCAATCACTATCACAATAGGCTTTCATTTGATCAAGTGAGTTGTCAGACCTGAAAAACAACCTTTGTCCTGGACTTCCTTTGATGTACCTTATCACTCTGAGTGCAGCTTTGAGATGTGAAATCTTAGGTGCATGAATAAATTGACTGAGATTTTGAACTGCATATGTGATATCTGGTCGAGTCATAGTTAGGTACAGAAGCCTCCCAACAATCCTTCTATACTGCTCTATATCTTTTAGACGCTCATCATACTTATTTAACCCAAACAACTGATCATACTCTATTCTGGTGTGCTTCAAGTTTTGCTCCAATGGAGTATTTACCGCCTTGGCATTGATCAACCCAGCATCTCCTATCAGTTCCAGGGCATATCTACACTGATTCAGAACAATTCCTGCTTGTGATCGAGCAACTTCTAAGCCAAGAAAATATTTGAGTAAACCAAGATCATTTAGCTTAAAACTTGCATGTAACTTAGTCTTTAATTGCTGAATCATATGCTCATCTGATCCAGTGATCAATATATCATCTACATACACGAGTAAATGCACATGTTTCCCTTCTCCAAATTTACTGAAAAGTGAATAACCAAATTTGCTTTGAGAATATCCACAATCCAGCAATGATTGAGTTAACTTGAGATTCCACTGTCGTGATGCTTGTTTCAGACCATATAACGACTTTAACAGCTTACATACCTTCCTTCCTTCAAAAGACTGAGAGGATTTAGCAAAACATTGTGGAATTTCCATGTATACTTCTTCGATCAAATCTCCTTGGAGAAATGCATTATTCACATCAAGTTGATAGATTGGCCAGTTCGTTGTTGCAGTAATAGTAAGCATAGTTCTCACTGTAACCATTTTGACCACTGATGAGAATGTTAAAGTCTATCCCTTCTCTTTGAGTGTATCCTTTAGCCACCAGTCATGCCTTGTAACGCTCCACTGACCCATCTGCCTTGTATTTAACTCTGTAAACCCATTTGCATCCTATGGGGTGCTTTCCTTCTGGTAGAGGGACAATGGACCATGTCTTGTTGTCTTCAAGGGCTGAGATCTCTTCTGTCATTGCTGATATCCTTTTTGTGTCCTTTGAAGCCTCTGAAAAAAGTGAGGTTTAGAGACCTTGTCAGTGGAGGATAGATAGTAGTTGTATGATTCTGAGAGTTGCTGATAAGAAATGGTAGAATATTGTAGCACGTAATCAGTGAGATAAGCAGGCTGTCTGTGACTCCTGGATGACCTCCTTGGCAAAGAAGTAACTTCATCATGAATTTCTAAGGCATCTCATATGGTGCCTCCTCTGGTGCACTAGCAACATCCTCCTCTGGTGCATCACATGGTGCCCCATCTGGTTCCTAGCAGGTGTAAACTATTGCTGCAGTTCAAGAATATCAATCCCTTCAGTAAATGTAGCATTATCCCCCGGTGTGTAAAAATCAATGCTCAAGGAAATTTGAGGGAATAGAACTCTGTGTTGATCTTTGGTTAGGGAAAAATGAAACACATTCTCCCTAAATATAACATCTCGATTAACAAAAATTCCCCATTGGACAAATTCAATAGCTTGGATCCCTTCTGAGATGGGGAATATCCCATAAACACAGCCACTATAGATCTGGAGCTAAGCTTTCCATGACCTCTCAAATCCTTATCAAAGCAAAGACACCCAAAAGTTCGTAGGTGCTTCAAATTCACAAATGACCTAGTCAATAATTCAAAGGGTGTCTTTCCATAGAGAACACTAGAAGGCATCATATTGATAAGATAGCATGAACCTAAGATGCAATGTCCCCAATATTTGTCTGGGATGGAAGCTTGAAGTTTTAATGGTCGAGCAACTTCAAGTAAGTGCCTATGTTTTCTTTGAACGACTCCATTCTGCTGAGGAGTTCTGGCACAGCTAGTTTGATGCAGTATCCCATTTTGACAGAAAAGATCCTTCATGAGAGAACTACAAAACTCTCCTCCATTATCACCGCGGAAGCATTTAATCATTGTGGAATACTGAGTTTGAACAAACTTGATGAAGTTTCTGATCTGCATGATCGCCTCCTCCTTACTTCTTAACAGAAACACCCAAGTTGATCTAGTAAAATCATCAACCACGATTAAAAGATATCTGAAACCATCATGAGTTGCAGTCTTATAAGGACCCCAGGTGTCCAAATGAACCAAATAAAAGACACTATTTGTCTGAGTAGTGCTTATTGGAAAAGGTAGTCTGACTTGTTTGGCAAGTGGACAGATGGTACAGTCTTGCACACTATGCCTAGCAGATGAGTTCAAATTGAAAAACATCTCAAGATTACTAACACACATATGTCCTAATCTTTTATGCCAGATTCCTAAATCAACGGAGCTGCAACCTTTCCCTGACTTTCATGCAACTGAATTTATCACTTCCACATTTACCTCAGATGACTCAAACAGGTACAAACCATTAAGTAGCTTCCAATCCCCATTATCCTCCCACTTGAGTGGTCCTGAAAGACCACCTTATTAGGCAAAAATTTGAAAACCAATATGTAATCTTTGCAAAGTTGAGCAACAGATATTAGATTAAATCGAAACGCAGGTGCATATTACACCCCATTAAGAATCAAAGAATTAGAGATTCTGTAGGATCCAGTATGAGTTACTGTTGATGAATGCCCATCTGGTAAGTTAACCAACATGTTTGGTTTATCATTGACCTTTAATGAAGAGAGCCAATGTTACAATTCATATGATGAGAGGCCCCACTGTCAATTATCCAAATATGTGAAGCTATATTTACTGAACCATAAAAGAGCATACCTGCCATATTCACTTGAGCATTCTGCACTGATTCTTTCTTCTGCTGGTCAAGATATAATTGAATCATATAATTCAACTGAGTGGGATTAACTTGAGGCATACTTCTGGATCCCATCTCAAGTGCAGAATACATTGTTAGCATAAGCACTGTTGTTTCCACCAGACGATGCAGCCTATAGTTAGTGCGGTGGTGTGCAGAGCAGTTTTCCCCCGGTGAACGCTTTATTAAATACGTTGTTCTAGGCGATTATGTTGTCATTGCTGACGAACGGGTAGCCCATGAGTATGCTCAAGCCTTTGGGTGGGGGGGGGGGGGGGTTAGGGGTTATGATTTCGTATCAGAAATCCTTGATCTCTCATAGTGGTGCCTTTTCCCAACCATCCCAATATGCTTTTACTAAGGTGTAAAAAGTCAATTCTAGCGAGATCCTAAGATCTCGATCCACTTCAACTAATAACTCAAACACTAGGAAAGGCTGGAGAGTCACGGACAGGACTTCGCCTTATACTTCCACAGAGCAGGCAGAACGAAAGGATTCGGAATGGAAAAAAGAATTATCCATCCATAGGGCTGAATGAGCTAACCCGAGGCGACCGGAGGGAGGAAAGAGAAATGTAACTGCCTTGCTTTCCTTTTGCCCTTGCAGACACACATAGAAGGGACCGTACGAGCCTAGGCCTAGGATTGTTTTAAAGCGCTTACTTTCAATTAAAACCGTCTTGCTGCTTGACATGCTCAGGAACACCCTTCTTCTGCCAGCATCTGTCTTCTGTATGTCCCTTTTTGCCACAATAAGTGCAAATAAACTCCCTTCTAGGCTTATATCCAGCTTTATTACCATTAAAACTTCCATTCTGACTTGAATTAGAGCTTGAGTTAGAGTAAAAACCACTGACTTCATCACTTCCTCCTGCATAGAGCACTGCATAATTCTCAGATAAATCCTCACTAGCTCCCACAACTGCTCGTTGGCTTTCCTCCTGAACAAGTACTGAATATGCAAAGTTCAATGTTGGCAAAGGACTCATCATCAATAGGTTGGTTCTGACATTGCTATAGATTTCATTCAGTCCAATTAAGAATTGCACGAACTTTTGCTTGTCTCTGTTAGCTATAACACCAGGAGCAGAAACACATGTTGCACAGAGTGCATTATCCTCGAGAGCAGCCAATTCATCCCATAAATTCTTCATCCTTCCAAAAAATTCTGAGATACTCATGCTACCTTGCCTAGCGTGATAAATTTCTCTACTCAAATGGAAAATACGAGTTCCATCAATTTTGTTGAACCTTTCTTTCAAGTCATTCCAAATACTTGCATCAGTGGGATTAAAGACAAGATTGCGATATAATTCCTTGGAAACAGAATTTCGAAGCCATTCTTTAACTATCGCATTGCACCTATCCCATCTAAACTGCTGATTAGCAGGTATAGACTCACGAGAACAGGTCCCATCCACAAAACAAAGTTTGTTCTTAGCAATCAAGACATCCGTAATATCGCGAATCCAAATCTGGTAATTATCATTTCCAGTCACCACATATCCAACAAGAGTAGTTCCAGGTGTATCACCTGGATGAAGATACAAACGATCTTCAAACGAGAGCTCGGGTAGTTGATTGCCAAGTCGTGGTCATGACGCAGTCGCGTTATCATTCGCATTTGCTAGAGGAGGAGGCGTAAATTGAGCAGTCAAACTGATGTATCTGATTAATAGAGGTGATCAATCAATGTCGACGAAGATTGTAGCGACGGTACCGCCTTGAAATCAAGCTTCCCCGTCAGTCCTACAACCAAATCGCCGGCGAAACCACAGAACAAAGAAACACGCCAAATGCGAAGAAATGAAGCTGCGAATCGTAAATTCTCTTTAGATGTCGATCATTCAATCCAGAATTCGTCGTAACAGGCTCTGATACCATTTACAAGTGTGAATTGAAGATGAAAATAGAGAGAATCCTTGAAAAAGATTCATTGATCAGAGTTATTCCTGAAGTTAGTTACAGTAGGATATTTATAGCTAACGAACTGATTATCAACGATTTGCAATATTGTCCCTATAGCATGATAATGAGAGAACTAGTCCCTAATACTTCTATAGATTAGACCTGTTGAAATTTAATATATATATATATATATATATATTATTCCAAATCTAGCTAGGAATATATTTCTCGTTATCAAATATATTATATACACGGGGTATCGTGGCCAACAAGGACCAAATTATTATTTTTTAGAATTGATTAATTATAAAGAAGGTGCCCTCCACAAACACTAATTTGAGGGTCCCTCGCAATTACCTTCTTCGAAATTATTTGGTTATCTAATGTAAGACTTTGTTGATTGATTAATTTGGAAAATTTATTAGTTGAAAAAAAAAGGAAAAAATAATAATGCAAAAGGATGGACTAATTCTGGTATATCTATTTAATTTTCCCCTAATCAAACCTAATCTTTAAAATTAAATGATAATTTTTCTGTTTATTTTGAATAAATATAATAATTTTATAGTTGTATATTCTTTTTATTAGTAAATCGGCATTAGGCAGGCCTTTCATTACATCTAGTCCGGTTTAATAACACAGTGCCTGAAAGTCAAAATTCCTTTTATTTTTATTGATTGATGATATAATATAATATATATCCACATTTTCCACATATAATAATAAAAAAATAAATATATGAATTGATTGATATATACTATAAGGAAAATCGAATATTTCCATATCCACACGAATTTATTTCTTTTTGACAAAAGAAAAGGGAAGTGTTGCTCTCAATCTCAGGTCCCCCGGTTGATCGAGACCTCCATTATAAGTTGATGGTTTCTTTTCTTCCTTCTCTGGCAACTAAAATCATATTTAATAATAATTAATAACAAATATTAAATACTATTATATTCCCTTTCTATCACGCGACAAGGACAACGATATTCACAATTTATTATAATCTTTTTTAAAAATTAAAAAAGGAATTTCTGCGACAATAAAAGGAGCTTTCTCTCCCTCACCCTCTTCTTCTTCTCTGCATCAAATCATCTCTCTCTGTTTCTATTTCTCTCTAGTACTAGTATATTATATATTGAATTTAATATTTATATTATTATTATTATTATTATTATTATTATTATAGCCGGAGATGACACGGCTTGAGTGCTGCATGTGTGGTGATTATGGCTTCTCCGGCGAGCTCTTTCAATGCAAAGCTTGCCACTTCCGATCACAGCACAGGTCAGTCTTTTCTTCCTTAAACAATCTATCCTTCTTCTCTGGTTTTCAATTTAGAAATTTCTTATTTTCAACATTTTATTCAAAAAATCCGAATTTTATTATGTATAATCGTTTTTGGTCGGATAACCAAATAACTACTTTAAAGTTTTGACTCGATTACAAATTACTCTACCTGAATTTTGAATAGAATTTTGATTTTTTAAGATTGAATATGAGTTTTGGATTTTACAAACTAAATACTACATCGGTTATAAGTTAATCAGTTATATGTGTCAGCCACGTGTAATTATTTGATCTGTAATCCAGATGAATTCGATAATAAAATGGAAATATTATATTGAAATACTATCAATTAGAACTCTATTTAGTTCTAAATAGTGTTTTTCAATTCTTTTCAAAATTTATCTTGCATATATATAATTTGACCGGTACATTCTTGTTTTCTGTTTAATTTAATAGAATTTATATTGATTGTAGCAACTAGACCATAAATTAAAGGTTTAAGTAATTCATATATTTTTTACAAAAAAAGATTTGTAATTTTTATGATATTTGATATATATATATAATTTAATAAAAAAGGATGAAATTGATATATTCTATGGTTTCAAATGGCAGATATTGCAGCAATCTGTACCCAAAAGCCGAATCGTACCGAGTCTGCAACTGGTGCCTGCAGACACAGAAAGACATCTCCTCCGACACCACCGAACAAAAACTGTCGGCCCAGAATTCGTCGTGTTCCTCCAAGAACGATGTCGAATCCGAGGACATCAAGAGCAGCAAGAAACTGAGAGTTACCATGAGCGAGGATCTTGATAACCGCCTTAACCGTATTAACAGATCCGCCTTAAACCGCCAAAGTCAACGGCGGCGGGCCGATCTGGTCGTACAGGTAAACAGATCGGAGGAAAAGGGTAGGTCGCCGGAGGGATCGCCGGCCGTCAGAAAGAGGATCATTACCAAAGGCGCACTGGAGGAGAAATTAAGAAGAACACATTCAGAGGATGTCTCCAGCAAAAGAAATATTAACAATGAAAATAATATTATTAGTATCATTAATAAAGGGAATAATAATAATAAGGGAAACTATAATAATAATCATCAAAATCAAAATAAAGGTATAACCAGGCATGTTTTTAGGAACAAAGTGAGGAGATACAAATTACTGGATGAGGTTTCAAGCTAAAATCATCAATTCATAATAACTATATGTATAGATAAAATGTAGATAATTATATATGAGTATATATTTTTATGGTCCCCTATATTTCATAAAACTTATCAGTTTGCTCCCCCAAAGTTGTCATCATTTACTCAATTTGGACCCCAATGATCAAATGTATCATCTAAGAGCACTTCCAATATTCCAATAGGAAGTGTCTAGTGCCTCCACATCAGCAGCCACGTCACTGCCAACTCATCAAAGTGGCACTGCTACAGTATTTGCTACAGTAAATGACACTGTAAAATTGGCACTCTCTCCAGTAGTGGAGGCCAAGTTCCACTTCTACATTGAGACCCACATAATTTCATAATTTAAATATAATTTTTGCATTATATATAAATTATATATTCATATTTTTTTACAAATACGAACATGAATAAATAATGAGATTCAAGTATTAGATGTTTTAATTAAAAAAAATAGGGAAAAATATATACAAAATTATAAAAATGTAATTGAATTTTTTAATAAAAATTTACATTCTATAGGGATAAGAAAATAACCGGTCCGGTCGGTTCGGAACTGGTATAGACTGGACCGGTTCCAAACAGACCAATTATGCGAGAGGAGAACCAGACCAAAAACCAGTAATATACTTCTCAAAAAATTGATTTTTGACTGGACCAGACTGTTTTGAACTAGTTTTTAACTGGATCAGTGTTGTCGGAGGAGGTTTTTCGTTTTTTTTTTTAATTAGGGTAAATTTGTATAGGAAAATGGGTCGGACCAGTTTTGAACCGAACCAGACTTTTTTTACAGTTCCAGTCCAAAATCAGTCTAGAATTTTTAGTGCTAATTTCAAATTCAGTCCAGACCGGACCATACTGTTTTAATTAGTACCAATCCAGTTCGGAACATATTCAGGCCCGACCGGTTCGTGCATATCCATAGTTCTCTATTGTCAATTCATTGCAATAATTATACGTTACTTGACCAAGGTAAAATTACTATTAGGTGCAGTCCTCATGCGGCATGCAGAATGATTGATAAGTATAATTGTTGATATAATAACATTGATCAATCAAATTCATTAAATCTATTATTTCACCATAATCAGTGTATATCTGTTATACGTTGATTGACATATATTAATTCAACATCATCAACATATTCACGTTTATGTACATCCATGATCATATTAGTAAATTGATTATTGCATTAATCATGTGTTTTTATATATGATTTTCAATATATGTAAATTAGAAATATATTATATATACATCATTCTAAAAGTATAATTTTTATAATAATTTATCGTAAAAGATATATTTCTTTCATAATATAATATAATATAATATAATATAATATAATATAATATAATATAATATAATATAATATAATATAATATAATATAATATAATACGTAAAATGTATAAAAATATATATGCATTAAAAAAATATAATATTTTGTAGTAATTATTTTCCATATTTAATAAGTTGAAATGTTATACTATTTCAAAATTTAGAATTAACGGTTATTCAACATGGTAACATATAAACAAATTAGATATGGAAATTTCGAAATTGATTCAAAGTTAAAAAGTAGTAATTTTGGTTCGTGTCGTTATTTATGTTACATAATATTCAAAATGACTGATTACGGCTCTTGTCTATCTGACGTAGCGTAACCGAATATATGTACAATCAAAGAGATGAGCAACACAATCGAATAAAATAATATTAAAAAGTTGGCACCGACATGAACAGTAACTTGGGAGTTCCTACTAGTAGACACTGTCTCACTTCACTATTCACTCAATAATGGCAAAACAATAATATTAGTAATCCTAGTCACGCCTAGTGGCGCCTAGTCAGCGTCCAGTGGCAAAAATTGGAACTAGGCACTCCCATTTTGGAACAAGGCACTCCTATTGAAAATGCAAGTGCCTATTTAATCATTACCAGTAGGGACCAACAGTAAATGGCACTAGGCACTCTCTACAATAATAAGTTTACAACATGGAACTAGGAACTAGGCACTAGGCACTACTATTGGAAGTGCTCTATCAGACTCTCTGAGTAGTCATCATTATACCATTTACACATACTATGTGCAAATGTAGATTATTTTAGGAGTTGTCAGTTAGGATTACTCTGTGGATCGAAGACAATCAAAGATTGGTTAGACGATGGGTAAAACGAGTTGTAATTTTTTCAGATTCGAATGGATTTTTTTACCATGCTCTAAGATCATTATACTTTTGGTTTTTTTATTATTATAGTGGACTTAATTGTAACATACGTAAAATTTTTAAAGTATGAAAAAATATGAAACTTTTTAACCACACCTAATATTTGCATCATACTATTAATAATATCAATTTCCCTTTAGGGTTCACATTTAGGGTAATAGAAAAAAAATACCAAAAGCATGGTGCTTTTGGAGCATAATAGAAAGATCTGATTCGAATCCTGCTGAAAACGGCTCGTATGGATGATTTTAACATCAATATCCAACTCGAAATTATGGAAAAACTCTTATATATATATAAACTCTGATGAAAAAAAAAAATCTTAATTAAAACTGTATAAAAACCTAACTCTCTCTAATAAATCGATATTTGCGAATATATTTACACTATACTACACAGTGTGTCTTAGGTCTCTGACTCTATAAATAATTTTCGCTAATATTAAAACAACTTGTTGTAGCTTGTAAAGTGCTGATTATAAATATTTTTTATTTTTAATATTGTAATTTAATATAATTGTATTATGTATATGCAATGTGTTGGGATCAAAATGACGTGACCTTGAACTTCTAGTAGTGGACTTCGAGGTCTCGCCGTGAGCTAACTCTCGTAAGTATCTTTCAAGGCCTATTGGGTACTTAGTCTCCTTTGAAAGCTTTCTGTGATACGAGGACTTGAAAAGGGATTGGGATGACCCCTGATTCCACTCCGAAATTTTAGTCAGTAATGGATTTAGAAAGAGTATTGTAAAGTGCGTGAATCAAGATGACTAAATGTTTATAATGTTTCTCTATTTATAGGGAGAGATTACCGACTTCATGTGGTGGCCATTATGCCTTGATTGGATATTCAATGGCGGTGGTTGCCTTTTTCTGATTGGTTGAGAGAGACGATGAGAAGTCAGCTGGTGACAAGCAGGTCGCCACCTCCTGTTTCTTACTGAGAAATGTTTCCTTAACTAGGTGATAAGCAGGTTACCACCTAAGTTTTACCTTAAGATGAAGGTTTCTTCAGATTTAAAGACGATGAGCAGGTCGCCAGTTGGTACATTTTCCTTAGGAGGAAAGGCTTCCTCTAAGGAGGCTCAAGCTGGTCGGCACCTGCTCCTTTCCTTCAGATGAATGGTTCTTAGTGGTGTTTCGGCTTCTCGACTCGACTCGACTCGTACTTTAGTGTGAAATCCTTAAATGATTTAGTCGTCTTCTTTCACTAGCCATTCTTCAGAAGTCGACTTCTTCATATATTGTTATCGACCATTTGTCTTTATCTTATCATTCTAAGTGGAAATGGTCGTCAACTTATCTTCTTTCAGTCTCGCCTTTGAACGTATTTGACTTCCTATTTATTCTTATAATTCATAACTCGACTTTGTCTATCTAAAATTACCTCGAATCATATTCCAATACAATGTATGATTTTACAGTGGTTAATAATGACATCACGTATATCATACTTTTTTTTAATATATATATATATACATGTTGAGAGCTCCATCTGCGACGTAATTAGTGGGGTGTGAAGAAAATGTAGCCACTCTTTCAGATTCACATTAAAAAATAATAATAATATCCCTTTTTTCTTTCAGTAAACGTGTGGTGCAAAATGGATACGCCCCCACGGCCCGCCCCACCTATTTATTCAACTTAAACAGAAAAACAATAATTTAATTATCAGAAATAGTTAGGTTACACTAAAAGATTAGTATATTAGATTAGATGATAACAAATAATTAGGTAGCTTCACTTAAATAATATATATACTCACTATCATCAAATATGATTTAATCAATTGAATTGATGATGGTAATTGGCCAAAGAAAATGGTGAATCCAATTGGTTGATCCTTCCTTTTGGCCCAAAATAGATAAGCCCATGAACCCAAACCGTATCTATTATTAATAATATATAGAATTAAGGTCTAGCTAGGGTTTGTGATCCTAGTTTGTATAAGTTTTATCCTAATTATATAGTTGATATATATATATATATATATATATATATATATATCTAAGGGATTTTAGGGTTTTAGTAAGAAATCTATTGACAATTTAACCAACTTTTTTCATAAACATAACATATGAGTGAAAAGTAATAAAGTGGGTCAATATGTAAGTAGTAAAGGTAGAGCAATATTCTTAACATTTTTATTTTACATCTACAAAAGTGGGTAAATACGTAAGTAGTAAAGTTCTAACCATATATATAATTTTTTATGTATTCACAAAATTTGAATCTAAAATTTGTAATTAAAGGATGAAGTGTGTGAATCTCTGCTCCTAAAGTTGTATTAGAAATACACATCTTTGAGGAGGTGTGTCCTTTGTTTCATGAAAGAGAACATATATAATCCCCTTGTCAACTAACTAATGTCAAACTTGCTCACAAGAAAAATACAGACATAAATAACATGTCTGTCCAACAAGAAGACATGAATGACAATTAAATTCTCAATCACAATCACATGGAGAGATTACTTCATAATAAGCTTATATAGGTAGAGCAGATCCACGTATAAATATATACAATTCATATAATATAGTGTATATATATAACTGTAGATAAGTGATGTGGTTGAAGTGTCGGATTTTTCTGTATGAATATAATTAAGTTTTCGAGTGGAAACGGCGATTTGAGCAAGACATATAGTGAACTATGGTAGTTGACTGTTTTAGGCCAAATTCATTCGTTTAGAGTATCAAATTTACAGTTTTATGTTTCTTTCGGTCTTTTTTATGATTTGTCGGTTTCGTTTGGTACTTTATTGTTAATTTCGGATTTTGTCATATAGGGTTAGGGTTTTAGATTTCTCTATTTAAACTCGCTTAGCTGTAATTTACATTCAGTTCATTAATTAATGAAAAAAATAGAGGTTTTCCTCAATCATGCGTTAATTCTTCGGTATTCTTTTGAATCAACGAATTTTTACACCTCTATCCAACAAATTCTCGGCATTCCCCTAGAATTAACGATTTTTTATTACATCTATCCCATCACGCTGCATCAATAATTAAATTTTAACTCATAATTATTTAATATATAACATAATATATACAACATAAAAAGTAATTTTATTCAATCGCTCTTGGACCACCTAGTATATATGCTGGGTCCTGGTCGGCCGCTGCATATATAGGGTGTGGCATTGCAGTAATTATAGTAATGGTGGAGAGGACAGAGTTGTTGTTCATGGATTGATATGCAATAAAGTAGTTTGATTGTCTGTCCCCACAACCAACAATATCAACACTGTCTATTCTAACTCCAACAAACCACCAACTCCTATTCCACTCTCTGCATCTTTCTCCATATATATAAGTCGATCGCTTTGGATTTTGTTAATTAGGGTTTCGTATAGTATTCTGTATAGTATATATATATAGTATTTTATAAACACGTGCACATTTTTTTGGCCAAACGTGTGAGTTTATAGAAACCCCAGCTCGATGATGTCTTCAAACACTTCGTGCATATACATTTATGTGTTATATATATATAAAAGACCCCTCTATGAAAATGAAAACCGCCATTTTAGACTTTTGATACCTAATAATCTTCTAGCTATGATTTTAAATTTAAAATGGAATGGGGGACCCTTTTAATTTCCTGGCTTTTTAACAACCATATTTTTCAATTTATATTGGTTAAATATTCGTGCACTTAATTTGTGAAGGTTATATATATATTTGTTTGATCAAATAAGCAAAAATGGATCGATAGTTAATATTATATGCTTTCATTTTCTAAAAATTATGGAGAATAATCGAGCTGAATTTATAAACCATGTATGTTATGGTGATAGAAGAAGTATAGCGACGGTAATGTCGATAACTATTGTTGTGTTTAGAAGAATGTACCATAATGCTATTTTTATTAATTATTATTAACTTCTCGTGAAGGGACGTCCAGTCCATGTAACAAAAAGTTAAAAGTCAAAAGCAAAATAGTCAGTCAAAGAAGATACATGTGTGCTGTTACAGCCCAACACAATCCTTTGAAAAGTGAAAGACAAGCTAGTCATGTTCATGGAAATTTCATTTAAAATCGGCTCATATTTATTTAACTATTATTATTATTAGATGAATTTCATATAATATGAGTACATATGTCTTAATAATTAAGAGGATCGATGAGCATAAACTTTGTGGTAATCCTATAGCTTTGGTATTGCTTAATTTTACTAACCTAATATACCATGTTGCTTTTGTACGGTGCATATATGTATTTTTAATGCAACATGTAATTGATTAATTTAATAATATAAATGCTTCAAACTTCAAAGAGTTAGTTAATAACTTAATATTAGTATGCTTCCGTAAGACACGGCGAAATTGATTCTGCTAAAGGGTGGATGTTTGAAGTTTTGGTCGACAAATAATTAAATAGTCAAATAAAATTTGAGGCACGTCTGAAAAATAACTGTTCCTAGCCTCTGCAAATATATATGTATATTACAATTTTATTAATAATATAACTTATCATTCACATTCACCAAAATACGCTCCAAAGCATAGACCACGAAGGGATTTTAGGTAATAACTTGATGTGTGTAACCACGATAATTGATAAACTATATATTCCAAATGGCTATAATTGATAAACTATATACTCTAATATCTAATATCTAATTCGTATATCTAGTAAAGATGTCCAAATTTTAATAATGAAAGTTGACACGTCTTGGATAAAAGGACCCATCCATCTTTCATTTATGACGAAACCCAAGATATTCGCCCCAAAGTTGCACGCCTTTGCATGCCCTCACCATTTTAAAATAATATTTTATTTTATATTTTACAATTACATTTAAATTTCACATTTGTAATGTTACTACAATCTCAATTTTTGATTAGGTTTCCGCAACTTTTCGCCACCGGAACGGTTTAGTTTTTGGTGAAAAAATCATTCGAATCTACAAAAGAGAAAAGTTTATGGGAAACTCGATATATATGGTATGATTGTAAATTAGTAATAAATAATAATAGTTTTTTTTTTCTTCCATAACATACATGCTCAGCTGTAAAATTAGTGAAAGCATTTTTTGACAAAAAAAAGCTTCTTCATCTACACCATTTTTTCTTTGGAGAGCAGTTATGGCTTTTGCCGCTCTTCTCCTTCAACTCCACCTCCATCGCCACCTTCTTAACTATCACTTCACATATCAATCTCTTCCCCTTCCTCCTTCGAACTAATCACAGGTTTCATTATGGGCCACCCTCGCCGCCGTTTCTTCTCCTGCAGTGGAGAGAGCTCAATCGCCGTCTGCGATCCATACAACTGGGACTGCAAGAAGATAACAGCAGCCGCCGGAGCTGATGGCCCTGATAACTTAAACTTCAAATTAAGGACTTTTGCCTACTCCGAGCTCGCGGCGGCTACCGGTGGTTTCGCCGCCGATAGCTTCCTCGGGAAAGGAAGCCACGGGACAGTGTACAGAGCCTTCCTCGACGGCGGCAGGCTCGTCGCCGCAGTTAAGAGGACGAAAAACAGGTCGTCCACCGGCGGTTGTGCGGCGGAGAACGAGATTGAGATCCTTTCTCGAGTTCGGAGCCCGAGGTTCGTGAATTTGATCGGTTTCTGCGACGACTCAGCGGCGGAGAAGTTGTTGGTGGTGGAGTACATGCCTAACGGCTGCTTCTACGATCTGCTACACAAGAGCCGCCGGCCGCCGGGTTGGACTAAACGGGTCGGGTTTGCACTGCAGATCGCCAAGGCAGTTCGTGCGCTCCACGCGTCGGACCCACCGGTGATCCACCGCGATATAAAGTCGTCCAACATTTTGATCGACGAGAGAGGCAAGGCGAGGCTGGCTGACTTCGGCCTCGCGCTGAGGGGACACGTGGAGGACGTCCGTGTCCGGAGCACCCCGCCGGCGGGAACTATGGGCTACCTCGATCCGGCGTACCTCGTGCCGGCGGATATCAGCGCTAAGAGCGACGTCTTCAGCTTCGGGATATTAATGCTCGAGATCATCAGCGGGAGGAAGGCCATCGATGTGAACTACAGCCCGCCGTCGATCGTCGACTGGGCCGTGCCGCTGATCCGCCGCCGTGAATTCGGACAGCTCTGCGACCCGCGACTCGAGGCTCCGACGGATATGGCGGTTGTCCGCCACACTGTCGTTCTGGCAGCCCGATGCGTTCGGAGCGACGCCAGGAAGCGGCCGGACATGACGGAGGTGGTGGAGAGGCTGAAGGAAGTATGGGAGATGGTCAAGGCGGGACGAGTGTGGGGCCATCTCAGGCGGCGCGTGGGACGGTTGGAGACCGGAGAGCAGCCGGAGACGGCGGCTGTAGTTTCCAGTGCGGAGAAGAGTGTGGCGAGTGGGAGACGAAACGGAAAGGTATCGAATGTTTCAAATGGGGAGAATCTGAGGGAGGAATCCGATGCTGACGGTGCAGGGTACAGCAGTGGGCCCACTCGAAGAGTGACCAGTCAAATTGTTGTAAGGTCAAAATCAGTGGGATCTGGGTCCGTAAGAAAACGACTTGTTGGAAACTCAACGGCGAAACCAACGGCTGCGATCAGGTTAAGCAAGTCGAGGTCCACCGGAGGTCTTCATGGCCTGCGACCACTGAATCATTATCGGGAGTTGCCCGGTCCTATAAAAGTTCGGACCGGAAAAGAGCGGCCCGACCGGATTATGGAGTTATCATGTGAGGAAGATGAGAAGTTGTTGTTGCAGAAGAAGAATTAGACTAGAAAATGAAAATGAATGCTTGCTTCCTTTTTGGTGATATTATGATGTCAAAATATAAGTTGATGGGTTCCAATCTGTGTATCTCACTTACAAATGATAGATACATGATTGGAACCTACCAACCTATAAGCATTGAATGTATTCAATTTTGTTAGTGATTTTTTTAATACAAAATAATTCCAGTTTTATAATAAGGTGGAATAAGGATGTGTATTTTGTATTCCTTGATTGATGATAAGAAGTTTAATTTAGATTGTTAATTTTATTATTTTATGGTGAATGATGCTTAACCCTTGATAAGTTTGGGTATTTATAAGTTTTGACTTTTTTTTTTAAAGTTATTCCATATTAATATATTATGTTTCCACAAAAATAAAACAATATATATATTTTCCAAACAGAATTTAATGCACGGTAATACAATCCAATAATCTCTTTGGATTCTTTTCATTCTCATTTGAAGAAATTGCATTAGATGGATAATACCGGATATTGTCCCTTCTTATCTGAATCTGATTATTCTTTCTAAATGACACGAACGAGTCTTTCTATTTGAGTTATATATATATATATATACATATATTCTTGATGACAGTCTGCATTCGAGAAGATAGTAGTATTATATATTTATATTACATTTATCATGTATAGCAAAACCGACGTGAATTATATATTATTATAAAAGATTTAGCATTACAAATAACAAAACAAAAACAAACAGCCCTACATTAGCCAATTCATAGGGTAAGTATCAATTTTTTTTTTAAAAAAAATTCTATGCAAACATTTAAAAAAAATTATGTTTATAAGTCTATATATAAAACTAAAATGCTGATTATAAATATTTTTTTCACTCCAAATTTAAAATTTACATGGTTATGGAATTTGGTATCCATCTCCTCATATTGGACCTTAAACTTATTGCAATATTTTTTTTCAGCCATCAGCTCCAAAAAGAAAAAATATCTTACTATATATATATATATATATATATATATATATATAATATACCCGATTATTATTTCCTAATCATCTATCATTAAGAATTAATTACCATCAATATAGAGTCAGAGATGGTAACTAATTAAGTTATAATTACAAAAGAGTTAATTAAATTGGAATTAGATCATATATCATATGGTAATGCAATTCTCTTACTTTAATATCAAACAACATATTTATTAGGCCTTAACTCCTATTCTTTTTTCTTCATCCAATATAATTCAGAAATCACAACCACCAAAATTGTTCACAAAATACTTTGGGCCGGGCCTAGCTGAAGATCAGTAACGGTTTACCTTTTTGGGCCTTTCATTCAATTCTTGACCCGGCTTAGGAAAAGTATAGATAAAAAAATTGGGCCACTGGGCCGTCAAGTGTCACATTTTGGACATATGAAAATAATCCTCAAGGTTGTATTTTATTCCATTTTGAACCTTTACTTTAAAGAATATAGTTAATTATCAAATTGCTAATTTATGTTTGAGCGAAATTATTACGTGATGAAGAAAATAATTAGTAAATTGTTTAATATCATAAATATAAGTTACCAATTTCACAATTTCCCTAAAGAATAATGGTCTTTTAAAGAAACGTATACATCGTCTCAACTTTAAGAATCTTATCGGTTCATATTTTATTCCAAAAGGGGTCATTAATTATGCGAATCGCAACAAAATCACCGATTCAAAATAATAAAGATAATTATGGAAAAAAAAGAAGAAAAATTGAAATGGAATGAAAAAAAAGGCTAAAAAATTAGAAAGGGTTTGGAGTAAGACAGCTCTCTTTTGTGTAACAATTGATGACCACTCTCTTTCCCCTTCTTATCTCATCTTCTTTTCTCTTCTTGCTTGGATGGATTAGATTCTTCTCCCTTTAAGAAATTAATAATCCATTTTTAATTATTTCTAAAAAATACTTTTAGTTTTTCCATCACTACAAAAAAATCTAATTGTTTATTAGACATTTATTTACGAGGACATATAAATCTATTCTTATTTGTATAAGAATATTACAAATTTCTTACCGGTAAAAAATTCAAAAAATTTCTAATTAATGATTCCTAATTAATTGTATGGCTAGAAATTTGCTTGAAAATCCTCTAAAAATATTAAGTTTTATAAAATTTCATTCGAAACTTCATAAATTTTTTAATTTTTTGTTAGGAATGTGCGTAGATGTTTTTTTTTTTCACATTTAGAATAAATTAGTGTGCCGACGTTTGTAAAGAGCAAAGTGCTAAAAAATATTCTTAGTGTTATTTTTAGTTATAATTATGTATTATGTATGTTATATGTTATATAAATACATATGGTCAAGTATATATATATATAAAGGTATAATATAATATACTTTTTATCTTTTGGGGGTGATATCTGCTGCATTTGAGTGATGGCCATGTAGATCCATTGGCCACCACCTAAAGATTTTGCTTCACTCCTAGTGGAAGATTTCAATTACTTCCAAAGTCTACTACCAAACTAAGTATATTCAATTCAACAAATAGAAAAAAATATATATATTATGGAATTTGATGAGCATCAACACCAAGAAGATGAAATGGAGGAGCCGGAGGATATTCCTCCACTACAAAGCCATCCTGGATACGCCGCCGCGGGAGGAGACGCAGCCGCCACGTCCTCCGCCTCGCGCAAGCCTCCCGGAGGAGGACACTTCAGATACCGAGAGTGCCTCAAGAACCACGCCGTCGGAATCGGAGGCAACGCTGTGGATGGCTGTGGTGATTTCATGGCCGCCGGAGAGGAAGGCACGCTGGACGCTCTCCGCTGCGCCGCCTGCGGCTGCCACCGCAACTTCCACCGCCGGGAGAGTGACCCTGAAGTCGGCGGCAGCAGCCTAGTGTACCACCACTTCTCACCTTACTACAGGGCGGCTCAGCCGCCGTCGGGGTACCTGCACGTGACGCCGGCGACCCTACACCGGCCACTCGCTCTCCCCGCTGTTTCCGGCGGTGGGCACAGCAGGGAGGAGCTGGAGGACGTGTCGATCCCCAGCAGCAGCGGCGGCGGCGGGAGCAGGATGATGAAGATGAAGAGGTCGCGGACGAAGTTCACGGCGGAGCAGAAGGAGAAGATGTTAGGGTTTGCGGAGCGGGTGGGGTGGCGGCTGCAGAGGCACGACGAGGCGGAGGTGGAGCGGTTCTGCGCGGAGACGGGAGTGAAGAGGCACGTGCTCAAAGTGTGGATGCACAATAACAAGAACACATTCGGTAAGAAAACAACCACCTAAGACGATGTACCGTACGGAGGTTGTACTATATATATATATATATTATATATGTATAATTTCATTAATCTAGTTAGCTAGTAGCTCCATCTTCCATTTAGTGTCGGAATTTTTAGTTAATTAGTTCAGAGAGTTGACATGCCGGCCACCAAGATTCTCGACAAACTTTCTTTCGTTGAGTTGAGTTGGAGACTTAGAGTAGCTTAATTATTATTAATTAAGGATCAATTATAAGCTCTGTTAATTCAATAATGTAATCATTAATATCAGCTCATGTGTCGGAACTAGGGTTTAATTATTTCTAATCTCACCTTTTATATATTAATAATAAATAAACAATTACTATATTATTATTAATTATTATCAAGTTGGTGTTTCCTATTGTTTCTTACATCTAGCTACTTGAGCAAATGGTTATAATTTAAGATTATATTATACTTTCAATTAAACTTGATCATGATCAAGTGATTCATCTTAAGCACATATGGTATCATAGTACACATATTTAAATCTTAGCAATATGAAGCTAAAATTCCATAATTAAGAAGTTTCACACTTTACGCATTCACCTAGCTATAACTTGAATTAAAAGTTAATTAAGGTTATAGAACAAATGTTTCGTGACGTGAGCTCAGCCCTAATTAGCTTTACAATGGTAATTATAGTTAAGGTAATTTACACGGAGAAGGCCAGCACAGCAGGTCGTGTTAGTGATTAGATTATATTAGATTAGATTTGGTGTTTTGTTTTGTATTGTATTGTATTGGAGAAGTGACGTAAGTATTAGACAAAGTGGGATAAGGGAGAAATGAAAACGGTTAATTGTCTCACAAAAAACGTGTTTGTCATGCAAACATCCTTGTGTTGTTTGTTTAACAACTGTCGGGATGATATGTAGCTTAAAAGCAGCTTACTAACTAATATAATATAATAATAATCACCGCTAATTCATATTTATTATGCAAGCTGTCTTTTCATTTTGATCAGAGAGAGAGATATTGGTATTTCTTCATATGTATAATTTTGTGCAACGTCGATAATCTCATTTTTAAGTAATTAAACTACGCATTCACCTATCACCTTAAGGTTTTAAGACAGTTGGTCAAGTGGTTAGTATTAAATTTCACACTCATGACTACTTCCTTCCACTAGCTATATATCTTGTTATCATCTCAAGTTAAGTTATATATAAGGCGACAATAATAAGTTATATAAATAGGATTATAATGTAAACATGTATGTATATGTATGTACATATATGGATGTGTGTTGTGTTGGAGAAAGTATACAAAAGAGGAAAATGTCGGAAACAGAGTGGGCCGGGTAGTACTACTAAGCTGACTAGCCGGGGAACACTCATTATAAACTCTTCATGCCCTACTTTAGCTCATCCAATCCAATACTGAAAAGATCTTGAATCGAACACACGAGCAAGCAGTTAGAGTTTAATCTTGATGAAAAGATGAAACCCTAACAGAACGTAAAAGAGAGAACACAAGCATTTCCAGGAATCGTCAAGGGAATTCCTTCATCTGGTCCCTCTCCTCCTGAACCCCAGACTTTAAATAGTGTGGGGAAAATACAATATAACAGAAATACAACCAAAGTTCTAAAGAAGTGCAAAAGAGTCCCAAAACAAATAACAAACAACAATAACCAAATAACAGAAAAGCCCTAAATACAAAACTAATAACAACACAGGCACAAAGTCTTCAAGATTGAAACAACAGACCCTGAAAACCTCAAAACTCCCCCTCAAGCTTGAAGACTTCAAACTCCCCCTCAAGCTTGCAAATCATCTGCACCATCAAAAGAATGATCCCCTTCAAAGATGTTGACCATCCCAATCTTCTTGGCTAAAGAATGATGCTGATCACTGAGTAAAGACTTGGTGAATATATCTGCCAATTGATCACTTGAACGAACATACCTAGGCTGCACAAAACCCTTAACAAACATATCACGCAAAAAATGACATTCAATATCAATGTGTTTTGTTCGTTCATGGAAAACAGGATTAGAAGTGATTTGCAAAGCAGCCTTATTGTCACAATAAAGAATGACAGGATCAGAATGAGGAAAACCAAGTTCACTTAGCAATCTGCTAAGCCATATCAACTCAGTTAACGTCTTACCCATACTTATATACTCAGCTTCAGCTGAAGAGCGGGAAACAGTAGCCTGTTTCTTTACTTTCCAAGAAACTGGGGATCTGCCAAGGTAAACAATATAGCCAGATACAGATTTACGATGAATAATGTTGCTCCCCCAGTCTGAGTCACAATAAGCAGTTAATTCAGAATTGGAAGAAGAGGATAACAAGATCCCTTTTCCAGGTTCTGCCTTAACATACTTAATGATGCGCAAAGCAGCTTGATAGTGTGAAACTTTGGGCTGCTTCAAAAATTGACTCAGATAATGGACAGCAAAACAAATGTCAGGTCTCGTCATCGTCAAATAGAGCAATTTGCCAATGATCCTCCTGTAAGAACTAATGTCATCCAGAACAGCATCAGATAGATTTTCATTCAAATGTCTATCATAATCAACAGTGGTCAGTTTAAGATTAAACTCCATAGGAGTTTTCACAGGTTTGCAACCAGATAGACCAGCATCAGAAATCAGTTCTAGAGCATATTTTCTTTGACATAAAACAATACCTTCATTGGACCTGGCAACTTCAATCCCCAAAAAAAATTTTAAATCACCAAGGTCCTTCATTTTGAAATTGCTCTCAAGAACTGATTTCAATTCAGAAATAAGGGTTAGACTGTTGCCAGTCAATAACAGATCATCAACATAAACAAGAAGAACCACAATATCTGTCCCAACCTTCTTTGTAAACATAGAATAGTCAACTTTGGATTGCAAATAACCAGCTGCCAAAAGAGCATTAGAAAGTTTGATATTCCATTGTCTTGAAGCTTGCTTCAATCCATATAAAGACTTTTTTAAATGGCAAACTCGGTCATTGCTATCAGTTGAAAAACCAGGAGGAACAGACATATATACTTCTTCAAAAAGATCCCCTTGCAAAAAAGCATTGTATACATCCATCTGATAGATAGGCCAAGAATTGATAGAAGCCAAGGCAAGAACAGTGCGAACAGTGTTCATTTTTGCAACAGGTGAAAAAGTTTCATTGTAATCAATACCATATTTCTGTTTAAAGCCTTTTGCAACAAGTCTTGCCTTAAATCTTTCAATGCTACCATCAGATTTGTACTTAATGCGATAAACCCATTTAGAACCAATAGGGATCTTACCTGGAGGCAAATTGACAAGGGTCCAAGTTCCATTGTCCTCAAGAGCCTTTATTTCATCTTGCATCGCTGCAACCCAAGCAGGATCCTTGGAAGCCTGTTCAAAATTTCTGGGCTCACAAATTTTAGAAACAGAGGTAAGATAGCAACGATAAGGGTCAGAAATCTTATCATAAGATATATAATTGGAGATGGGATAAGCAGAAGCAGAAGAGCTCATATCATAGGAACTTTGCCAGACAGGAGGCCTGATAGCACGACCAGACCTAGTGGTCTTAGAAACAGGATGCTGGATAAGATCAGAGGGACCACCATCAGAGATATGATGACTTTCATCATTTGGTTGAGAAGGCTCAACAATATGATCATCAGAAGTCTGCTCAACTTCATCATGTGATGAGATATCCTGAATATCAAAATCATCATCATCATGGAAATTCTCCTTAGACATTTCAAAGGTGCTGTTAGGTGCCTCATAACTATTAAAATCAATATGAGCAGAATCATAGGCATCAGAAAAGAGAGGCTGATCAAAGAAAATGGGCAGCAAATCAGGTTTTCTAGAAGCAAATGGAAAAACAGATTCCTTGAATATAACATCTCTACTAACAAATATTTTCTCAGTTCTTAAATCAAGTAATCTGTAACCCTTTTGTGTTTCAGAATATCCAAGAAGAACACTAGGAATAGCTCTAGAAGAAAACTTGTCTGCCACCAGTAAATTTTTTGCAAAACAGAGACAGCCAATAACTCTTAAATGTTTAATGCTAACAGAAGAACCTTTTAAAATTTCTAAAGGAGATTTTCCATTCAGAATTGGGGTGGGCAACAAATTGATGAGATAACAAGAAGTAAGAATGCAGTCACCCCAAAACTTGTTAGGGATATGAGCCTGTAATTTCAAAGCACGGGCAACTTCCAACAAATGTCTATGCTTACGCTCAACTCTACCATTCTGTTGAGGGGTATAGGAGCAGCTAGACTGATGTATGATACCAAGTTTCAAGAATAAAGAACGAACTTGCTCATTAAAAAATTCACCACCATTGTCAGATCTGAAAATTTTAACTCTTTTATTAAATTGATTTTCAATCATGGCAAGAAAGTTCTTTAAAACTTGAAAAACATCAGATTTGAACTGTAACAAGTGCACCCAGGTGACTCTAGAAAAGTCATCCACCAAAGTAAGAAAAAACCTTTTATTATCATGAGTAGCAGTATTATAGGGGCCCCAAACATCAGCATGTACCAATTCAAACAAACACTGAGCCTTAGAATCAGAAATAGGAAAGCTAGGCCTAGTGATCTTAGCTTGAGGACAGATAGTACAATTATGAACAGCAGAATCAATGTTTTTAAGAAAATGAAGACTATCAATATGATGCACAGCTTTAACAGAGGGATGCCCTAATCTGAGATGCCACAGATTGGGATCACCAGCAGTAATGGATTGAAGACCAATGGCAGCAGCCTTATTGCAATGAGGTTTGAGAAAGAAAAGACCAGAATTAGCAGTTCCACTCCCCAAGACCCTCCCATTTGAGAGGTCCTGTAAAATAGCACATTTAGAAAAGAAAGTGACAGAACAGTTTAGATCCTTGAGTAATTTGGAAACAGAAAGAAGATTATACTTGAAATCAGGAAGATATAAAACATTCTGCACTTTTTGAGTTTCAAAAATAGAGTGGGAGCCAATTCCAGAAGCATTGCAATAATTCCCATTGGGCAATTGAACTCTGGGGCCAACAACATTTTGAAAATTATCCAGCCAATCAATTCTGTTTGTCATATGGTTGGTGGCACCAGAATCAATGACAATAATTTGAAAAATTTTCAGAAATAGTGGAAAGGGAAATACCAGCAGAATTAGCATGAGCAGATTGAGAAGTAGAAGAACCAGGAGCTGCAGTAGTACTGCCATGTCCCATGGTGTGAATGAACTTCTCAAACTGATCAGGGGTGAAAGTGATCAAACCATTGTTCAAATCAGAAGAGGATGGGGCACTGTTGTTTTGGGAGAGGGTTTGATCAGTAATGCCACCAGTCACAGAGGAGGCAGCATTGCCTTTCAGGTTAGACCCCTTTCCCTTAAGAAAATCTCTGTACTTGAAGCAATTATCAATATAGTGCCCCTTCTTCTTACAGTAATCGCAACCTTTAGCATAGCACCTCTCAGATAAATGCCCTTTCTTGTGACAGAAGTCACATTCCAAATTGGGGTTAGGAGAACGCTTAGGTTTATCAAGATTGGGGCCAACATTTCCAGAAAAAGGGTTTGAAACAGAGGAAATGTCAGAGGAAACAGTACGTTGGCTTTCTTCCTGAGTGAGCAGGTTATAAACTTGGTTCACAGGTGGTAAAGGATCCAGCAAAAGCAGTTGACTCCTTATGTTTGAAAAAGAATCATTTAACCCCATGAGCAACTGGAAAAGACGCTGGTTTTCTTTGTGATCCAAGTGTTTCTTAAAATCAGCACCAGGAATGAAAGGCAATGCACATATGGAATCATATTCAGCCCAGAGAAACTTGAGTTTTGTAAAGAAAGTGGTAACATCATCGAGGCCTTGTTTGCATAAAATGATTTCTCTGTGGAGCTGATAGGTTCTAGAACCACTCCTTTTGTCAAATCTAGTTTTCAGATCATTCCACGCAAGATAGGCACTTGACTGATACATGATACTATTGGCAACATCACGAGAAACAGCACTCAAGATCCATCCAAAGACAACCATATCACATCTATCCCACAAATCATGTAACGAAGCATCAAATTTATCACGATCATGACTACCATTGATGAAACCTAGTTTATTCTTTCCATGTAAGGCGATAAACATGGCACGATTCCACATAGGGTAATCATCGGAGCAGGAAAGCTTGGTAGTCACAAAGCTAATGCTAGCGTTATCAGAAGGATGAAGGTATAAGGGATGATGCGCATGTACCTCGGGGTAACCAGAAGAATCGATTACCTCCTTACCTTTTTCAGAACCAGAAATATCCAGAGTCGAATCGTTTCTGGTCAGTGATTCGTTGTTGTCTCCAGCCATAGCGCAAGAACTTGATCAAAGAACGCAGTTGCGACGAGACGAAACGAATCGAGAATCGCGAAGTGCGAAAAAACAATCAGAGCAGTATCCGACGAGAATACGAAGCGTCACCGGAATGGATACCGACGGGATCGAGAGGCGAGGTCAGGGAGAACCTCTGGAGCTCTGATACCATGAAAAGATCTTGAATCGAACACACGAGCAAGCAGTTAGAGTTTAATCTTGATGAAAAGATGAAACCCTAACAGAACGTAAAAGAGAGAACACAAGCATTTCCAGGAATCGTCAAGGGAATTCCTTCATCTGGTCCCTCTCTTCCTGAACCCCAGACTTTAAATAGTGTGGGGAAAATACAATATAACAGAAATACAACCAAAGTTCTAAAGAAGTGCAAAAGAGTCCCAAAACAAATAACAAACAACAATAACCAAATAACAGAAAAGCCCTAAATACAAAACTAATAACAACACAGGCACAAAGTCTTCAAGGTTGAAACAACAGACCCTGAAAACCTCAAAAAATACAATCCAACTTCACTATGTTTTTTTTTTTTAAAAGCGGATTGTCAAAGATGACCCGTAAATTTGTAATATATTTGTTTTACGTCTAAAATACATTTCAATCACAATTAGAGGGATGAAATGATGTACCATAACATATTACATGGTGTATTTTTTTTTTTTGGGTTGAATTACATGGTGTATTTGTATACACATTTTCTCCTTTTTAATAATAATAATAAATAATAATAGTATTAAATAATAGTAATAATAATAGGTGGACCATTTCATTGATTGATTCTTCTTCATGCTAGCTATAGAGAGCCTGCAAAAGATAACATTGCGCAATCACATCTTCTTTATTTATTTATTTCCTTTACTTATTTAGCCTGACAAACTGAGATGCCCTCTCCCACTCCTACCACCACTTTTTCTATTTTTGCATCCATAATTATTATCTATCTCCCTCTCTATCATTCTCTCCATTCCTAGCTAGTCTCAACTTATAATTATTTTAAAATAAAAAAGTTTAATTTTACAAGAAAAAACTTAACATAAATAATATACCATTTGAAAACGACTTTCCCATGGTCTGTCTCCATATATTTTTAAAAATTAAAGGCTAAACGGTTAGGCAGTAAACTTTATGATTTAATAATAATCGTGTAAATATGAAGTCCATCCACAAATGATAGGTCAAATCAAATGGACATATATTAATAAGTTAAGTATAAACAATTAAAGTAGAAAATTAGGGTTGTGCGGAAATATCAGAATCCCTACTAATTATAATTAGGTAACACTTTCCCATATTTATGAAATATATAATTGTAATTAATTACCACAAATTAAATTTATGAGTTAATTAAAAATCACATATACAACTATTAGAGCATCCACAGTGGTTTTACATAAATTGTATTATTTAAAGTTGTCACGTAGACATTTATGTACACTTTAAGTAATACGTAAAATTAAGACACACTTAAAAAATATTTTCTCTGCAATCGTATTACTTAAACATATTCCTTAAATATATTTTATTATTAAATTTTCCAACAACCACCAATAAGATATTACCATTAATTATAAAATGAATTAATTTATAATAAAAAATTGGTTACGTAATACATAGTGCATTACTTAAATATAAGGAATGTTTTATATAAAAACATAAATTTACGTGTGGGTCCCATCTTTAAGGAATGCTATGTAAAACCACTGTAGATAGTTTTTGTTGCTTTACTTAAATAAATATGTAGGACCCACATTTACGTAATCTTTACGTAATGCCACTGTGGATGCTCTTAGGGTGATAATGGATACGGATCACATGTTCCACTCTTTCTATTATAGATTGTATCTTACTGTTATAATCTTGACACATGTTCTTAAATTTAAAATTTTTCATATGGAGTTCACTAATCTCAATAAATTTTTTAAAAAATATCCATCAAATTAATTACACACCAACTACACGTTTCAAGATCACATCTGTTATATCCTAGCTCAAGAGAACTTAAGGTCAACAACTGTCAAGTCGGGACCTTCAAAAGTCAAGACCCAAAGTCGACGACTAAAGAGGCCAAATATGAGAAGATGAAGATGAAAGGTCAACAACTCTTTTCCAAAGGTAGACGTCATTCTAGACAACGACTATGAGTGAGAGTACGACGTTCTTGCTAAAACCCATCCTCTTAAGGAAAATGAAGAGGCGTCAACCTGTTCCTCACCGACTCTAGAAGAAACCCTCCTAGCTAATGAAATGTGAGGTGGTAACCTACTTGTCACATGATGACCCACCACCATGTCTCTCGACCAGTCATAATAGGCGGCTGCCGCCCCCTAGAAGCAACCAATCACAAAAAAAGGAGCCGCCACTATAAAAGTCGGTAAATCATTCTATAAATAGCAATGTAGTTTACATCATTACACATATAATTATCACTCTTATATTCCATATATTAACTTAAGATTCGGTGTGAAATCAGGGGCAAATCCCGACCACATTTTTTGGTTCTCGCCAAGTTCAAGCTAAAGAAGGAAACTAAATACTCGTTTGTGGTCGCAAAAGACACTTAGAGCAACCAATACGAGATCCCGAAGTCCACTCTTAAAGTAAGACCGGACATACTTGATCCGACAACAATAATAACTTAATATTTATTTATTATAGAAAAAGTAGAACATGTTATTTGTAAAAACCATAATACTAGAGTTATGGGCAAAATTTATTGGAACCTAGTTTCCCTAATTGGTCAAGGACACTCCTTGCCCATGCATTCCGCAAAAAGGTCTCATTATAACCCACGTGGCCATTCTTGTAGCTAGTAGCTACAATAGGAGATGTGTAAGGAGGAGAAATTCTTGTATAACTCGGATGTAACACGTGTTGATGACGTGTTACCACTTTATCCAATAGGTATTTGACACGTGTTCAAAAATAGCAATTGAGTAGGATTAAAGAGTCACATGTCACACACTCATTGGACAAAGTGGTAACATGTCATTGACACGTGTTACATCCGAGTTATATAAAATTTTTTCGTGTAAGGAGTTGTGTTTTTTTTTAATATATTATTATTATTAGATGCTTCCGTATGATTGTTTATAATAAATTTTATTCCCTATTTCGTGTCCAGTGTAGTTTGAACCCTGACTAATTTTATATTACTTAGTTAGATACAATTTTATTAATTTACGGATGCAGCGTGATGGATAAATGAGATAGAAGGCACAAAAATTCGTTGATTCGAAATAATATCGAGAATTCGTTGATTCAAAAGAATTCGACACGCAATTGAGGAGAACCTCGTTTTTTCATTAATAATTATATATAATCAATAATACAGAATTCTGAGAGACGACTAAACAAAGTTTAAATACTGAAAGTAAAATTCTAAACATAAAACAAATTCGAAAATAGCAAATGGGTCCTAACAAAGCCGACAAATTGCAAATACGACCTAAAGACATATAAACTGCAATTTTGACCCTCTAGATGAAATGAATTTGGCCGAAAAACATCGTACTTCATGGCAAAACGATGAGTATTGCTCAGAGATTCGTTTCCGCATAAAAAACTGTGTACGCGCATCAAAATCCGACACCAGTAATCGCAGAATTGACAATTTCGTGCTCATAAAATTACATTGCAAGCCTATTGGTCCAAACACACTCCGCGGGTCAGCGGGGCCCCGAGACCCGTTGCCAATCCCTATTGACGATATCATTCGCGCCCAAACTTTTTAAACCCGTTATCTTAATTTAGGTCAGGAAAAATGAATTCATGTTAACTATATCCCAACCCATTAGGCCGAAAATGTTCCAACCCAAGATATCATTTTTTTTCTTTCCATAATTGATCTCCAGCCCAGATTTAATAAGCCCAAATTATTTTAGAAACGCACGGCCGTACAACCGCGAAAAATCATCAGTATCTCTCCTCTTCCTCTGTCTGGCTCAATCCCTCATCTTCCGTTCTTCGCTGTTCAAAATTTCTTGTTAACCCAGTTCGTAGTATTTTGATCCAACATTTCAATTCTCCAGTCTTTCAGCGAACGTGAATCGCTCTCTCTCTTCTAGTTTGTTCTACCCCGCTTATTTGTATAACAATACTGCTGCTGGAGTGTGTTGAAGCTTCAATGGCTGGGTGTTTGCAGCTCCAAAACCCTCTTAAAACCCTCAACACCAGCAAATTTGTCCATTCTTCCACGCCTTCCATCTCTGTGAAAATGAGACCCAAGAATCTCTCTGTTGTCTGTCACTCTCTTGTGCCAAAGCAAAATCAAGACGTGAAGCAGCTGTCAATTGATCCCCTAATTGACACCACCCACAGAGAGGAGGTGCTCGGAGCAATTAAGGGTTCGCTCTCTAACTGTCTATCCGAGACTAATCTCCATTTGACTGTTCCTGGTCTCAAATCCAAAATCAGAGGCAAGGTAATTGAAAATTGATAAACACTGTCATCCATTTCTTAGTAGAATGATATGCAAAATATGAAATTTGATTCCCGTCCACTGCTTGTTATGCTTTTTTCTCTCTGTTGTCCAATATGTTTTACTTTGGTATATTTATTGTCTTCAAATCTTAGTTGGTTAGGAAACTAAAATTGTTCTTTTTTATCCTAGAGCAAGATGGTTGTTGCTTAGATTTGTGGATACATTCTGTTGATATAGTTGTACTGGCTGAATTCGTAGGTTCGAGATATCTATGATGGTGGGGATTATCTTGTCCTAGTGACAACGGATAGACAAAGTGCCTTTGATAGGATTCTGGCTTCGATTCCGTTCAAGGGTCAGGTACTTAGTTTTTTCTATTTACCTACCACTCTGCATTCAATGTCATGTTTTAATTAGGTAAATTGTATTTTGCAGTCAACAAAGTGAGATTTTTTTATGCTGAATACAGGTGCTTAACCAGACGAGTTTGTGGTGGTTTGATAGAACAGGACACATTACCTCAAATGCTGTTCTTGCAGCACCAGATGGAAATGTTACAATTGCAAAGAAGTGTTCTGTTTTTCCTGTTGAATTTGTCGGTGAGTTCTACTTCCATTGGTAGTTTCCAGTTCCCACCCTTTCACATATGATACTTTTTCCACCATCTCAGTGACTCCACAGAGGTTTGGAAATGCTGGACTTGAGCTCCTGTAACGGACTAAACTAAAAGACATTTCATAGATAGCTGAATTATAGGGTATTTATTAGTTTGTTGTGCCCAACATATATCAGGTATTTATCAAAATTGATATGGTTTCATGTGGTTCTTCCTTCACGATGAATATGTAAGTTGTATGCAGCGTTATGCGGAGTGAAGAGGCCCCTATATATGCAGAACCTATTACTTTATGTTGCACTTTGCAGTGATGAACCTCCTTGATTTAAACTAACATTAGGTTCCTATTAGATAATATTTTCCTACACTGAAGTATTTGCTGCTAATTATGAGATTAGGATTATCCTCTGAAAATACTCTTGTATTGGTGATCTTGTTTCATTGCAATGTGCTGAAAATTTTAATTATTCACCAGTTTAAGGGTAAAATCATCTTTTGAAGTTAATAATATCGATTGCATATGCTTTGTTTTTGTTATCAACTTGATCTGAATGACTTTTGAACGTTTTGAAGTCAGAGGATATATGACTGGGAGTACAGATACATCATTATGGACAGTATACAAAAATGGGGTCCGAAATTATTGTGGTAATTTTCTCCCAGAAGGTGAGTTCCCGCAATATCGTTTAGGCATTCTTTGTATATGTTCTGTTTGTTGTGATGTAACTGAGATTCCGTCTGAACAATGATAGGTATGGTGAAAAACCAAAAGCTGCAGGAAAACATTTTGACGCCAACAACTAAGGCTGCTGATCACGATGAACCTATTACACCAGATGAGGTTCACCCACAACTTTCTCTATAAGCTCGTTTTAGAATTAATTTGATGGCAACTGTTGAAAAAAGAAGAGAGATTCTCTACATCTGTGCATGCTCTAGAAAAAAAATGTAATTGTCTTATAAGACAAAAAGGACTGAATTAAGAACAGTGGTTTTGTTCCTTTCCGGAAGTCGTTATTATCATTTCCTTAGTAGGTTCTTTTTCATGTTTCCCGATGCAGATTGTAAAACGTGGTCTGATGAGTCAAGAAGACTATGACGAGGTTAGCAAGAAGGCGTTGAGGTTATTTGAGTTTGGACAGGTAATTTTGTTTTCCTTATGGTCTTCTTGTAGTCAATATTAATCAGGCTTAATGTCCATTTAAAAATTAATCAGTTTTTAATATTTTTTTTATAGCGATTTGTTTTTCCGATCATGGACATTATTTCCCAACAAAGTACTTTTAGTAATTAATTTGTCAATTTCCTCTTAAAAGGTTGGTCATTTATACTTATTCAGTTAATTTGTGGGTTTCTGATTGGATATTGCAGTCCGTGGCTTCGGAACATGGTCTGATATTGGTGGACACAAAGTATGAATTTGGAAAAGCACAAGATGGTTCAATTTGTCTGATTGATGAGGTTCTACTCTCTCACTCACTAGTGTCTGATCCAGCTGGACAGTAATTTGATGTTTAGGGTGGTCTAATGATGCTTTAAATTTGAAACTTTAGGTCCATACTCCAGACTCGAGTCGGTACTGGATAGCTCGATCTTATGAGCAACGCATTCACAATGGTATGGAGCCAGAAAACGTCGACAAGGTAATTATATCCACTTTACGCACCACAAAAAAAAAAAAGAAAGAAAAGAAAAAGAGAAACAATGAACTATACGATGTGTAAATTCTGCGAGTTATAAAGTAGTGCATGATTGTACAATCTAACTAATAACACTATTCCTTTGAATTTAAAATTTTGAAGGAGTTTCTGCGACTTTGGTTTCGAGATAACTGCAATCCTTATGAAGATGAGGTAAAAATCCCTAATTTTTTTTTTTTTAAAAAAAGAATTGTTCTTAAATTTGTTATATGTTCTGCATGGGCATTTTTGTTCTGATAAGTTAGTATGTATAGATCCTCCCTGAAGCCCCAAAAGACCTTGTTTCTGAACTAGCATGGAGGTACATTTTTCTGTATGAGACGATAACTAACTCCAAGTTCGAGATACCTTCGAATGAGGTAACCTAAATTTGAGAAATGTCATTTGTTAGTTTGATGAATGTGATAGTTGTCTTAATTCAGATTTGATTGAATATTTGATCTTTTTGACAATTTTTGTTTCGATCTAATATCAGGAACCGATCCATGACCGAATTTCGCGAAATGTGGCATCTGCGTTATCATCTCTCAAGTGACATGACTTTCAAGTTAGAGTTGTGTTGTCTTTCTGCTATTTATGCACCGGTCAAATTCAACTGATGTTCTTGTTGCTCACAGATGAGAATATTTCTGATTTAGCCATTTGAAATGTCAACTGATGTTGTTGTTGCTCACATTATGTAATAATGCACTATTTCATTAACTTGGTTTATTTCCTTGTGAGATTCTATTATGAGAAAATTGCCAATTATGTCCTTTTAAAATTGAAAATTGCCATTTATGCATGCAATATTGAATGTAAACAAGCTAGTCAAACCGAATATCTAGCAAGTTCGTCTTGATTCATTTTACTTTAGCTTGATTTTTTCAAAGTCGAGTTCGGCTCGGTGTCATACTCGATGATTCAGTTTGCCTCAATTTGGTTCATTAATCTTAAGTATTTGCTATTTCATAAATGGTGCATCTTAGCTCGACTCTTCGATCGCAAATTAGACCCAGTAGCTATTTTTAAAAGGTTAGAATCAGATAATCCTCTAGTTTGTGCGTTCGAGTTTTTTTTGGCTTATTTTAGAAAGTTAAAAAAGTTTGAACTCGACTTGAATAGATTAAAAAAAAAAAAATTGAATAGATTACCGTCCTAAATTTGATATTAGAAATTTTTTGATAGAGAGTCGATTTCAAATACGAAGACAACTATGTCAAGTAGTTTATAAGTAGTGGGGTGGTCGCCGGAGTCGTCGTGGTGGTCATTGGAGTCGTGGTGTTGGTCGCCGAGTCATGGTGGTGGTCGCCGGAGTTGGGCGGTGGCCGGCCGGAATCTTCGTGGTGTGGTCGCCAGAGTTTGTGTGGTGGTCGCCGGAGTTGGGCGGTGGCTAGCCGGAGTTGTGGTGGTGGCCGGTTGAATTAGTGGGGATGGCCGGTTGGAATCGTGGAAGTGGCCGATCGACCACAAGAATGTACTTAAAAAGACACTAAAAAGTATGGATTATCCATATGCAACTCATATCCACGTGGATTATTTTTAAAATCCATATTCACACCACGGATCCATGGTGCAAGTATCCATACTTGTATATGGTGTGGTTTATCCATGGGGCGGGTAAAAACCCACCCCATTGCCATCCCTACCTCAACCAATATCAATTAGATCAAAAGAACTCTATTTAATATATGCACTCTGATTTCATGTTAATAATAAGACGTGCGCTTTAACCAACTGTCGCTTAAATCCGAACTTATGGGTGAAGACATTCAGTGTCCGATCTCATTCGGGTCTAAACATAATGGGTCATCTCAACCGATCTCAATTGAGTCTAAATATAATGCGCTTCAAGCTCTATTTGATATGTGCTTTCTGATACCATGTTAATAATAAGACGCACGCTTTTACTAACTGTCCCATAAGCTGGAATTTATGGGTGAAGACATTCAGTGACTGACCTCATTCGAGTCTAAACATAATGGGTCATTTCGGCCGATCTCAATTGAGTCTAAATATAACGTGCTTCAAACTCTATTTAATATGTGCACTCTAATACCATCTTAATAATAAGACGTGCACCTTACACTACCTATTAACAATTTCTATTACAACACCAATAAATTTTCTGAAAATTTGCAGTGTGTGGCAACAATCATTGAAGTGTTTTCGACGACCGGAGAAGAGCAAGAGAGAGCCATTGGAGAGGCGAGGGAGAACCTGAAGATTCTGGAAGGTGGGTTCGAAGGGAAACGTTTCTTTCGCAATAAACTTCACTGACGTGGCGGTTGGATGGGTGGGGTACTGGGCGAGGATCGTGGAGGAGATCACCGGCGTTAAGCTTGTGGAGCCGTCGCTGGCGGCTCGGTTTGAGAATTTCCTTGAGCTGCCGACTATCAGGGAGTGTATTCCGCCATGGGAGAAGCTGCTTCAACACTACAAAGCCTTTCACACAATGCTTAATTAATATGCCCCATTCATTCTTCTAATTTAATTAATCTCACGTTTCTTGTGAAGATCATATACTATATCTAGAAATCACAAACCCACTCGCATCACAATATATATATATATATATATATATATATATATATATATATATACACGATGGATATACGTCCAGTTATCGCACTAACAGACTTAATATCAGAGCACTCGACTACGTGCTAAATCGTACGAAAAATACAACTGAGTATTCAAGGTAATCGACTAACGGAAATCATGCATACCGAAGCAAAATCCAACAATATATATATATGAGCAACTAAGTAATACATATTCAGGTTAATTAGCAAATTATTAGTTGAAGTTTGAGTATTCGGACAAATTTCTATATTATATAAAGTTGTTATTTTGACAATTTGTTAGCTCAAGTTTCGTTTGTGAAAAATTTTGTTAGTTTCCTTAAATATACAATAAAATTTATACATAAATTGATCACGTAGCTTCCACATAATTTTCTTTTAAAAAAAGTGGAGAAATAGACCTAAAATGATGTAATTGTCCCTATTCATATAATCATTCATTAGATATCTGCGTGTACTACATGTGTGACGTTGTCGTCGTGATGATGATACAAGTGCATACTCATGTATACTCTGAGAATTGTACGACGGCAGAATCACGCTGACTCCGAAAATAATATAAGAATATTACATCATCTATATAATTATTAAGAAGCATCCGCATAATCAAAATTACAAAGTTTTATCCAAATTATAATTCCAAAATTTGCCTTTTGTGAATGTAATTCTGTTTTTTTAGAGTAGTTTTCTAATTTTTCTATAATCACGTGTGTAAGCCGCATTTTGTTTAGATTAATGAAATAGTTGACATAGCTATCAATTTTTCCCAATGTTTAATTTGAACTAGCAAATTATCTAAAAAAGAAATCACCTACTAATTTATCTAAATATCCAAATAGCAATTCGATAATTAAACCTTACATATCTAATTTTAAAACTTGTAGTTCCTTTCCTGATCCTCAGATAACAGATTGCTCGTGCAACTCAGTCGCAGAAATAATTATCAGTCTGTTCCGATCTTCATCTTCATTTGGTTTATTGTTCTTGGTCTTCATTTCACCGTAAAAATAAGAGATGAATCCCCAGAAGGAGAGGATGAGAGAAATGGCTTTCTCGGCTTGGAACTTCTCCTTGAAGAAGAAAATGGCGAGCATTTCAGTTACTGGGAGTAGAACAGCGATGAGTACTCCTGAGAATAGAGACGATGCACAAAACACCACTCCTACGGCTCCTAAGAAGAAGCACTGCAATATGATTGCATTCCACGCTAGCACCCAATAGTAATTAACTTCCCCAATCTTAAATTCCTTGGCTTCTCTTCTAATTGCCTAAGAAATTAAAAATATATATATGTCAAGAATAAAAATGGTGTTTCATAAACAATAGTTAGGTGTATTCTAATATCATATCAAGAATAAAACATTTTTTAATCAACTGTTTTATAAGTTCAAATTATGCGTTAAAGTATTTGATACATTCTTATATTTATGCGAATACCAACTTTATCTATGTTAAAATGGATGCCAAAGAAGCAATTCGACTGATCATTGAGGAACCACGTGATGATAGACCACTAATGCATATAGCTTGTGATTGCAGGAGACTTCTGAAGTCTTTTAAGAGATTCAAACTACAACATGTCTACCGTGAGGCAAATAAATGACCGCTCACAACTTGCAAAAGAAGCGGTGAAGTTCGAATAAATTTTTGAGACATTAACTGAGCTTCCTTCCCATTTAAGGTTTTGTTTGTTACATGAAATTTTAGGTCATTCCCAAGATATAGGGAAGTAGTGGACTAATTGTAGTAGTAGTGTGTTTAGTGATTTTTTTCTTTAGTTTTCTTTGTATTACAAAAAAAAACCAAATATAAGCAGTCACACATTTTTGAAATAGAATTTCCTAATTATTAATTAACAACTATTTATATGGTGTGTTATAGTATGAAAAAGATTATACTGATGACTTCACTTACAAGTTCGAACTTATGTACTGATTGGTAAGGCGCACGTCTTATACCTAATAATATGAAGATGATAAGCAAAGTAATTAAAGGATATTACCTGAAAGTCTTTGTTGATGAGCATGCCAACAGTGCAAAAGGCGGTAGCAAAGATGCACAAGACGAGCTGCATCTCGAGGACCAAGGTGTAAGTTATGAGCTGTTTGGCTTTTTTGTAAGTGAGCTCCACCAATGGCAATATGAAACCATATAGAGCGGCTGCTCCTAATGTCATTCCAAACCCTAACATGTATTGTGTATTTGATTCTCCTTCTGGTCTGTCATTGCCGGAGTGCAACCCCAACACCGCCGCCCCCACCGTCAGCAGAAACACCGAGTTCACTGAGTACCACGTGAACCTACCATTCAACATATAAACCCAACTAATTGTTATTCCATCCATCAATAGCTAGGTCGTTGCTTAATTACTGGAGTACTTTTCGTTTAAGGGTAGTTAATAACTAAATTGGTATGCAAATTTATTTTGTCAATATTTGTTACTTGAACTTTCAATTGTATACCAAATTGCTAATTTTAATATAATAATTTTGTTAAATTGAACAAATTATACCATGTGTCGGTGTTTTCCGCAGTTGCTGAGATTAAATTGAATATTGATGCAGCAAAATGTATTCAATTATACATCCACCCAAGTCATTACGTATATGCAAACCCTAACCATAATTTGTTAATTGCTGGTGAATTGATTGTCCAACTGGATGCATTTCATTATATAATGTCCAATTTAATTTTAGTAACCACGAAAAAGACCTCACGTAGCGGGCACATGCTCATTTTTATCTAAATTGAAAGAAATTATAACATAAGTAGCAATTACAATTAGGTAAAGATTTAGTCACCTCCTAATGTAATAAGGAAAAATGACATTTTAGAAGTCTTAACTATCGGCATGTGAGTTTTAGGATTCTAAGTTTTGTCCTAAAATTAATTGGACCCTCAACTATCTAAAATGTAAGTTATCACTTAGTAATGACTTGATTCAACTAGTTATAAGGGGCTCGTCTTGGTTCGAGTCTATGCCAAACATTTCACATGGTTTAGGAAACTATGTATAGGATAAGTCGGAGCCTGGACGATTCCTTTAGCTCATATTAGCCTATTAAAACTCTAAATCGATCATTAGTCAATTGGCTGAGCTAGAGTGCTATCTAATCCTTGCTTATTCTAGACATAATTTCCAAAACTAGGCGAATATGTTTGGCACAGACTCATGCCAATACTAAAAATTTGTATACCAATCAATAATGCATCATATAAATGTGGAAAAGTTTAACATGGAGAAGTAAAGATGGCATTTAACTAACTATATGGGTAACATGTAATTATTAATTAAATTAAGCGAAAAAGATGAAGTAATTTAATTAACCTCTGGTTGACGAGGAGAAAGGCGAAGACAGCAGTAAACGCGAGCTGGGTAGCGATGATGAGAGAAGAGGTAGAGACCGGAAGTAATCCGATTCCGTAAGCGTAAATGTAATTATCCATCCCTGTTAAAATTCCCAGTCCGGCCGACGCAAGCAACAGAAACGGCTTCATCACCACCATCTTTGCTCCTTCCCTTCGCCGCCGGCGGTACATGTAGGAGACGGCGAGAGGGAGGAGGATCAACGGCCAGGCGGCTGTCTCCAGCCAACTAATCAGCCACACACGACTGCCGCCGTGGACGAAGTAGAGCCGCATGATTAAGGGACTTCCTGTGTTGCCGATGCCCAGGATGATGCAGTTTATTACAAGAAGGAGCTTCTTCATCTTCACTCGTCGTGTATCTCCATTAATATCTTCTTCTTCTTCTTCTTCTTCTTCTTCTTCCTCCATTGCGATGTTCATCTCCGATGAACAAGTCTCAACCATTTCGACTTTTTGCTTGCTAATTGGATTAGATAGATGATATTTCAAGTATTTTAATTTTAACTAGTGTTTTAAATTATGATGATTCATTTGTTAATTATAATTACGATTTTCCAAATGTATCTGCACCGACAGAGTGAAGGTGAAGTGAATTCTTTATGCAAGTTGAAGTTATATAATTTTTGGAGTTCTCGAGTAAAATATTTATAATTAAAGCTTTATTCTTATGAGTGATGGTTGGTTGGTAGTGACGATTGAAAAATAAAGGTTAATAGTAAAAATACTCGGAGATAATAACATAATTATATTTTGGCATAAAATAATCTTATAACTGTATTGCTTATTGGATATTTTTGATAATTACATACATAAATACTATAAGTAAGTTATAAATAGAAAATAAATTACGATATATTTTTATTAAAATATGGTAAGAATTACTATATGGAAACTCATGAATGAGGTGCCTTAATAAGTAGGGGTAAAACAGGGAGTTCACTTTGTGTATATTCAACTCATGATCGTGGTAACCTCTATTTTCCCAAAAAACGTTAATCGGTACATGGGAATATTTCTTTCTTCTAGGCACCATTTTTTGGAAGTAGCGATTTGTGGCTTTAGTTTATTTTTTTTATAGATAATAATTTTGTCATATTAAATAATTGTTTTCACGTATATTATTGAGTAAAATTTAAGTAAAATTAATTTCATCCAAAATAAATACTGAGTGAATATCTATCCTCTATTTAAAAAGCAGAGTACTCTTGAGGCGGTTCCAACATGTGAACTTCCATTTTTGCCCTCCACCCAAACCATCTTTCATGTTCATTTTGAACCGTCGTCTACCTCTTCCTTTTGTTAACTATTCTTCTACTACCCCAATTGCCAAAATAAAATAAATTTTGCTCTACCCCATCAGACTCAAACTATTTTTACACCATGCCATTTTCTTGTGTTTTAATTGTTCCACCTTCCATTCCCATCATCTTCCTTCCCCTATCTATCTCTTCTCCTCCTATTAATGAAATCCTAACACCATCTCCAGTTCTTTAGTGTTTCAAGTTGAAATATCCACGGTAACGTATGACAATTAACAACTTATGTTATGCTCACGCTCCCTCAACCCCTTCATAACCAGTACGATAATCCACCAATCTCCATCCCAACCACTGTGTAGACCAGGTTTCCCATGAAGATTATCAGTGCACTATGAATTTAGTTTGAACATACGAAGATTAATGGTAGATTATTGTTACATCCTCCAAAGATTATGGGCGTCTTTGTGTTTTTTAAACAACGTTAGGGTTTGCGCGAATGTCAAATTGAATCTACTCAATTCTGTTAGAAATGAAGATAACCACAACATGATTTAGTCGGTTAGTATTTGTTTTGTTAAAATGGTGTAGTTAAGATGTTTTTTTATTGCGAAGTGTAGTTTTTGAGTTGCTATCAACGACATACCAAGCAGATTTAGTCCGGACAGTCAAACACCGCAAATTTATTTGTGCAGAGAAATATGGTCGTTTGAATGATTATGTGATAAATACCAAAATGAGGGGAAAGATGTAAAGATGAATTGTTGTCGATGACTATGATTATACATATACATATTATTACACTATAGAAAGTAATATATGTTGAAGGAATACTTCGATTGGTTCTATTCTCTTTGGCTATGTGGATTTTGATATGGATATCACAGTAGTAGGTTATGTCATGTTTATTTGTTCTTATTAAAGTTGAGTAACAAGCTTAAAGCACATCAATCATTTGTATGTTCTTCTTTCTTTCTAACGAAGAATTGGTTAGTCAAACTCAAATATTAATGTTCTCTTGTTTCTAATTTTTTGTATAGCCATTTTTTTCTACTATCTTAACTTTTAGCACTCATTGTTTTTCTTAGCAGCAGTGGCAATAATCATCATTCTTTTGTATAAAAAAAAAACAATTGATTCTCTTTGTTTTTCTTTTCAGAAAGAAAAATAAAGAAATACCACTTTGTACAGAAATAGAGTTACACCCGACTTAAAACTTTGAAGATGTCAATCAAGCAAAAGTGTCAAAACAAAAAGGCTTTGAAGAAAAGAAAGATAGGAGATTAATGATAGATCTAGTGCTAGAATTAAAGAATAAACACAGTTTTGTAATGCATTTAAGAGTAGTCATTGTAGCCTGAGCATCCCACATTATAGGTTCATAGATATCACAATTCAGGATATTTAAAAGAAGACTAAGAAAGTTTAATTTTATTGCATAGGATCATCTAATGAAGCAATATTAAAAGAAGAAATTTTGTAAGAAAAGCGACAGAAAACAGTATAGAGAATAAAACTTATAAAAAGTGCAAAATGTGTCTGTTGAGATAAGAACCCAACACAAATTATGTATCAGTATTTAGATATGTAGCCACTTAGTTGGTGTTAACTGTTAATAGAAGTTTCAGTTTGCACTCAAAAAAATTCTTCTAACCTAACAAATGTAAAAATGTCTTCTTTAATTACGTAGGTAATACTATGGCCAAAAAAAATTTACGTTGATAATACACGTGCAACGCACGTGTATAAGTTCTCTAGTATATATAAAAAATAATCCTAAAAAATTGGTAGCGTTTTGCTTCTAGATTTAAAATAAGATAATATTTTAACATTACCACACCATCATACAAATCGATTAAAATTGGAGCTCCGTCACTATATAGTAACTTTATTGAGGTTCTTAACCTGTTTTTCGTAATAGTACCAAGTTAACAATGAACCAAGGCTTCGGAAAATAAATATAACACGAGATCTATAATTATAAATAAACAACTAATTAATACTACATTTATACTACCTTAATTAATGTCCTTGTGCGTGCTTAATCACTGGAATGGTCTTGCAACTCAATCACTGGAATGTTGGGATCTCCATTTGATTTATTGTTCTTCATCTTCATTTCACCGTAGAAGTAGGATACAAATCCCCAGAATGAGAGTGCGAGGGCGACACCTTTCTCAACTTGAAACTTCTCCTTAAAGAAGAAAACTGCGAGGATTTCAGTTACGGGGAGTAGAACAGCGATGAGTACTCCTGAGAATAGAGAAGATGCACAAAACACGACACCAATGGATCCTAGGAAGAAGAACTGCAATATGATTCCGTTCCACACTAACACCATATAGTATTTGCCTTCACCAATGTCGAATTCCTTGGCTTCTCTTTTAATTGCCTAAAAATAATATATAATTATATTGTTAATTATGTAATTAAGAACAACAACCACACACAAGCCTATTACAGGAGGATCAGGAATTACCGACGATTTTTTTTCTTATAAAAATTTAAATTTTGTGTTAAAACAATTTTCGTCTTTTCATTTCAGGACGTATAATTACAGTAAAATTTTTAGTGAACCATATATATAAGGGTTAATACCTAAATTGCTACCTAAACTTTGATCAACTTTCAAATCGCTATCTAAACTATACCCGAACTTTCAATTTTCGAGAAATTGATACCTATTTTTCACTTACAGTCAAATTGAACATAAAATATGCATGTTTCGCCGTGTTGAGTCTTTTCATTTGCACCAAAGATTAATTAAAATATGAATTGAAAGTATTGCAATGAAATACATTTAATTATATATTGAACAGGACTTCCGCCCTATTCGAACGGTATTCGAACGGTGTCTTTCAATTGAGCATCCAACTGAATCTATTTTGTTGCGATCCTTTCAATCTATATCTTAATCCAACTTGGGTGCATATGAAAAGACCTAAACTGGCAAAAACGTGCCCAGTTTCTACTTTCTATACAATTTGAAGAAAATTGAAACCGATCCAGTAATTTGCTCAAAAATTGAAATATCGGATACATAATTTAAAAAATTAAAATTTAGGTAGCGATTTGTAAAACTAGGTAGCAATTTGGTTAGTAGTTACCCATATATATATATATAATATACAGATGAGAATAAGAATAAATTATTAATTACCTGAAAATCGTTGTTGATAAACATGCCGACAGTGCAGAAAGCAGTAGCAAAGATGCTCAAGACGACTTGAATTTCGAGGACCAAAGTGTAGGTTATGAGCTGTTTGGCCTTGTTGTATGTGAGCTCCACTAAGGGTAATACTAATCCGTATAGTGCGGCTGCAGCTATTGTCATGATAAACCCTAACATGTACTCCCTCTTTGATTCTCCCTCCGGCTTGTCGTTGCCGGAGTGCAAACCCAGTACCACCGCCCCCACTGTCAGTAGAAACACCGAGTTCACCGAGTATGACGTGAACCTGTGTAATTAAGAGTATTATATAAGTATATATATAGAGTGTGTCTATTCTCTATATATATAACTACTAGAATTGTGAAGAGTTTTGTATAGTGTATATAAATAAGTAGGAAAGACTTAATTACACCCATTATTTAAGTTAAACTTTTGATTTAAATATAAGCTTTCTTTACTTATATATATACTCTAAACAGCTTCTAGAAAAAAAAAAATCCAGTTTAATAGTTATTATGGATATATATATATATATATATATATAGGATATTTTACTACACCTAGCTAGGTAATTAAATTCACTTTGCCCCCTTAGATTTGAGAGCTTTTACAAAATTCTTATTATTTTTCTTATTCCCATTTAGTATTTTAAATTTATTTTTGGCTTTTAGTTTACTTTCTGCAATTTCACAAAAGTGAAACCCTAAAGAAAAGGGACCTAATTATTTTGGGGACATAGCACATCATAATACTAATTTGGGACCGGGAAAAAAAATGGGAACTTCAGTGCAAGGCTTTTGGTCCCACATGTTATCTCTAAGATTACCTAAAGTTAAAGATAAAATACGCGTCTTAACCAACTTTTGTATAAGCTCAACTTTTGTATAAGCTCAAATACATGTAAGTGTAGATTTTGAATACAAACTTATTTATATATTCTAACATCATCGCTTTATAGTTAACAGTTTATATATGCAAGATATAGTTTTATTTAGGAAAATGAATGGATTAATAATGGTAACCTTATATCTCATTTTGTTACTTAATGTTTAGACTTTTTTACTTTATGGGAATAGTTAACAAACCTAGCTAGCTAAAGTATGAATGATATGGTTATAGGAAATGAAAGAAACCTGTGGTTGACGATGAGAAAGGCGAAGATGGCGGTGAAAGCGAGCTGACTGGCGATGATGAGGGAGGAGGTGGAGACAGGTAGTCGAGCGATTCCGTAAGCATATAGATAGTTATCGAGCCCGATGAGGACCCCCAGCCCTGCCGACGCTAAGAACAGGAATGGCTTCATCACCACCATCTTTGTCGTACCATTTTCATGGCGGCGGCGATACATGTAGGAGATGGATAGAGGGACAAGGATCAAGGGCCAGCCACCTGTCTCCAGCCAACTAATCAGCCACACACGGCTGCCACCGTGGACAAAGTATAACCGCATGATCAGAGGGCCGCCCGCGTTTCCGATGCACAGGATTATGCAGTTTATCACAAGAAGGACCTTCTTTACACGTGCGTCGTCTTCGTTCATGGTGATCGATTATGGATATATATGATCAGCTCTCTGAAGAAGAAGAAGCGTGCTTCGCTATATGCTTTAATTTTGTGGAAGAAATTGGGTGGCTTTATATTATGATTGGAGTTGTGGAAATTTAGATAGATATATTTACATTGTGCTTATTCTACCAAAAAAAAAAAAAAAACCATAATATTAGCTAGTGCGTGTTGCCTTTTTTGCACTTGCTACTACACTGTTTTTGTTTGCGTATGATCACTCTCTATTATAATAGGGATAGTAACGTATACCTAATTAATTAATTACTGTGTGTTATATACAAAGACAGATAGGGATAGTGACGTATACTAAATTAATTACTGTTATATATATACATTAATTTGAATTGTCAAACTTAAAAAGTATTAGTTACCAAATAGATCGACCTTGCGCAATTTTAACAACAAAATATTGTCGCGTCAATAGAACCTTTAGTACCGATTTATATAAGCCACTACATGCAAGATTTTTGTAGTGCTTGGCCATATATATATATATATATATATATATATATATATATATATATAGATTGACAAATTGAGAAAAAAAGTGATGGATGAGTCGTGCATTATTCAACTAACCAATTGTCCTTTGCCCTTTTTCACATGAGCAATACAATAAATTAAATAGCATGTAGAATTGTAGATGTCCCAATCATCCATAGCTCTTCCACACTTATCCATCCATTATTAATAATTAGGAAATTAAGTAACAAGCTCTCCACTCTCTTGATCACATCTAAATTCTATGACATCAAAACATTAATTAGCATCATCAACATTATCAATTGCTTAGTGTAGCTACTTGCTACCAGCAATCTGTATATCTTTTTGTTGCGGAAATAGCAGATGAACCCGAATATCCCGTCCCGAAATTGCGTAAGCAATTTTGTATACACAAAAAAAAAAAAACCGAATATCATCTCCGAAAAGCAGCAAAAACCCTAGCTAGAGGAAAATATTCAAGTGTATGTACATGAACACATGATTCTCAAAGTATATGTTAATTAAGATGAGGTCCAAGAAAGCACTAGAAAAGGGTTGGTTGTCATTCTCCTCATGTTAATCCACTTCTTCCACTTGTGCTTCATTTCGGTTATTACTTCCCAGAGACCATCGTTGCTTGCTTTGTTCACAAACAACATAAACAACTTCCCCTTGCAACCCTCAAACTGCTCCAAAACATCCGACAACCTCGTCAACTCACTGCTCTCGACTCTTCCGGAAAGTTCCAGAAGCCGCAACCTTATCTCGTGCCGAATGATTCGGTAATCCTCACTCACCGATCTCACTATCTCGTACATTATGTCATTCTTCTGTAAGTGAACTGAATCGGGAGCTCCGCATATTACCACGATTAGGTTAACTAGGGTTTCGATCTCCCTAGCCAAGTCGTAACTCGAAGATGCTCGAATCTTCTTTTCCCTCGACTTTCTGACCGCCACGTGTGAATGATGAGGTGGCGGAGGTGGGTAGAGGTAGTACCCTAAAACCCTAGAGGTGATCATGGTTTGTTCTAAGAACTCGGCGTACCATCTGACCCACGAAGATAACTCGGTTGTTTCGGAGTTGTAGTTGTCTCGAAACCTCGATAGGTTAAGGAAGTTGTGGCCGAGGTGGTCTCGTAGGGTAAGCGAGCCTTGCGAGAGGATAGTATGGCATACATAGAGGCACTTTAGGGCAACGAAAGTGTTACCGGTCTTGTGAAGGCGGTCTATTAGGGTTTCAACGCATTCCGCTGCGGCTAAGTGCCTTTCGAGGCCGAATGAGAGAAGGGCTTCGATTCGGTAGTCTTTCGGGGCTGAGGTGGCGGCGTGGGTGGTGGCTCTGATGACAAGTGTCGAGCGGGGGTTGAAGGAGAGCGATGACTTGGCGAGGGATGTACGGTCCTTGATGATGCCGGAGAGGGAACGGAGAGTTTTCCTTGTTTTCTCCATGCTAAGTGATGAGCTAGAGAAGAAGCTAGCTTGGTATATATAAATGTGAAGACATAATGATAAAGAAGAAATTAAATGTAATGAGCCGAAAGACTAAGTTATAAATAATGAGTCAAGAGATGAAACGCGGCTCCAAATGCAAAATTGCGTAACATCCGTGTATTATTATTATCGTACGTAATCACTAAGCAAACGCCTCATTCTCGGCTTGGAATTAATATGCTAGGGAATTCTCTATCCACTTGGAAAATAATAATTGGTTCGTTATATTGTTATTCTATATTATTTTAGAAAATAAAATAATAAAACACCAACCACTCCATTTGCATAAATATCGGACCAAGAATTTATTAGAATTAGTTGGACTCTCTCCATGTGTAGGCAAAGAAAAGTCTTAAACTACTAGCAAGCCGACGACTACGACTTAGGCAAAATATAATTTTTCATATATGATAGGGAAGTGTGTAGGCAGCTCAAGGGTTGAGTTGACATAAAAAATGAGAAACATTTGTATGTATGAGGCGTTTTAATGGTCCTAATTGTATTTATAGAGATGTATTGACATTTATAATGCAATATAAAAGTATTTTACTGAGCTTTATGAGCAAAATAATGCACGATAAATTAATATATAGTTTCATAATGAAAGTAAAATGTCGATTCTATATATCTTTATTTAAATCAATACAGTCGATTCAAAAAGTATTTTATTGAGACGAATTATTTGATCATAATATAAATATTTAGAGTTAAAATTGTTGATTGTAAAAGAATTTTATTGAGACAAAATCTTTGATCCTAATATATATATTCCGAGTCAAGAATATTGATTCTACATGTATTTTATTGAATCAGATTCATTCACTAAAAACAATGAATCAGTGTATAAATGACGTGCACAAGGTCGTGTGCAATGGCGTGTAGGTGTGGAAACGATTTTGGCAAGAGTTTGATACGAGGTATACTAACACATGTCTGCAACGATTTGTACACGACGTACAGTAATAGGCACGCCCTACCCGTGTCAAAAAAAATTTCACACTCGATTACTAATAACGGGGTCAGGCCGTGTATAACCCGTTTCTAACACGTTTGCACACGATTTTGAAATGAACTGGCGCGTGTTAATTGATGGTGTTTTCTTGTAGTGCCCATTACATGCCTATGAGAGCCCTCCTCACATTGCATGATTACTACATGCGCCTCACTCACATTGATATACATATTTTTTACCCAGTCTTTTACATACATCCATGATAGCACCTACGTTCTGCACCGCACTACATTACATGATAAGACATACATCCATATAGGCATATACACTTATATAAGCATATGATTATACACTTGTGACTTACCCAGCACTTGTGCATATTTTTGTATCTATGATTTCGATAAGTTTCACATGTAGACATCTCTACAAGAAAAGGGACAGACGTTGAGCAATAAGCACCGACAAAGAAAACTCAGTAAGAAGGTAATATATCGCCTAAGGTCACAACTCGGGTTTAAATCCAATAAAAAATAGAGTCAAGGAAGGGTTACACCATTTCTTGACTCTGGGGCAAGTGATAGATATACACCCAGTTGGACCTCATTTGGGCTCACCTATATTACGAACACTGACCCTAAACACGGCTAGAAACCAAAACTTTACAAAAACGGATACCCCGATGCGAAAACCCCCTAAACGGACCAATCCGGCACCAAGGGCTGGACCAGTAGTCCGGCACCAAGTGCCAGACTAGTAGTTCGGCACCAAGGGTCGGACCAGTAGTTCAGCACCAAGGGCCGGACCAGTAGTCCGGCACCAAGTGCCGGACTAGTCTGGTCGGCCGGGGCCGACGCGCTCCAGCAGTCGGCCCCAACGTCCGGGTGACCTATACCTGACCTACGACCACCCCAAATTCCCGACATCCACACGACCGAATTACGCATCCACGACCAACGGGCATACATTTTCTCCCTATCCCCAAAGGAAATATTCCGTGACCCTACCACTCTCCGGCGGGCCCCACGTGGCCAAACCCCAAAACTCTATAAATACCCCCTCATATTCTTCATTCAAGGTAAGTGAATCCTGAATGCTCTAATCTCTTTCTACTTTATCTCTCTAGAAACCGAGCTCTTACTTAAGCATCGGAGAGGGTTCGCCGGAAACCACCCCCTCCGGCGCAATCCTTTTTGCAGGTCTACAGGAGCATAAGGAGAAGGCGAGCACATTCACAGGATCAAGACCTCGAAGGCGTACCCTACGGACGAACTTCGACGGACTTAATCCAACAAGATGTATGTGTTATTTTAATACATAATAATAATGCGCGAGTCTATGTTATTTTATTTAAATATTAATTTTCATTAAAGCAGAATTTAGCATAACGCAATTGTAGTACATGAACGTATATGTAAAATCGATTCCATAGAAGAATTTTCTTTTTTTAGATTTGATCTTCAAAGTCGTACATTTGATCTAAAATAAAAAATTATCCTTGTAGCATTAACTATTTGAGAGATGTCAAACTAGTTACTATATCCGCAACATATCGTAGGGAAGAGTTTTGACATTCAATGTCATGCCATACCACCATATATTATTAATTTTACACAAACATCTCATGAATTGAGATACCAAAGTCCCACACTTTTACTTTTTCCTTATTATTATTATTATTATTATTAGTATTATCTATTATCCACACAACAGAATTCAATTTCGAAATAAGAGAATATCAATCAATTTCGAAAGAAAATAAAAAAATTGTGGAAAAAAAAAACAAACATCTGTACAAAGTTGGGATCAAATCTCTCTAAAATCACTTCTTTACTTAAAGTGGACTGTGAGCTCGAAGCGGGTCAGTTGACCGCTCCCCGTTCTCGATGTCCGACCCGATAACTACACGCGGTAAAGGTGATCGAACCGACCCGGTTCTCGCTATAAAGGGCGGTGTCATCGAGAACCCCCATGGACCGGTTCGGTCTTCCTTATCGAACCGCTCGTAGCTGAAGTTGTTCCTTCCGCCTCCACTTCGGCTCCTTCTATAGCCGGTTCTCATGCTCCTGGCTCGCGGAAACGTGGCAGTACTGCAGCTCTTTGTGCGGTTCAACTGCGCATCGAAGATCATCCGGTTCCTTACATCGTCGGGTAGCCGTAGAGTGAACCGCTCCTGGTCTTCTCCGGCTTGGACTAGAGAATGACCGGTTGAGTGCGACCTGCTGAATAATCTAGTGAAGCGCATGCCCGTGGATCTCGACCTAGGTGGCTTGATTTTATTGGACGAATGGTTATTTTCCTCCGCTAGTAGCGAAACGGTACTATTATTCTCGATCGATACGCACACTTGATCCTGACTCGGTTCTCCATGGTTTGGAACAGGATTCGGTTCAAGTAGGATTATTGGCGGTTCGATACTCTCACCAGGTTCGGGTACAAGGTTGGCTCGGCAAACCGGGCAGGTATTGTGAGAGAACAACCAAGTATCTACACAATCATGATGGAACACGTGAGAGCACCTGAAAAAATATAAATTATGTTACTAACTTACTATCGAGTTAATAGAAGAAATTATTAGTTAGACCGAGTCAGTTCACGAATATTCTATTTTCTCGACAATTTTCTAATTTGTGTATTAGAAAAATGTAGACTAAAATTTTCCCTCCTTAATTTGATCATTGGATAGACATTGTCTCGAGACCTAAAAATATTAATGTATGGGTGGACATATTCAAGATGGGATTTTATTAGTTTATTATTTATCGGCCATTGACTAATAATACCAACGATTTGGTGTGTTAATTTACATACCGTGACAAGGAAATGATAATGTTTTCTATTGCAAATTTCAATGCACCAATAACCATTAGGTTTTCCTTCTTTTTTAATAATAAAATAATAATGTAAGTGATCACCTATCCCTGAAGAAAAATGCTCTAAACTAAAACCATATCTTTCAATGATCATTATTTATCCAAATCATCACTTTATTATTATATTAGTATGTTGATTAGTTTTTTTGAATTGGCCTGCCAACCACGCATGATATCTTCTGTTATACATATTAGCTTAATTAATTGTATATGATAATTTTGTACACCACATGAACATCTATTATAAAAAAAAACGTTATTTGATCGTGCAAGTTTATTACAGAATCATAACATGATAGTGCATATATGATTTAGATTAAGTAAATTATGTGTTATTTTCGTAATTACGCATCACAATATACACAAATGGCAAAGTTGTATTAATAAGTTTTATTCCATCGTACTTTTTTAAATAATTCTTATTTAATAGTTATTAAAACTCTAATGAATCCAATCGTTGTTTAATTTTAAAGTTTCGAAATTCTATAGATTAAGAATTTATGAAATCGGATAAATCAATTCATAATTTTGACTATGCAAGGTTCATTATTTAGACATTTTCTTAAAAATCTCATATATATATATGGACTTAATTACCACTAACTAATTAACTTAACACAACAATAATAGTACGAAATCAATAGACACGAAAATTGTTTGTTGCATTATTGTTTATAAACATGACACTATACGCATGCATAATTTCTCACGCCTACCTAAACCCTAAAGTTTTACTATTTCGCCATTTAAATGTAGCGAAAAGTGGATCGATGAGTATACCATATATATAAACTCCAATTTATCATCGAGGAAAATGTAGTAACTATATATTGAGCTAATCTTTAGATACCAATAAGTCTAGAAAAATCCATAGTTGAGGGTTCAATTTTATAGTAGTCTAACTAGCTAGCTCATCATCATTGTTAATTAATAGGGTAGGGATAGTTTTGAAATAGTTGTCATGATTAAGACACCTAACTCAAGCGGTGTGCTATATCATTTCAAGTTTTCATTAACATATATATATGCTAAAGTCATGTGCATACTAATTCAATGCTGACCCAGCTTCGGGTTATTAAATATACTATTTCTTTTCGTTATTAATTAGGTAAAAAAAATGTAATTAGATGGAGTTTCTTCATAATATATATATATATAGATATACCATCTAATCTAATGTACTTTTTACTGTTCTACAGGTTTATGTGTATTGAACTTGAAACATGTAATTGCTAGTCTAGTGTTCAGTAAAAACATCAAAAAAAATTTACCAATTTATTATTATCTTATGTGTTTGATAAAAATGTGTATTTTGTAATAATAAGACGTGCGTCTTAATCAACTATCTCATAAGTTCAAATATTTTGGATGAAGTCACTCGGTACACTCTTAAACCTTATCAACACATCCTCCAGCCTCCTTGACCTTGATCTCACTTACGGCTCAGCCGTTCTTAATTAGGCCTATAAACATAATGGACCACCTTGGCTGACCTTAAATGTAACATTTGTTTTCTTTAAAACGACGCCATTAAGAATAAAACCTAGTAACATTTTTTTAAACGTTATCATCGTGAATAAAACATATATACCGATATCATTTCAATACTAAAACGAACCTCTAAACAAAATATTTCATAAATCCGAACTTGTGAATAAAAAGGGTATGAGTATGACTGACTTGGGAAGGAGGCGGAGGATGTGGTCATCTTCAAACTCGCTGAGGCACACCGCGCATTCCAACGACCCTTTTCCGATCTTCAACCCTTTGACCGACGAGTAGACAAAGGTGGGAAAAGTGTCGATCACCGCCTTATCAAGACCGCCTCTCCTCCCAAACGGATACTGAGTTCCGGGGTTTGCCGGCAACGAACCAGCTCCTCCGGCCATGAAGCGTCTCTCGGCGCACTGACGAACGTAGACAGAGAAGAAGCCCATAATGAAGAAAGCGCTGACGAGGACCACCATGATGATAGCCATGTTGGGGTTGAATTTCCGACCGTAATTGTACATGTCGTCCGGTGTCCCAGCCGAGGCGGTCTCGTTCTGCCCTGCCACGTGGCGGGGGAGAAGAAGAAGAAGAAGCAAGAAGCTGCAGGTGGCGCCATGCATATGATTGGGTTGTAGTAGTAGTGAGAAGAGATTATGATGGCGCCGCTTAGTCATACCCTAGCTACTGTTAATTAAAGCTAGCTAGTGATGATGATGGATTGAATTGAGATCATGGAAATGGAGGAAACGAGAGAGAGAGAGATACGAAGAATGAAGAAGAAGATTAATGGAATTTGTCAATTAATTAAGTGGATATATACATGTGGCACCACCATGCACCCGGAGCATATATACCCAACTTCAACATTGGGTACAACAATATGTTTCATAGGGCCATCCCGTTACGTAATGTTCGGGCTCTCCTGCTCACGGTCTGGGTTTTTTCCGACCAGACTTAGCGAACAACCAGCGCATGCACTGACCCCGTCAACGTAACCCCACCAGCAGCCTAGTATAGTCAAGAGGCCGGCCCATTAGGCCCAGTTCTACTCGCTTCCTCATATGCCTGGCGCGGTATGTAGGCCAGACGGGACCTGATATTGAGAGTAAGCGCTCTCGACCACTAGACACGGGTCGGCCTCTTGACTGTACTAGGCTGCTGGTGGAGTTATGTTGACGAGGTCAGTACATGCGTTGGTTGCTCGTTAAGTTTAGTCGTAAAAAAACTCAAATCGTGAGCAAGAAAGCTCGAATATTACATAGCAGAATGAGTATAAGAACGCCGTTATTAACTCATTCATTTTTTATTAGTTAAAAAAGAATTTAATTCATAAAATAAAATAAGAGCCACCAATTTCTCACGCACGTCATGTATGTGTAATATATTAATACATATTAGTAATTAATAAGTGGATTTAAGAATCAATCGGGAATATGAAAATATCGTAGCACGTCTTTTGATTTTGATAGGTTTAGTATTATAATTATAATATAATATAATTTAGAAAGTATTTATTTTGCTAGGGCGTTTATAAAGCAGGAGCATATCATTGAGTGTTTAAATTTCCGCACGACATCCCCAATTTTTTCTATGGATGAGGATGAAGCGAGCCACGTTGCACATCCCGATCCACCTCTATCTATACAAGTATATTGGTTGTCGCTGCGATTTGGTTATCGACCTAGTTCATTTTATTAGGATTATTTAAATAATTTTAAGTACCTGTTGGATCACGGCGGGAACTCCGGTTACGGTGACGGATTCCTTAGCTCTTCGCAATCCTGCAGAAGGGGATAGAGGGCAGTGGCCCAGAATCCCTCTCCGATGCTTAACGTAAGTATGGCGGTCAACAGAATAGGCAAGCAATGTGAGTGTGTGTAAAACGTAACCCTAATCTGGAATAACTTCCCTCCTTTTATAGAGGGAGGTTATCCCAGTTACCTGATTAGGTGGTTGGATTGTGATCCGCTATTCCACGTATCTCGCCATATATTCTGCCCTGTATCTCGTACAGTTATTCGTATCCCGCATATCTCGCCCATTATACCACCACTATAATCGTGGCGAGATTTCCGGGATTGTGCTCTTACTGGCGAGTCTCGATCGTTATCGGAGACTCCCAAGTTACATCGTTTAAGGATTCAGTTTCGGGGAGTGGTGTCAACTCCCATATCGGGACCGACTACGTCCAGGTCCGATATCTTCGGGGCTCTTCCCTGTCGGAGCCATACTTGCTCGTGGCCATTCAATATCGGGGCCTCCTTCCGTCGGAGCCCTTAGCCTTCCAGCAGCCCAGCTCCTAGCCCACTAGGCCTAGTCGCCGTTTAGCCAATCGTTAAGGGGCCTAACGGCCTTCGCCAGGGCCCATCATTTGCCCCCAAGACGTGAGGGACTTATAGTGCATCGCGTCTTCCGACATCGGACTCTTCCGCGTCTCCGTCGGAGGCCTTTGCCTTGGATCTTTTCAAGATCTTCTGGGATCCTGTTTGGATTCGAAGGGGTTTTTTGAAAAGATCAGCATTAAATGCTGATAGGAGGTGAGGGAACGTTTTGGGCTCTGCAGGCCTGCCTGTTGAAAAAGCACTTTTCAGCCGTTTCAATGCGTCATTACTTTTGTCTTATCTGTTCTGACGGTTCAGATTAAAGCCGTTCCTATTTTCCGAATTGGCACGTTTCCCCTTGGACGATCGTGATTGAATCGTTTCGAATTCTGTGGCTCAGATTTTCCACCCCTTCAGTTTCCTTTTCTCTTATAAAACCCTAGCCCCAAGCACTGTTTTACCTTTCTTTTACTTCCTCCTCTTTGCGATCCCAAGAGCTGTAATTCTCCAGATTTCAAGTTTTCACCGGCGATTCGAGTTTTTACCAGTATTTCAGGCACTTCAGACTTCTCCGATCAGGACTCAGTCACTATGTCTGGTAAGATTCTTCTCCTTATTGTTCCTTTCCTTTTCATCTTCGATCTTCCTAGGTTTCAATTTTCCCCTTCCTCCTCCCTCGACGATTTTCAGCCGAGGGATCTGCTACTGCTGGACCACCCTTCGTCTTCAAGTACTTGAAGAACTCCCTCGCGCCTATTAATTATGAGAGGGCTTGTAACGAATGTGGCATCTTTGAATCTTCCTTTGGGGCTCGTTATCCCTACGAGGAATCCCAGTTCAATTCTCGCAATACTCAAGTTACGCTCCCCAAAGGAGACGAAGTGTTTATTTCTCCGGGGCAAATTCGTGCGGGGATTCGACTCCCTTTTTGTCCAAGCTGGGTAGAGTTGTGCAATCACTACAAAACCTACCCCACGACCTTCTCCCCCCATGCGATTCGTACGTGGATTGCCTTCCAGGTGTGGTGCGACATCAACGCAGAAGATTGGAGTTATAGCCTGGAGCTTTGGCGGGTCCTCTATAAGATGACTTGCAACAAGGATGGGATCTGCTCCTTTTCTCCCCGTCAACCTGAGGGGACCGACGAGCAGTACAAGGAGATGGGTTGGGACAGGAGGGTGTCCTGGAAGATCTGCAAGGAGCGGGCCATCATCTCCGACAAAGGGAACGATAATGCCAATTGGAAGGAGCAATATTTCTTCATCCAGCCTGGTCCCATTGAGTGGCCGAGGACCATCGTGGAGGCTGATCCTCCCGTGTCTTTCCGTTCGTGGTCAGAACAGACTCGGAGAGCCTTGATGCTTATCCAGGCTCGTCGCTGGGAGGAGGGTTACCAGCCCTTCGAGGCCACCTCTGTCACTGACCAACAGCGGGTCAAGATTGGGATTATGCTGATCGATCCCATAGCTGGGGGAAAAGTTCGTGACGGTGTTTCCAATGTAATTCTCTGGGTAATCTTCTAATTGTTTCTTTTTTACTGCTTACAGCCCCTCGAACATCGCTGACCGTCCGTCTGTTTCAGGAGGATACCGATGCCTCCCACTCACTGAAGCGCAAGAAGAAGCCTTCCCACCGAAAGACGTCTGCCACTTCGGGGCCGTCCAAGAAGAAGGCAAAGACCTCTGAGGCCCCCACCTCCGAGGGGCGGACTAATGTGGATGTTGTCCGGTCCGCCTTCAACGTCCGCTCCGAAAAGGAAGGTAAGGAAGTCTTTCGTGCTATTAAAAGATATAGGGAGTTAGTACCTCAGGATCTTCAAGCCTCCGATATGGAAGGACGAATTAGGGATGTCGGGAATATCCTTCGGGGGGAAACTCCACATGTTCTCGAGGCGGGCTATTATGACTTTTTCGGCAAAGAAAGATTTATGGAGCGTTGTTTAATCTGGCACACTGATACCAAATTAATCCCTCGACTTATTCGCCCCGCTGCAGGTCCTGCGGACGCCGCCCCTGCTGCAGCTGGCTCGGACTCTGCGCCTGCGGCGGAGCCGGTGGTGGAGGATGCCCCGACGGAAGACCGGGGCGAATTCGGTCGGGTGACCAGCTTGGAGGACTCCCCTTCCGATGATCGAGCTGAGGAGGAAGGCCTCATCCCCCGAGGGAAATCAAGGTTGACTCCCGTGAAGTCATCTGGCGGGAAGGCATCTCCACTTCCTACCACGCCGCCATCATCTTCTGCTCCACCATCCTCGCCAGTTAGGGGAGTGACCCCCGAAGCTCGAGTGAGTGAGGAAGCTGAGGAGCCTCGCCTGGTAGTACCTCCGTTCCCCTTGGACGGGGACTACTATCGGGCCTTCTCTTCGGACCAGGGCTCCGAGCCTTGGAGACCGGTGGAGTCCCTTCAGGGAATCCCTCTGCATCGGGGGTGCCAGGAGAAGAACCTGGCCTTGCATTTGGTGTCGGGCTCGGTCCCGCCCTCTTTGAGGCGTCCCCTTTCTCTGGAAGGGGAAGACATCGATGCTGACATCCGGCAGATGGCTATCCGTCGGATAGAGGTAAGTGAATCTTTCTTTTGTTCATCTGGGGGCGTTCCGATTTTTGAGTACTAAGCTACATTTTCTTTTCAGGAAATCGCGGACCAGGATCGTTGCTTCGGCTACATCCTGTCTTTGCGGGAGGCTTTGGAGCGAGAGCGGGCCAACTCCAACCTCGAGAGCCTGACCAAGCTCCAGGAGGACCTAGCTGCCTCCGAGGCGTCAAGGCTTCGAGCGGAGGAGGGCGAAAGGCGGGCTGAGGAACTCCGAGCCAAGCTCACTCAAGAAGCTCAATCCCAACAGCGGCAGATCCTAAGTCTTGAGAGCTCGCTCAAGCGGGAGCAGCAGGCGGCCATGGCGGATCGGGACCAGTTTGCTTTCGAGAAGGCGGCGTTGCAGGAGACTGCGGAGCGGCTGAAGCTCGAGAAGCAGAGGGCCGTCGCGGAGCTAGAAGAGGCGAGGGCGGAGCTAGAGGAGGTGAGGGCGGATCACTCCGCCCAATTAGCAAACGCGAAGGTCCAAGGTCGCGAGGAGTACCGAAGCTCGGAGGACTTCAAGGAGGATGCGGCGAAATATTGTCAAGAAGACTTACAGAACGCCATCCTCGATATTGTTGAAGAGCTTAATGAGACTTATGGGGACTCCATCGACTTGAGAAAGTCCAAGACTCTCGGCCCAGCCGCAGAAACATATCTCAACCTTCCTTCCGAAAGCTCCTCCGAGGACGCCGATGAGTCTGCCCCTCCAAAGCCTTCCGAAGATTCAGCCCCTGGTGTTTAAAATCTTAAGTCTTTGTATTTTTTTATTATCCTTTTTGTACCGAACCTTTTGGGCCTTCGAGCCTTCTAAGAATGTTTTCTTTTTCGGTTATGCTCCTCGTAACTCTTCTATCGGATCCTAAGGCTTTCGGTTGTCCTACGACGCTTTAAAAGCGAACCTTAGAGGCTTAAGGACACTTCGGACGTCCAATGACGCTTTTTAATCGAACCTTAATAACTTAAGGATTTTTCGGACGTCCAATGACGCTTTTAAATCGAACCTTAATAACTTAAGGATTTTTCGGACGTCCGATGACGCTTTTAAATCGAACCTTAATAACTTAAGGATTTTTCGGACGTCCAATGACGCTTTTAAATCGAACCTTAATAACTTAAGGATTTTTCGGACGTCCAACGACGCTTTTTAATCGAACCTTAATAACTTAAGGATTTTTCGGACGTCCAACGACGCTTTTTAATCGAACCTTAATAACTTAAGGATTTTTCGGACGTCCGATGACGCTTTTAAATCGAACCTTAATAACTTAAGGATTTTTCGGACGTCCAATGACGCTTTTAAATCGAACCTTAATAACTTAAGGATTTTTCGGACGTCCAACGACGCTTTTTTAATCGAACCTTAATAACTTAAGGATTTTTCGGACGTCCAACGACGCTTTTTAATCGAACCTTAATAACTTAAGGATTTTTCGGACGTCCAACGACGCTTTTTAATCGAACCTTAATAACTTAAGGATTTTTCGGAACACCTTAATCAGAAGTAACCTCTTTATTGATTGATGTCTTTAACATAGCATGCACCACTCAGGGCGACTTGATTACATCGTTGCGCCTCTACGGACGACTTATTTGTCAAACATGACATTTCTTCAGATGTTCCCCACTAAAGGTGTTTCGTAATACTTTACCGTCGAGGTCTTCTAGCTTGTAAGCATTTGAGGCCGGCATACCTACGATCTTATAAGGCCCTTCCCATTTCGGAGATAGCTTGTTGATCCGATCCTGGAGAGCGAACTCATTCCGTCGTAGGACCAGCTCCCCCGCATAGAACTGTCGCGACCTGACCTTCCGGTTATAGTACCTGGCCGTCGCCAGACGCATCCTAGCTTGCGTTATGTCGGCCTCTAGCCGTTTTTCCTCTAACAAGGATAACTCCAGGCGCCTGGTTTCGTCATTCGTCAAAGGTCCTATCTTGGCTTTTCCTGGACTCGTCGAGGGCTCATAGCTTCTGGTTCGATGGGACGCCACAGCGATTTCCACAGGAGCGACCGCCTCCGTCCCATAAACAAGTGCAAACGGGGTTTCACCTGTTGACCGCTTGGGTGTCGTTCGGACCGCCCACAGCACGTTCTCCAGCTCGTCTAGCCACTTTCCATCCAAAGCGTAGACCCTTTTCTTCAAGCCCTCCATCACGATTTTATTAGCAGCCTCCACCTGCCCGTTGGTCTGGGCGTGACGAACGGATGCCGTCCGATGCTCGATATTGAACTCGTCTAGGAATCTCTCCAACTGGGCCCCATTAAATGGAGGACCGTTGTCACTGATGATCACCTTCGGCACCCCATATCTTGACAAGATTCGGGTCTGGAGGAACTTAATGATATGTCCCGCTGTTGTCTTGGCTAAGGGCTTAGCCTCGATCCACTTCGAGAAGTAATCAATTGCAACCAGCAGATGTGTGCACTGGCTCTTTGCTTTCGGAAGGGGTCCCACCAGGTCAATGCCCCACTGTGCGAAGGGCCAAGCACTCCCAATGGGCGTCAGATCAGCAGCGGGGGCGGTGATATTCGAGGCGTATCTCTGACACGCGTCACAGGATCGAACAAGCGCTGTTGCCTCCTTATTCATCGTAGGCCAATAGTATCCCAAGTTCAGCGCCTTTCTCAGGATGGATCGGGCGCCCTCGTGACAGGCTGCGACTCCTTCATGTAGTTCTCTCAGAATTCGGGTCGTGTCAGGTTCTGCTACGCATTTCAAGAAAGGTGTCGAGAGTAAACCCTTCTTGTACAACTGGTTATCCACCATCGCGTAGTTAATTGACATTCGTCGCAGTCGTTCTGCTGCCACTTTGTCTTCAGGCAGTGCCCCCGTGGTTAGGTACACAATTATCGGGGTCATCCACGTGGGCTTCTCTTCTGACCCTGTCCCGATAGTGCATACTTCCGATGGATCGGTCGTCGATAGAATCACCTTCTCCAAGAAGTGTACCCTCCGAGTCTCCTCCAAAGGTGCCCCCAAGGCAAACTTGCTCAAGGCATCGGCCTCCACATTCTTTTCTCTTGGGATCGCCTCTATATCGAAACTTTTGAAGCTCTCCTTTAATGTTTGAGCCTCCTGAAGATATTTCTTCATGATTGGATTCTTTGCTCCATACTGTCCCCGAATCTGGTTTACAATCAGGCTTGCATCACACTTCACTCTCAGATGCTCGATTCCAGTACCCCTGGCGATTTTCAGTCCTGTTATAAGAGCTTCATACTCTGCCTCGTTATTGGTGGCTTTAAATGTCAGGGCCAATGCATATCGAAGCGGCTCCGCCCCACCTGGTGGAATCAATACGAATCCTGCACCCGATCCGTCTGAGCTTGAGGAGCCATCTGTGTACAACTCCCAGGTGTTCTTCTTATTTGGCTGTTCCAACTGTCTTTCCATCGGGACCTCGTCAGTCTTCCCGGTGGTTGCCCCCTCTACTGTTTCCGTTGCCTCAGGATCGGGAATAGTAGATTCAACTATAAAGTCAGCCAATGCCTGCCCTTTGATAGCTGTTCTCGGAGCGAAATGAATTCGAAACTCGCTAAGTTCCACGGCCCACTTTACTAGTCTCCCCGACGCGTCGGGTCGGTTCAAGAAGTGTTTCAATGGCTGATCAGTCAACACCGTAATTTCATGCGCATGGAAGTAGGGCCGTAACTTTCGAGCAGTAATAATCAACGCAAAGAGATACTTCTCAATCGGAGGATAATTCATTTCACTCTTGGCAAACGCCTTGCTTACATAATAGACAGGAATCTGATTGCCTTTGACAGCTTTAACTAGAACAGAGCTTATTGCAAATGCAGAAATGGCCAAATAAAGATAGAGCGGCTCGCCTGGAGTTGGCTTCGCCAGTGGCGGGAGGTCGCGGAGGTGTTGTTTGAGCGTTTGGAACGCCTTCTCACATTCAGTAGTCCATTCGAACTGTCGGTTGGCCCTTAACACCTTGAAAAATGGCATCGATCGGTCACTGGCCTTGGATAAGAAGCGATTTATGGAAGCCAGTCGACCGTTCAACACTTGCACCTCCCTATGGTTGGTCGGAGACTGCATCTCTTCTATAGCCCTCAGCTTCTCGGGATTCACCTCGATCCCCCTCTGGCTCACCATGAAGCCCAAGAACTTCCCGGAATGGACTCCGAAAGCGCATTTAGCTGGATTCAGTCGGACCTGGTGGAGCTTCATCCTCTCGAAGGCCATAGCCAAATTACCGACATGGTCCGACGCTTGTCGGGATTTCACCAACATGTCATCTACATAAGCTTCCATGGTATCTCCGATCATATCCCCGAACAGCTTGTTTCACCATTCTCTGATAGGTCGCCCCCGCATTTACCAGGCCAAAAGGCATGACATCGTACTGAAAGACTTCGCTGTCAGCGTAGAAGGCGGTGTGTTGGGCATCCTTCTCCGCCATTTTTATCTGATTATAACCAGAATAAGCATCCATAAAGCTCAGCAGCTCATGTCCCGATGTAGCATCCACTAGTTGATCGATCCGCGGGAGCGGATAACAGTCCTTCGGACAGGCCTTGTTCAGGTCGCGGAAGTCGACACACATCCGCCACCTCCCGTTGCTCTTCCTTACCAGCACTGGGTTGGCTACCCACGTCTGGAATCGGATCTCCCTAATGAACCCAGCGTCGAGCAACCTGCCAACCTCCTGCTGGATTGCAATCCTCTTGTCTGCCCCCATCGGACGTCTCTTCTGCGCGATTGGCTTGATCACAGGGTCGATATTCAGTTCGTGCTCGATTACGTCCCGGCTGATTCCTGGCATATCACTCGGGGACCAGGCAAACAGCTCCTTAAATTCTTGCAAGAGCGCAATCAACTCCTGGGCCCTTTCGTCGGATAAGGCAGATCCGATTTTCACCTTCCTCTCGGGCCCGTCTATCTCGACTTCCTTTAGGTCCTCCATGGGGGCAGGACGCCCAAATTCCTCTCGAGGGTCAGTGTCTGTCTGGAGCACGGACATAGCTTCCTTCCTTGATCTCCTGGTGGCGTTGACATAGCACCGTCTCGACGCCACCTGGTCGCCTTTCACCTCGCCTACCCCATTCTCGGTTGGGAACTTCAGTTTTTGGTGGACGGTCGAGGCTACAGCCATCAGAGGGTTGATGGTGGTTCTTCCGATGATTGCATTGTACGTTCCTGTGGATTCGACCACCACGAACTCCACATCTCGCTTCTCCATTTTCCAGCCACTGCCGAACCACACGGGCAGTGTGATAACCCCTAACGGATAAGAGGTCGTGCCACAAAATCCTACCATCGGGAAGTTAACCTCCCGCAAATCTTTCTTCTTCTTTCCCATCTGTTCCAGGGCGTCGGAGAAGAGGATGTCGGAGGAGCTCCCTCCATCAATGAGGATCCTCTTCACTTCAAATCCTCCTACATCCAGTGTTACTACTAGGGCATCCTCGTGGGGGGTCTCTACTCCCTCCAGATCCTTCGCCGAGAAGGTGATCTCCATTTCTTCCTTCGGGGTCCACGACCGCGATCTTTTCCCCAAAACCACTGCGACTGGTACTTGGTTGGCATAACGTTCCCGAGAGGATGATGTGTCTCCTCCTGCAGCGAACCCTCCGTGGATCACATTAATAATCCTCTTCTGTCGGGACCCGGATGGGCCCTCCGGAGGTTCTACGTCGGACCTTCTCTTCCTGGGGGACCTCGATCGAGATTTGGACCTCGACCGAGATCGTGAGCGGGGCTTGCAGCGTGAGTCCCCCACGAACTCCTTCAACTTACCCCTCTGGATAAGCTTCTCTATTTCCTTCTTCAGTTCTCGACATTGGTCAGTGTCGTGACCGGAGGCCCGATGAAATCGGCAGTAACGGTCGGTGCGGGAGCCCAATTTTTCTCCTTCCTTCTTCTTGGGGAAACGGGCGAGGCCTTGCTTCTCCATCACTGCTAAGACCTCCTTCAAAGGTCTGTTGAGAGGGGTAAACTCTTCCTTCTGACTGTCCCTCCTGCTCGGACGCTTATCCTCCCTCCGATCAGAACGTCCTCGACTCCGACTACCCTCGGAGTTATCCTTCTTGTGCCGGTTGTCCAATGGTTTGAACAAGTGTTTTCCTTCACGCCCCTTGGGAGGAGCCAGTTCTCCGGCGGCAATCTTCGACTCCTGGACGTCGATTTGCTGTTTCACCCTTGCCTGGAGCGCCTCCATGTTCCAGACATTTTTGGCCGCGATGCTGTGCAGTAAGTCGGAACCGTAAGGGGGTTTAAGGTTCTTCAGGAAGGTACGGATGGCCTCGCCCTCCGATATCTCCTCATCCAGCTCAGTCATGCCAGCCGTGTAACGCTGATAGTATTGGGCCAGCGATTCGTCGGGCCTTTGGACCACCTCGTGCAGGGTCCGAACACTTTTTAGAAGTCGCCGACGTCCTTGATACTGGGCGATAAATCGCTGATGCATATCCTTCCAGCAGGTGATACATCCAGTGGTCAAACTGTAGAACCAAGTCATCGCCTTCTCCCCGAGGGTGCTTGGGAACAGGGCACAGATAACATCCTCATCTGGGGTCCTGCCCATGCATGCTGTCAGGTGCTTCTGTACGTGGCGGACCGGGTCTGCGTCCCCGTCGTACTCGTCTATCTTCGGGATACCCAAGCCTGGAGGGGCCAAGGTATGAATCAGCCTGGGCACGAAGGGATGGGTTTCCTGACTCCCCAGTTCCGACATCATGGGCTTCTGATCTCCCATACAGATACCCACAATTCTCACCACCTGATCGGCAGTGAGGGGACCATTCAGGGGAATGGTCCTTTGCTGCACTGGCCCCGGTCCATCGACCACAAAATTCTCCGCCGGTGCTGGATTAGGGGGAATAGGCTGTTCCCTTAATGGAGGAGGTGGAGGCAAGTTGTCGTCCCCCTGCCTTCTGGGATTGTCTCGCCGCGGAGGGAGCGGTGGTAGATCAGCCTGCCTTCTGGCAGCTTCTCTTCGGTCTAGGAGGGCCTCCATGGCCTCCATGAATAGGGGCATGGCCTCTGCCACTACCCTGGCCAACTCCGGATTCGGGGAAGGTGCTTCGTTCCGGCGAGTGCTGTCGCCCTCATCTCTCAGATCCTGATGCTGGGCAGCATCCTCAGGAGGATTGCTAGCGGCCGGCACCTGCTTGCCTGAACGCTGCGGTCTGTTGCCAGCCATGATAAGGAATCAAAGGAAAGCAAACTTACTTTTTGGCTTTTTGTTGCGATTCCCACAGACGGCGCCAATGTTGGATCACGGCGGGAACTCCGGTTACGGTGACGGATTCCTTAGCTCTTCGCAATCCTGCAGAAGGGGATAGAGGGCAGTGGCCCAGAATCCCTCTCCGATGCTTAACGTAAGTATGGCGGTCAACAGAATAGGCAAGCAATGTGAGTGTGTGTAAAACGTAACCCTAATCTGGAATAACTTCCCTCCTTTTATAGAGGGAGGTTATCCCAGTTACCTGATTAGGTGGTTGGATTGTGATCCGCTATTCCACGTATCTCGCCATATATTCTGCCCTGTATCTCGTACAGTTATTCGTATCCCGCATATCTCGCCCATTATACCACCACTATAATCGTGGCGAGATTTCCGGGATTGTGCTCTTACTGGCGAGTCTCGATCGTTATCGGAGACTCCCAAGTTACATCGTTTAAGGATTCAGTTTCGGGGAGTGGTGTCAACTCCCATATCGGGACCGACTACGTCCAGGTCCGATATCTTCGGGGCTCTTCCCTGTCGGAGCCATACTTGCTCGTGGCCATTCAATATCGGGGCCTCCTTCCGTCGGAGCCCTTAGCCTTCCAGCAGCCCAGCTCCTAGCCCACTAGGCCTAGTCGCCGTTTAGCCAATCGTTAAGGGGCCTAACGGCCTTCGCCAGGGCCCATCAGTACCTAACGTTAGCATTTAAAACAAATATTTGTGGCGGGTATTACGAATTTTTTTATGTTCTCGAGGGCCCTACTAATTTGTTCCAAACAAAAAAAAACATTGGAACTAACTATGAGTGACTCTTCTAATTTGAACTCTTGTTATTTCACTTATAATTCTAACTCTGTTTGTTTTTACTATTACTATATATATATATATATCTCTTATATTACTTCTAAAATTTATATAATATATATATGTATATAGGATATTAGGATATACGGGTACGGTTGCGGGGCCCCACGACTTCAAAACTGGACTTGCCCGCTTCGTGAGAATGTAAACCCATATCCGCCTAATAGTAATTGGTTGATTAAATAAAGATAATTGGTATTAATTAGCAACTAACGTTATTGTCGGTTAGGTTTCGAGTCTAGGGTCAACGGGCAGTCGACTCAAGTCTCGTTCCTCACTGGAGATGTGGTGGATTCGATACTCTCGGGTTATGCTGTCCTAACTTGTGTCCTTCCGTCCTTAGCTTCTCTTCTCCTTGGCCCTGCAGAAAGGGGCAATACCAGGCACAGAGGGGGTGGTGCCTGATGAACCCTCTCCGATGCCTAAGTCAGTACGGTTTTAGAGAGATAAAGCTAGAGAGATGTCAGAGCAAAATTATCCAACTTGCCAAGATGATCAAATGAATAGTGGAGGTGTGATATTTATAGGCAACGATGTCATTAAGGTGGCTTAATGATATCGTTAACATTTAAACACAATTAACTAACCTTTAAATACGTAATTAAGACCTTAGGATACGGAGAAGGTTGGCGGAAATAAACCGAGTATGGGAGTCCAAGAGTGGTGCCGGGGCCCTTGGGGGGAAGGAAAATCCGACCCCCAAGGGTAGGGGTTGGGTGAGGCCACCCAACCCCTCCTAGGGGAGATCGGGTTGGCCGACCCGATCTCCCCTAGGAGAGATCGGGTTGGTCCACCCGATCTCCCCTAGGGGAGGTCGGGTGTGGCCTCCCAACCTCACCTAGGTGAGTCTGACTCACCTAGGTCGGGTGTGACCCGATCCACCTCTATCTATACAAGTATATTGGTTGTCGCCGCGATTTGGTTATCCACCTAGTTCATATGATTAGGATTATTTATTTAAATAATTTAAGTACCTAACGTTAGCATTTAAAACAAATATTTGTGGCGGGTATTACGAATTTTTTTATGTTCTCGGGGGCCCTACTAATTTGTTCCAAACAAAAAAAAACATTAATTGGAACTAACTATGAGTGACTCTTCTAATTTTAACTCTTGTTATTTCACTTATAATTCTAACTCTGTTTGTTTTTACTATTACTATATATATATATATATATACATATATCTCTTATATTACTTCTAAAATTTATAGAATATATATATGTATATAGGATATTAGGATATACGGGTACGGTTGCGGGGCCCCACGACTTCAAAACTGGACTTGCCCGCTTCGTGAGAATGTAAACCCATATCCGCCTAATAGTAATTGGTTGATTAAATAAAGATAATTGGTATTAATTAGCAACTAACGTTATTGTCAACACAATGTTAATGTCACTAGTGATTATTATTCCCCCTCCTTGTTCTAGAAAGACTTGGTCTAAATACTCACAGATATTATTATTATAAGTAAGTATTTGTTGACTCGGCCTTGTTGATTTTGATTGTTCCCGCAGCATAAATCATTATTCAGCACGAACTTCTTAATATATAATAAGCTACCATTACTGTTGGATCACGGACGAAGCTCCGTTACGTCCTTGACGGAAAGCTTGGACTCCTGGGCTCTGCGTAATCCTGCAAAAGGGATGACCTGGGTGGTGACCCAGAATCCCTCTCCGATGCTTAAATGAGTACGGTGATCAATGGGTGGTAAGCAAAGTCTAAGTTCGTATTAGCATAGTTGATTTTCTGAGGTAACCTCCTCCTTTATATAGGAGGAGGGGTTACTCAGTTACCTGTTACTGCGCTTGGCAGTTTTACCCACGATTCCGTGTATCTCGCCACGATTCCGTATATCTCGGCTAGGATTCCGTATATCTCGCCCCACGCTCCGCGTATCTTACCCATACCTCCGCGTATCTCGGGCACGCCCTGCGTATCTCGGGGGAGATTATCTATATCTTAACCGTCTTCCCACTACTCTCATCTAGTAGGCGGGTTTCTCGGTCTTATCCTCTGATCACAAGTCTCGACTCCTGTCGGGGACTCCAGAGTTGTCTCATTCTAGATCACCACCCAGGACCTTCAGTCTCTACTGGACAGGTCCAGCCTCTGCGGGGCTTTATTATCGGGGCCTTTACTAAGGCATATCGGGGCCTACTCAGAGGCTTCTTATCGGGAGCATTCAGCTCATTCATCGGGACCGCCAAAGTCGGGACCCTTCGTGCTGGGCCTCTGGGCCTTCCAGGCTTTTCACGAGGCCCACTGGACCTACTCGCCGTCCATTGGTTGTTAACGGGGCTAACGATTACATCGGAACCCATCATTTGCCCCCAAGACATGGGGGACTTTTAGTTCGTCATGTCTTCCAGTTCAGATCTCTTGACCTCTCTTGTCGAAGGTTCTCGCTTTCATGCCTTCCGATACCACCGTCGGAGGCCTTTGTCTTCGCACCTCCCGATACCACCGTCGGGGATTTTCACATTCCTTGATGCCTCTTTGTCGAAGGCTTTTATTTCCACCCTCTGATACCACTGTCGGAGGTTTTTGCCTTGCATGTGATCGTTACATAACAGAGTCTCTTACTCATGATTGCCTTGGGCCCACCAGGCCCCATGGGCAGTTGCTTAATCCGAGGAGACTCCTCGGTTACTGTAGCATTAAATGCCTAGGGATAAAGAAACGACGCTCACATCAGCGTGACTGTCGTTTTCCGAAAAAGGCACTCATTACGTCAGCATCGTCTTTTCTGTACTGTCCCTCAGTCTTCGACGGTTGAGATTGAATTGTTTCGTCTTCAACGGTCCAGATTAAGTCCGTCCAGTCTGTCATTTTGCTTATAAAAGCTAAGACCTGGGCAATATTCTTCTTCACCGTCTCCATTTTCGGAAGTGCCTCCGTTTTTGGACCTGAAGTTTTCTTCTCCCCATGTCTTTTGCTCTTCAAGTGATTCAAGACTTTACCATGTCTGGTAAGGTGTCCTTCTCCATCGTTTGCTCGCCTCTTTACGGCTAATTTCAGATGGTGGATCTGGTTTCGAGGGAAGGAAGCCCTTCAACTTCGACTATGCTCTGAACGAGATTTTCAGCACTGCTTATGATGCAGTTCTCCGGGAAGGATGTATCATTTCCATCAAAGAGGCCGATGCTCAAGGCCGGAAATGCATACCACAAGTTCAGAGTGAAGAGGAGCTGCTTCTTCTTCTTCATCGGAAACTCCTCGATCCCATGATTCTGACAGCCATTCCTCCAACGGCTGACCCTGTGGAGCCTTCTGCCACCAACTCCGTGGACCCAACTCCTGCTGACACCGTCAATAAGGACCAAGCTTGATGCCTACATCTTTTAGTCCTTGTTGTTTTTCTCCTTTGTTTCTTGTAACGAACTCCTTTGGCCTTCGAGCCTTTATATAAGGAACTTCTTTTATCTGTTTTGGCGTCGATATTCGTCTGCACTTTATCTAAAGCGGCTTAAAATTCGTTACTCAGAACGTTCCGATGCCCCATTAAAATGACTTCATACGTCCTTCCAACGTTTAACTCGGGACTTTACCACTTAAGGCTTCTCATCCAAAATCGGGACTTCACCACTTAAGGCTTCTCGTCCAAAATCGGGACTTCACCACTTAAGGTTTCTCGTCCAAAATCGGGACTTCACCACTTAAGGTTTCTCGTCCAATCGGGACTTCACCACTTAAGGTTTCTCGTCCAATCGGGACTTCACCACTTAAGGCTTCTCGTCCCTGCCTTTCAAGGCTATTTTCACACCCTTTAGGGCTTTCATTGCGTCTCTACTGGACGGCTTAGTCGTACCCGTTAAGGCTTTTTGTCGCATCATATAGACGACTTACACGGACCTGTTAAGGCTTTTTCATACCCGTTAAGGCTTTTGGCCGCATCATATAGACGACTTACGCGGACCCATCAGGGTCTTTTCATACCTAGGCTTTTGGTTGCATCATATAGACGACTTACGTGTACCCCGTAGGGCTTTTGTCCGTACCCGTTAAGGCTTTTGGCCGCGTCATATAGACGACTTACGCATCCCCCGCGGGGCTTTCATCGTACCTCGGAAGGCTTTTGTCGCGCCACTCAGGACGTCTTACTAACAGATAGAATAAATTTGAAGGCAATTTGATCGGAAGGCAATAACTCAAAATAGGCTTACATCGGATCTTATTGATAGACAATTTGCGCCCTTCCCGGCGGCTTAATATCAAACATGATACTTCTTCAAGTGTTCGCCACTGAAGGAATGCTTCAACGTCTTGCAGATCCTCTAACTTGTATGCATTGGGCACTGGCATCCCTACGATCTTGTAAGGTCCTTCCCATTTTGGTGACAGCTTGTTGATCCGATCTTGATGAACAAACTCATTCCTCCGCCAGACAAGTTCTCCCACGAAGAATTGTCGGAACCTGACACGCCGATTATAATATCGGGCTGTTGCCAGACGCATTCGGGCCTGGACTTCATCAGCCTTCCACCTTTTCTCCTCGAGTAGATCTAAGTCCAGACGTCTCATTTCCTCATTTGTCAGAGGCTCGTAATATTTCGCGCGGTGGGACGCCACCGCTATCTCCACGGGGGCGACTGCCTCCGTGCCATAAACCAGGCCAAACGGAGTTTCTCCTGTTGACTGCTTGGGTGTTGTTCTCACCGCCCATAGCACATTCTCGAGCTCATCCAGCCAATGGCCCTGCAAGGCATAGACTCTCTTCTTCAAGCCATCAATCACGATCTTGTTGGCTGACTCTACCTGGCCATTGGTCTGAGCGTGGCGGACTGAAGCAGTCCGATGCTCAATGTTTAATTCTTCCAGGTACTCCTTCAAGATCCGATTTGTGTCAGGCTCTGCTACGCATTTTAGAAAAGGCTTTACGTACCCTTTTTTGTACAACTGGTTATCCACCATTGCATAGTTGTCCGCAATTCGCCGTATCCTGACAGCTGCCACTTTGTCATCGGGGAGTACCCCCGTAGTTAGGTACGTAACCATCGGGGTCATCCAAGTGGACTTCTCTTCTTCCTCCGATCCTGTCTCAATAGCACAGATCTCCGCCGGATCAATGTTTGAGATAATCACCTTCTCTAGGAAATGCACCTTCCGATTCTCCTCGGGGGCCACTCCCAGGGCAAACTTGCTCAAGGCATCTGCTTCCGCGTTCTCTTCCCTCGGGATCGCCTCGATATCAAAGCTTTTGAAACTTCCCTTCAAAGTCTGCACCTCGTGCAAATATTTCTTCATTGTCGGGTTCTTAGCTTCATAGTTCCCCTGGACTTGATTTACAACCAAGCTAGCATCGCATTTCACCTTTAAATGGTCGACCCCCGTACCCTTGGCAATCTTAAGGCCTGTGATGAGAGCCTCATACTCCGCTTCGTTGTTGGTGGCTTTGAATGTCAACGCCAAGGCATATCGCAGGGGCTCGCCTCCACCGGGCGGTATCAATACGAATCCTGCCCCCGAGCCTTCTACACTCAATGAACCATCAGTGTACATCTCCCAAGTATTCTCCTCATTTGGCTGTTCTGGCTGCTGTTCTGTTGTTGGGACTTCCTCCATGGTTGCCCCCTCTGCGGGACCCGTTACTTCCAGATCGGGTGCCGTAGACTCAGCTATAAAATCTGCCAATGCCTGGCCCTTAATAGCGGTCCTCGGAGCAAAATGAATGCGGAATTCCGTCAACTCGATGGCCCATTTTACCAATCTCCCCGACGCATCCAGTCGGTTCAAAAAGTGTTTCAGGGGCTGATTAGTCAGTACCGTGACTTCATGGGCATGGAAGTAAGGTCGCAGTTTTCGAGCAGCAATAATCAACGCGAAGAGATACTTCTCAATAGCGGGATAGTTTATTTCAGACTTGGCAAACGCCTTGCTTACATAATAGATCGGCACTTGGTTGCCCTTGACAATTTTAACCAAAACAGAACTAACAGCCACATCAGAAACAGCCAAATAGAGATAGAGCGGCTCGCCTGGAACTGGTTTCGCCAACGGCGGAAGGGTACGGAGATGCTGCTTGAGTGCCTGGAACGCCTCCTCGCACTTGTCGGTCCATTCGAACTTCTTGTTGGCCCTCAGCACCTCAAAAAATGGCATGGCTCAGTCACTCGCCTTGGATAGGAAGCGATTCATCGCGGCCAACCGGCCATTCAGCACCTGGACCTCCCGATGAGTCTTTGGGGACTGCATCTCCTCGATTGCTCGCAGCTTCTCGGGGTTCACCTCGATTCCTCTCTGGCTCACCATGAACCCTAGGAACTTCCCTGAGTTCACCCCGAAAGCACATTTGTCGGGGTTCAACCGAACCTGATGGAACTTCATCCGCTCAAATGCCACCGCCAAATTCTGGACATGGTCTCCTGCCTGTCGGGACTTCACCAGCATGTCGTCCACATATGCCTCCATGGTTTTCCCCAGCATGTCCCCGAACAACTTGTTCACCATCCGCTGGTAAGTTGCTCCGGCATTGATCAATCCGAAGGGCATCACGTCGTAATGGTAGACGTCACTGTCAGCGTAAAAAGCTATGTGAGGGGCATCCTCCTTCGCCATCTTGATCTGATTGTACCCGGAGTAGGCATCCATGAAGCTCAGCAGCTCATGTCCCGATGTGGCATCCACCAGCTGGTCGATCCTCGGCAGCGGGTAGCAGTCCTTCAGACAGGCTTTGTTCAAGTCGCGGAAGTCGACACACATCCGCCACTTTCCGTTACTCTTTCGCACCAGCACTGGGTTAGCCACCCAAGTCTGGAATCGGAGTTCCTTGATGAATCCAGCATCGAGCAGTCTGCCCACCTCCTGCTGGATCGCGATCCTCTTGTCCGCGCCCATCAGACGCCTTCTCTGCGCGATAGGCTTGATTGCGGGGTCTATCTTCAGCTCGTGCACTATCACGTCGGGGCTGATTCCTGGCATATCACTCGGGGACCAGGCAAACAACTCCTTAAACTCCTTCAAGAGGTCGATCAACTCTCGGGCTCTTTCCTCCGACAAAGCAGAGCCGATCTTCACCTTCCTCTGAGGCCCATCAATCTCCACTTCCTTCAAATCCTCCATGGGGGCGGGACGCCCATACTCCTCTCGAGGATCGGTATCGGTTTGAAGGACAGTCATGGCCTCCATTCTTCTCCGTCGGGTGGCGTTAACATAGCATTTTCGCGATGCCACCTGGTCGCCCTTGACCTCTCCGACCCCATTGTCAGTCGGGAACTTCATCTTCTGGTGGACCGTCGAGGCGACTGCCATGAGAGGGTTGATGGTGGTCCTCCCGATGATCGCGTTGTATGCCCCCGCGGACTCCACGACGACGAAATCCACGTTTCGCCTCTCCATTTTCCAGCCACTACCAAACTCTACTGGTAAGGTAATCATTCCCAACGGGTAGGAAGTGGAGCCAGAGAATCCCACCATCGGGAAGTCCACCTGCGTCAGGTCCTTCTTCGTCTTTCCCATGGCTTCCAGAGAGTCCATGAAAAGAATATCGGAGGAGCTCCCTCCGTCTATCAGGATCTGCTTCATCTCGAATCCGTCCACGTCCAGGGTCACGACCAAGGCATCGTCGTGAGGGCTCTCCACGCCTACTAGATCCTCCTTCGAGAACGAAATTACCATTTCTTCCTTCAGGGTCCACGACCGGGACCGTTTTCCTAGCACCACCGCGGCAGATATGCGGGAAGCGTAGTTCTCCCGAGAGGCAGAGGTATCTCCTCCCGCCGCCATTCCTCCATGGATGACGTTGATGGTTCCGCGCCTCTCCTTGCGGGCACCTGAACCCGAGGCCTCATGCTCGACCTTCTTCTCCTTCGGGGATCGGTCGCGGGACTTGGAACGGGATCGCGACCGACTTCTGGAACGAGATCGGCACCGACCCTTCCCGACGAACTCCTTCAGCCTTCCCTTCTGGATCAACTTTTCAATCTCCTTCTTCAGCTCCCGACAGTTCTCAGTGTCGTGACCATTGGCTCGATGGTAGCGACAGTAACGGTCGGGACGGCCTCCTAGGAATTCGCCTTCTTTCCTCGGGGGGTATCGAGCGAGACCTTGTCTGTCCATCACAGCTAACACAGAGGTCATCGAGCTATTGATGGGAACAGCCCGACCCTCTCGGTTGTCCTTCCTCGGAGGACGCTTGTCTTCTCTTTTATCGGGACGACCACGGTTCCTACTTCCCTCCGACTTGTCGCTCCCCTTGCGATCATCCGACAGCTTGGACGATGGCTTTCCTCTTCCGGACTTCGGGGGATCGAGTTCTCCAGCAGCAATCTTCGACTCCTGGACGTCGATTTGCTGTTTCACCCTTGCTTGCAGGGCCTCCATACTCCACACGGCTTTCGCGGCTACGCTGTGCATCAGATCGGAGCCGTATGGAGCGCTCAAGTTCCGTAGGAAAGTACGGATTGTTTCTCCTTCCGAGATTTCTTCATCAATCTCCGCAGCACTAGCAGTGAACCGTTGGTAGTAGTAAGCCAACGATTCATCGGGTCTCTGCACCACCTGGGTCAAGGACCTCACACTCTTCAGAAGACGCCTCCGACCTTGGTACTGCTTGATGAAACGATCGTGCATATCGGCCCAGCACGTGATGCATCCTGGCGGGAGGCTGAAGAACCAAGTCATGGCCCTTTCTCCCAAGGTTATCGGGAACAATGAGCATATAAGATCATCGTTCGATGTTCGTCCCATACAGGCCTGGACGTGCCTCTGCACATGGCGAACTGGGTCCCCCTCACCATCGTACTCCTTGATGGTCGGAATACCTAGCCCAGGCGGGGCTACGGTATCGATCAGCCGCGGCACGAAAGGATGGCTGGACCGATCCCTCAACTCCGATGTCATCTGCTTCTGATCACCCATGCAGATGCTCACGATCTTCACCACCTGATCAGGGGTGATAGGACCATTCAAAGGAATTTTCCTATTTTGCACCGGTCCCGGGCCGTCAACCACGAACTTCTCCGGGTGTGCTGGTTCCTTACCCTTGCTCCTGGACGGAACCTCCTGAACCTCTGGGTCCACCCTCGGCGGGGGTGGTGGTAATTCTTCTCGTGGAGGCAACTCCTCCGCCCTCCTGGCGGCCTCTCTCTTGTCCAACAAGGCCTCCATGGCAGCCAAGAACATGGGCATAGCATCTGCTACTGCCTTGGCCAACTCCGAGTTCGAAGACGACCCTTCTTCCCTCCGCGGGACTCCTTCTCTTCCATGGCCCACCGGATTTGGGGGAGCCTCATCTTCCTCCCTACGCGGGACATCCTGCCTGTTTGTCTCAGCGTCTCGGACTGAGACCTCATAGCCATCACCTTGCCCCCCTGTCTGGGAGAGAGCAGGGTTCTCGCCTTGTTCAGCAACGCGTTCTGGCAACGGGGAGTTCACAGTTCCTGCGGGACGAGAATTGCCAGCCTGAACTTGCTTCTTCTTGCCACCACCGGCCATTGATCTGGTAGAAGCTATCTTGACTTTTCGTAAGCTTCCCACAGACGGCGCCAATGTTGGATCACGGGCGAAGCTCCGTTACGTCCTTGACGGAAAGCTTGGACTCCTGGGCTCCGCGTAATCCTGCAAAAGGGGATGACCTGGGTGGTGACCCAGAATCCCTCTCCGATGCTTAAATGAGTACGGTGATCAATGGGTGGTAAGCAAAGTCTAAGTTCGTATTGTCATAGTTGATTTTCTGAGGTAACCTCCTCCTTTATATAGGAGGAGGGGTTACTCAGTTACCTGTTACTGCGCTTGGCAGTTTTACCCACGATTCCGTGTATCTCGCCACGATTCCGTATATCTCGGCTAGGATTCCGTATATCTCGCCCCACGCTCCGTGTATCTTACCCATACCTCCGCGTATCTCGGGCACGCCCTGCGTATCTCGGGGGAGATTATCTATATCTTAACCGTCTTCCCACTACTCTCATCTAGTAGGCGGGTTTCTCGGTCTTATCCTCTGATCACAAGTCTCGACTCCTGTCGGGGACTCCAGAGTTGTCTCATTCTAGATCACCACCCAGGACCTTCAGTCTCTACTGGACAGGTCCAGCCTCTGCGGGGCTTTATTATCGGGGCCTTTACTAAGGCATATCGGGGCCTACTCAGAGGCTTCTTATCGGGAGCATTCAGCTCATTCATCGGGACCGCCAAAGTCGGGACCCTTCGTGCTGGGCCTCTGGGCCTTCCAGGCTTTTCACGAGGCCCACTGGACCTACTCGCCGTCCATTGGTTGTTAACGGGGCTAACGATTACATCGGAACCCATCAATTACCTCTATTATCATAAAAATATATATACAGAAAAGGATATCATATATAGGGCAAAATGCCGTGGTCCCATTTTCATATACTCAAGTTACTTATTCATAATCAGCATCATATTCAACGACTAATTGTATATATAATACACGAAAATGACATGCCACGATTTCTAAATTGTATACATCAACTTAGCTGAAGATAATATAATGTTAGCTAACATATTATCTTCAATTGAATCTACAAATAAATAAAAAACTATAAAAGTAGCTACTGGATTGGACACTTATAACCACCAAGCTCATCTAATTAAGAATTAGTCTCTGGTTTTTTTTTTTTTTTTTTTTAATGAAAAGTCTCTGGTTGAGATGACTGGTCTAGGTAGAGATATACCATTGAATTGGACCACCTTGGCCAGGTTATTGAAAATAAATTAGTTGAGGGTGCTTTGTACAATATAGTAAACTTTGGGGGGGGGGGGGTTTGTTGTATAGTATTAGAAACTATAATAATAATTTTAGGGTAAATTACATAAAAAAGCATGAACTTTAGACTCTTTCCCAAATTTAGCCAAAAACTAAATTAATTGCAAGAACATACCAGTACTATTAAACTTGTCCCAGATGTAGTCACTTTTTCAATTTCCGTTAGTTTGACCGTTAATTTTGACCGTTAAGTGATGAGTATGACGCCACCTAAGATTGCCATGTAATTTTGAGAATCAACATTTTGTTAATTTATATTATCACTTAAAACACATGGACTATATTTGTAGATTAATTTTTTTCGCAGCTGATATTAACCAAATAATAACAATTCTTTTCCAAAAAATAAAAACTAAACATAGATCAAGACTTTCTTTTCGTGATGTTTAATCAATATATTTATAAATCTCAACAAATAAATTATGCAAATGTCAAAATAAATAGTCTATAGATATTTATTTGAACTATTTATTTTTTACATTTATAAATAAATAGTTTACAAATATTTATTTAACTTATTGATGCTGGAGACAATGTTAAATTTAATTTACAAATATAGTTCATGTGTTTTAAGTGATAACATAAATTAACAAGATGTTGATACTCAAAATGACGTGGCAATCTTAGGTGATGTCATACTCATTACTTAGCCGTCAAACTAACGGAAATTGGAAAAGTGGCTGTATCTGGGACAAGTTTAATAGTACGTGCATGTTCCTGCAATTAATTTGGTTTTTGGCTAATTTAGGAAAGAGTCCAAAGTTCGTGCTTTTTTATGTAATTTACCCATAATATTATAAGTAGTGATCCTAATCTAATTAAAGCCGGCCGGCCCTCTGTTTAATTGGTGTATTGGGCAGGCTTTTCGATCCATCATGCATATTTGTTCAACTTGTGCACACATTATATCATTAGAGACAAGGAAAAGGTTCAAGATGTGTCTGTCTCTGTGTCTTTTCATTGTGATTGATGTTGCGTGAGCTACTACTACTTATTTAAACCAAAACTAACTAGTCATATATATATATATATATATATGATGGTGACAAATATAACTTCATGTAGAAGTATTACAGACCTATTTAGTCATTTTATAAAGTTAGGGATGGTTTCTGTATAACACCTAAAACTTCCACGGTCTTATAAGACGAGTTAGAATGCAAATAAAACTGATTTCATAAAAAATAGAGGTCCGAGTGAGGTTATATTGAAAAAACGAGAAAATTGGCCGAAATCGAAGATTTTTCCTTACTTACAATCACAAAAAATTTGGTGCTTATGATTCCGATATGAGAAATGGTTTCAACCATTCCATGGTCTTATACGACGAGTTAGAAAGCAAATAAAACTGATTTCATAAAAAATAGAGTCCCGAGTGAGGTTATATTGAAAAAATCAGAAAATTGGCCGAAATCGAAGATTTTTCCTTACTTACCATCACAGAAAACTTGGTGCTTATGATTCAGATATGAGAAATGGTTTCAACCATTCCAAGGTCTTATACGACGAGTTAGAATGCAAATAAAACTGATTTCATAAAAAATAGAGGTCCGAGTGAGGATATATTGAAAAAACGAGAAAATTGGCCGAAATCGAAGATTTTTCCTTACTTACCATCACAGAAAATTTGGTGCTTATGATTCCGATATGAGAAATGGTTTCAACCATTCCACGGTCTTATACGACGAGTTAGAATGCAAATAAAACTGATTTCATAAAAAATAGAGTCCCGAGTGAGGTTATATTGAAAAAATCAGAAAATTGGCCGAAATCGAAGAATTTCCTTACTTACCATCACAGAAAACTTGGTGCTTATGATTCAGATATGAGAAATGGTTTCAACCATTCCAAGGTCTTATACGACGAGTTAGAATGCAAATAAAAATGATTTCATAAAAAATAGAGGTCCGAGTGAGGATATATTGAAAAAACGAGAAAATTGGCCGAAATCGAAGATTTTTCCTTACTTACCATCACAGAAAATTTGGTGCTTATGATTCCGATATGAGAAATGGTTTCAACCATTCCACGGTCTTATACAACGAGTTAGAATGCAAATAAAACTGATTTCATAAAAAATAGAGTCCCGAGTGAGGTTATATTGAAAAAATCAGAAAATTGGCCGAAATCGAAGATTTTTCCTTACTTACCATCACAGAAAATTTGGTGCTTATGATTCCGATATGAGAAATGGTTTCAACCATTCCACGGTCTTATACGACGAGTTAGAATGCAAATAAAACTGATTTCATAAAAAATAGAGGTCCGAGTGAGGTTATAATGAAAAAACGAGAAAATTGGCCGAAATCGAAGATTTTTCCTTACTTACCATCACAGAAAACTTGGTGCTTATGATTCCGATATGAGAAATGGTTTCAACCATTCCACGGTCTTATACGACGAGTTAGAATGCAAATAAAACTGATTTTATAAAAAATAGAGGTCCGAGTGAGGTTATATTGAAAAAACGAGAAAATTGGCCGAAATCGAAGATTTTTCCTTACTTACCATCACAGAAAACTTGGTGCTTATGATTCCGATATGAGAAATGGTTTCAACCATCCCACGGTCTTATAAGACGAGTTAGAATGGAAATAAAACTGATTTCATAAAAAATAGAGGTCCGAGTGAGGTTATATTGAAAAAACGAGAAAATTGGCCGAAATCGAAGATTTTTCCTTACTTACCATCACAGAAAATTTGGTGCTTATGATTCCGATATGAGAAATGGTTTCAACCATTCCACGGTCTTATACGACGAGTTAGAATGCAAATAAAACTGATTTCATAAAAAATAGAGGTCCGAGTGAGGATATATTGAAAAAACGAGAAAATTGGCCGAAATCGAAGATTTTTCCTTACTTACCATCACAGAAAATTTGGTGCTTATGATTCCGATATGAGAAATGGTTTCAACCATTCCACGGTCTTATACGACGAGTTAGAATGCAAATAAAACTGATTTCATAAAAAATAGAGTCCCGAGTGAGGTTATATTGAAAAATCAGAAAATTGGCCGAAATCGAAGATTTTTCCTTACTTACCATCACAGAAAAGTTGGTGCTTATGATTCCGATATGAGAAATGGTTTCAACCATTCCACGGTCTTATACGACGAGTTAGAATGCAAATAAAACTGATTTCATAAAAAATAGAGGTCCGAGTGAGGTTATAATGAAAAAACGAGAAAATTGGCCGAAATCGAAGATTTTTCCTTACTTACCATCACAGAAAATTTGGTGCTTATGATTCCGATATGAGAAATGGTTTCAACCATTCCACGGTCTTATACGACGAGTTAGAATGCAAATAAAACTGATTTCATAAAAAATAGAGTCCCGAGTGAGGTTATATTGAAAAAATCAGAAAATTGGCCGAAATCGAAGATTTTTCTTTACTTACCATCACAGAAAACTTGGTGCTTATGATTCCGATATGAGAAATGGTTTCAACCATTCCACGGTCTTATACGACGAGTTAGAATGCAAATAAAATTGATTTCATCAAGAATAGAGGTCCGAGTGAGGTTATATTGAAAAAACGAGAAAATTGGCCGAAATCGAAGATTTTTCCTTACTTACCATCACAGAAAACTTGGTGCTTATGATTCCGATATGAGAAATGGTTTCAACCATCCCACGGTCTTATACGACGAGTTAGAATGCAAATAAAATGATTTCATCAAGAATAGAGGTCCGAGTGAGGTTATATTGAAAAAACGAGAAAATTGGCCGAAATCGAAGATTTTTCCTTACTTACCATCACAGAAAATTTGGTGCTTATGATTCCGATATGAGAAATGGTTTCAACCATTCCACGGTCTTATACGACGAGTTAGAATGCAAATAAAACTGATTTCATAAAAAATAGAGGTCCGAGTGAGGTTATATTGAAAAAACGAGAAAATTGGCCGAAATCGAAGATTTTTCCTTACTTACCATCACAGAAAACTTGGTGCTTATGATTCCAATATGAGAAATGGTTTCAACCATTCCACGGTCTTATACGACGAGTTAGAATGCAAATAAAACTGATTTCATCAAAAATAGAGGTCCGAGTGAGGTTATATTGAAAAAATGAGAAAATTGGCCGAAATCGAAGATTTTTCCTTACTTACCATCACAGAAAACTTGGTGCTTATGATTCCGATATGAGAAATGTTTTCAACCATTCCACGGTCTTATACGACGAGTGAGAATGCAAATAAAACTGATTTCATCAAGAATAGAGGTCCGAGTGAGGTTATATTGAAAAATGAGAAAATTGGCCGAAATCGAAGATTTTTCCTTACTTACCATCACAGAAAACTTGGTGCTTATGATTCCGATATGAGAAATGGTTTCAACCATTCCACGGTCTTATACGACGAGTTAGAATGCAAATAAAACTGATTTCATAAAAAATAGAGGTCCGAGTGAGGTTATATTGAAAAAATGAGAAAATTGGCCGAAATCGAAGATTTTTCCTTACTTACCATCACAGAAAACTTGGTGCTTATGATTCCGATATGAGAAATGGTTTCAACCATTCCACGGTCTTATACGACGAGTTAGAATGCAAATAAAACTGATTTCATAAAAAATAGAGTCCGAGTGAGGTTATATTGAAAAAATGAGAAAATTGGCCGAAATCGAAGATTTTTCCTTACTTACCATCACAGAAAACTTGGTGCTTATGATTCCGATATGAGAAATGGTTTCAACCATTCCAAGGTCTTATACGACGAGTTAGAATGCAAATAAAACTGATTTCATAAAAAATAGAGGTCCGAGTGAGGTTATATTGAAAAAATGAGAAAATTGGCCGAAATCGAAGATTTTTCCTTACTTACCATCACAGAAAATTTGGTGCTTATGATTCCGATATGAGAAATGGTTTCAACCATTCCACGGTCTTATACGACGATTAGAATGCAAATAAAACTGATTTCATAAAAAATAGAGTCCGAGTGAGGTTATATTGAAAAAATCAGAAAATTGGCCGAAATCGAAGATTTTTCCTTACTTACCATCACAGAAAACTTGGTGCTTATGATTCCGATATGAGAAATGGTTTCAACCATTCCACGGTCTTATACGACGAGTTAGAATGCAAATAAAAATGATTTCATAAAAAATAGAGGTCCGAGTGAGGTATATTGAAAAAATGAGAAAATTGGCCGAAATCGAAGATTTTTCCTTACTTACCATCACAGAAAACTTGGTGCTTATGATTCCGATATGAGAAATGGTTTCAACCATTCCACGGTCTTATACGACGAGTTAGAATGCAAATAAAACTGATTTCATAAAAAATAGAGTCCGAGTGAGGTTATATTGAAAAAATGAGAAAATTGGCCGAAATCGAAGATTTTTCCTTACTTACCATCACAGAAAATTGGTGCTTATGATTCCGATATGAGAAATGGTTTCAACCATTCCACGGTCTTATACGACGAGTTAGAATGCAAATAAAACTGATTTCATAAAAATAGAGGTCCGAGTGAGGTTATATTGAAAAAATGAGAAAATTGGCCGAAATCGAAGATTTTTCCTTACTTACCATCACAGAAAACTTGGTGCTTATGATTCCGATATGAGAAATGGTTTCAACCATTCCACGGTCTTATACGACGAGTTAGAATGCAAATAAAACTGATTTTATAAAAAATAGAGGTCCGAGTGAGGTTATATTGAAAAAATGAGAAAATTGGCCGAAATCGAAGATTTTTCCTTACTACCATCACAGAAAACTTGGTGCTTATGATTCCGATATGAGAAATGGTTTCAACCATTCCACGGTCTTATACGACGAGTTAGAATGCAAATAAAACTGATTTCATAAAAAATAGAGGTCCGAGTGAGGTTATATTGAAAAAATGAGAAAATTGGCCGAAATCGAAGATTTTTCCTTACTTACCATCACAGAAAACTTGGTGCTTATGATTCCGATATGAGAAATGGTTTCAACCATTCCACGGTCTTATACGACGAGTTAGAATGCAAATAAAACTGATTTCATAAAAAATAGAGGTCCGAGTGAGGTTATATTGAAAAAATGAGAAAATTGGCCGAAATCGAAGATTTTTCCTTACTTACCATCACAGAAAACTTGGTGCTTATGATTCCGATATGAGAAATGGTTTCAACCATTCCACGGTCTTATACGACGAGTTAGAATGCAAATAAAACTGATTTCATAAAAAATAGAGGTCCGAGTGAGGTTATATTGAAAAAATGAGAAAATTGGCCGAAATCGAAGATTTTTCCTTACTTACCATCACAGAAAACTTGGTGCTTATGATTCCGATATGAGAAATGGTTTCAACCATTCCACGGTCTTATACGACGAGTTAGAATGCAAATAAAACTGATTTCATAAAAAATAGAGGTCCGAGTGAGGTTATATTGAAAAAAATGAGAAAATTGGCCGAAATCGAAGATTTTTCCTTACTTACCATCACAGAAAACTTGGTGCTTATGATTCCGATATGAGAAATGGTTTCAACCATTCCACGGTCTTATACGACGAGTTAGAATGCAAATAAAACTGATTTCATAAAAAATAGAGGTCCGAGTGAGGTTATATTGAAAAAATGAGAAAATTGGCCGAAATCGAAGATTTTTCCTTACTTACCATCACAGAAAACTTGGTGCTTATGATTCCGATATGAGAAATGGTTTCAACCATTCCACGGTCTTATACGACGAGTTAGAATGCAAATAAAACTGATTTCATAAAAAATAGAGGTCCGAGTGAGGTTATATTGAAAAAATGAGAAAATTGGCCGAAATCGAAGATTTTTCCTTACTTACCATCACAGAAAACTTGGTGCTTATGATTCCGATATGAGAAATGGTTTCAACCATTCCACGGTCTTATACGACGAGTTAGAATGCAAATAAAACTGATTTCATAAAAAATAGAGGTCCGAGTGAGGTTATATTGAAAAAATGAGAAAATTGGCCGAAATCGAAGATTTTTCCTTACTTACCATCACAGAAAACTTGGTGCTTATGATTCCGATATGAGAAATGGTTTCAACCATTCCACGGTCTTATACGACGAGTTAGAATGCAAATAAAACTGATTTCATAAAAAATAGAGGTCCGAGTGAGGTTATATTGAAAAAATGAGAAAATTGGCCGAAATCGAGATTTTTCCTTACTTACCATCACAGAAAACTTGGTGCTTATGATTCCGATATGAGAATGGTTTCAACCATTCCACGGTCTTATACGACGAGTTAGAATGCAAATAAAACTGATTTCAAAAAATAGAGGTCCGAGTGAGGTTATATTGAAAAAAATGAGAAAATTGGCCGAAATCGAAGATTTTTCCTTACTTACCATCACAGAAAACTTGGTGCTTATGATTCCGATATGAGAAATGGTTTCAAATTCCACGGTCTTATACGACGAGTTAGAATGCAAATAAAACTGATTTCATAAAAAATAGAGGTCCGAGTGAGGTTATATTGAAAAAATGAGAAAATTGGCCGAAATCGAAGATTTTTCCTTACTTACCATCACAGAAAACTTGGTGCTTATGATTCCGATATGAGAAATGGTTTCAACCATTCCACGGTCTTATACGACGAGTTAGAATGCAAATAAAACTGATTTCATAAAAATAGAGGTCCGAGTGAGGTTATATTGAAAAAATGAGAAAATTGGCCGAAATCGAAGATTTTTCTTACTTACCATCACAGAAAACTTGGTGCTTATGATTCCGATATGAGAAATGGTTTCAACCATTCCACGGTCTTATACGACGAGTTAGAATGCAAATAAAACTGATTTCATAAAAAATAGAGGTCCGAGTGAGGTTATATTGAAAAAATGAGAAAATTGGCCGAAATCGAAGATTTTTCCTTACTTACCATCACAGAAAACTTGGTGCTTATGATTCCGATATGAGAAATGGTTTCAACCATTCCACGGTCTTATACGACGAGTTAGAATGCAAATAAAACTGATTTCATAAAAAATAGAGGTCCGAGTGAGGTTATATTGAAAAAATGAGAAAATTGGCCGAAATCGAAGATTTTTCCTTACTTACCATCACAGAAAACTTGGTGCTTATGATTCCGATATGAGAAATGGTTTCAACCATTCCACGGTCTTATACGACGAGTTAGAATGCAAATAAAACTGATTTCATAAAAAATAGAGGTCCGAGTGAGGTTATATTGAAAAAATGAGAAAATTGGCCGAAATCGAAGATTTTTCCTTACTTACCATCACAGAAAACTTGGTGCTTATGATTCCGATATGAGAAATGGTTTCAACCATTCCACGGTCTTATACGACGAGTTAGAATGCAAATAAAACTGATTTCATAAAAAATAGAGGTCCGAGTGAGGTTATATTGAAAAAATGAGAAAATTGGCCGAAATCGAAGATTTTTCCTTACTTACCATCACAGAAAACTTGGTGCTTATGATTCCGATATGAGAAATGGTTTCAACCATTCCACGGTCTTATACGACGAGTTAGAATGCAAATAAAACTGATTTCATAAAAAATAGAGGTCCGAGTGAGGTTATATTGAAAAAATGAGAAAATTGGCCGAAATCGAAGATTTTCCTTACTTACCATCACAGAAAACTTGGTGCTTATGATTCCGATATGAGAAATGGTTTCAACCATTCACGGTCTTATACGAGAGAGTTAGAATGCAAATAAAACTGATTTCATAAAAAATAGAGGTCCGAGTGAGGTTATATTGAAAAATGAGAAAAATTGGCCGAAATCGAAGATTTTCCTTACTTACCATCACAGAAAACTTGGTGCTTATGATTCCGATATGAGAAATGGTTTCAACCATTCCACGGTCTTATACGACGAGTTAGAATGCAAATAAAACTGATTTCATAAAAAATAGAGGTCCGAGTGAGGTTATATTGAAAAAATGAGAAAATTGGCCGAAATCGAAGATTTTTCCTTACTTACCATCACAGAAAACTTGGTGCTTATGATTCCGATATGAGAAATGGTTTCAACCATTCCACGGTCTTATACGACGAGTTAGAATGCAAATAAAATGATTTCATAAAAAATAGAGGTCCGAGTGAGGTTATATTGAAAAAATGAGAAAATTGGCCGAAATCGAAGATTTTTCCTTACTTACCATCACAGAAAACTTGGTGCTTATGATTCCGATATGAGAAATGGTTTCAACCATTCCACGGTCTTATACGACGAGTTAGAATGCAAATAAAACTGATTTCATAAAAAATAGAGGTCCGAGTGAGGTTATATTGAAAAAAATGAGAAATTGGCCGAAATCGAAGATTTTTCCTTACTTACCATCACAGAAAACTTGGTGCTTATGATTCCGATATGAGAAATGGTTTCAACCATTCCACGGTCTTATACGACGAGTTAGAATGCAAATAAAACTGATTTCATAAAAAATAGAGGTCCGAGTGAGGTTATATTGAAAAAATGAGAAAATTGGCCGAAATCGAAGATTTTTCCTTACTTACCATCACAGAAAACTTGGTGCTTATGATTCCGATATGAGAAATGGTTTCAACCATTCCACGGTCTTATACGACGAGTTAGAATGCAAATAAAACTGATTTCATAAAAAATAGAGGTCCGAGTGAGGTTATATTGAAAAAATGAGAAAATTGGCCGAAATCGAAGATTTTCCTTACTTACCATCACAGAAAACTTGGTGCTTATGATTCCGATATGAGAAATGGTTTTCAACCATTCCACGGTCTTATACGACGAGTTAGAATGCAAATAAAACTGATTTCATAAAAAATAGAGGTCCGAGTGAGGTTATATTGAAAAAATGAGAAAATTGGCCGAAATCGAAGATTTTTCCTTACTTACCATCACAGAAAATTTGGTGCTTATGATTCCGATATGAGAAATGGTTTCCAACCATTCCACGGTCTTATACGACGAGTTAGAATGCAAATAAAACTGATTTCATAAAAAATAGAGGTCCGAGTGAGGTTATATTGAAAAAATGAGAAAATTGGCCGAAATCGAAGATTTTCCTTACTTACCATCACAGAAAACTTGGTGCTTATGATTCCGATATGAGAAATGGTTTCAACCATTCCACGGTCTTATACGACGAGTTAGAATGCAAATAAAACTGATTTCATAAAAAATAGAGGTCCGAGTGAGGTTATATTGAAAAAATGAGAAAATTGGCCGAAATCGAAGATTTTCCTTACTTACCATCACAGAAAACTTGGTGCTTATGATTCCGATATGAGAAATGGTTTCAACCATTCCACGGTCTTATACGACGAGTTAGAATGCAAATATAAAATGATTTC